>VWPU01007698.1:0-167323 GCA_013398955.1 Callaeas wilsoni | reverse complement strand
CCCTTCCCTTCCCTCTTTTCTTTCTCATTTTGATCTGGAGTTGATCTGGAGTATGTGTCATTCAGCACAGCACGGTCTTCTAATATTCTCTGGCAGCCCCTTATATTGTTTGTCTATGTTTTAATAAAAGCTAGAATGTGAGTTATTTTACACTCTTCAGTAGGGTTATATAATTTATATGGTTGAATGGGAGAGGGAAAGTATATTAATATATTGAGTTGAGTAGGGGATTACTTGTATGTAGTAGCACAGGTGATTCAAACCTGAGCTAAAATGCTGTTTTACCTGGCTATGCAATTCAAGTGCAGGTAGAAGAGGATGCTTCCACTTTATCCAACTCCATTTTTCACTTGGTGTAGTCAGCCTGCTTCAGTCCACCTGATTAAAAGCAGTATTGTTTCTGCCTCTGCAATTCAGTGATTCTTTTTGCTGGTGGAAAGGCAGATGCTAACAGGATCAGATAGTCTCAGACTTGATAGAGTTTAAACCTTCGAAGCATGAAATCTAACATTGTCTAATAATATTTTCTCTGAGATCACAGTGGCTATTTTGAGACTCTGCACAGCATATACTCACGTTAGAGTGTATCTTTTTCGCTTCCTGAATTTTTGTTTAAGAGGCAAAATCTTGAGACTGTTACATTTGGTACCACTAAAGTCTGAAATATTTTCATCAGAATCACCTAAATAATGCACGCATGTGAGTGTTACAGACACATTTATCAAAACTAGAAAAACACAGCTAGCACATATCTGTTTGATAGTGTTAACTGAGCTTTTACGAAAATTGAGGTAATAGCAAGTCCGACTAACAAATGTCTAAATGATGTAATCTCCTACATCTCAGTAGATGTCTTGAAAGTGTGTTAGTCTTGCTGGTATGTTTTTGTTTGATAACAAGGAAGGTATTTTTGTAGCTTGTCCTTTAATGTAGACACTCTTATTTACCAAGTCTTCAGTTGTAAAACCTCTTTACGTCTCAGTCACCAAAAGTCACAAAATGGTGAGATGTGAAATGGGTGACCTGAATGATCTGAATCCAAATGGTTTATTCAAGATAATATGTCAGGCTATTGCCTGAGTTGAGGACAGAATAGTAGCCCAACTGTTACAGTTTATTAATTAATACTGTTCAAAAGTCAGCCAACAAGTAATTTAGATTTTGGCAGAGAAAAGATTCTAAAGTCTAAAGAAAAATGATGAGTTGGGCCAAAATGTGCGGTCATATTTCAGGGAAAAGCCACTGTGAAAATAATTTGGCTTCAGTAAATACTGCTGGGTTTAATTTACTGTGTTTTAGAAAACACTATTACAAATTATTGAAGTCTTTCTCATCACCTGATCTGAACTGCAAGTTTTACCTGACTGATGCTGTTCAATCAGGCTCTTTACATGTTATTTTTGTGGGTTCTTTGATGGGAGCTACAGGGTTCATGTTTTGGTTAAAATGTGTTTTATAGGTTCCCATAAGTTCACTCCTAATGAAATATGTGGGGTAATTGTGATTTTTTTGTGTGTCCTTAGTAAGATCACTGGGACAGTTCTTGATCTGTCTGTATATTTCTGCTGATACTATTTTCACTCTGTTTATTCCTTTGTCTTGTCTTCTTTGGTGTCATGCTCTGTTGGATATCTTATGCTTTACGCATAGTTTACTTGCCCTCCTTTTTATTTTTCTTTTGTCATAATTCATGTTTTTTCCTTCTATTGCCTTCTTTATAACATCTTCATCTCTGCTGGTTTCAGTCATCACTTCTTTGATGGTTAATTTCCAAGTATGTGTATCTGTGCCTGATTCTCACACATTTTTCTGTTCTCAGATCTTTAGGCTTTTCTTCCTCTATGTCCTTGCGTCTCATTAGCACATCCCTGAATGTTTAGTCAAAAACGGCGTTTTGCCTCTTAGTAATTATTCCTTACTGTGCATGTTTTGTGTAATTTGCCACTCCTCATTTAGTTTTCTATACTTCTCTCTGTATGCTCTGCACATGTTTCAGTCTTTAGCTCTTTGTGTCTTCATAAAAAGTCTTTGATTTCTTCTTCTTCTTCGAAAACCCTGGATGTACATAGAGACAGAGGAACGAGATGCTGGAGAGCACAGCACGTGCAGAAAGGGACCTGGGGGTCCATGGCAAGTTGAACGTGAGTCAGGAGGGCCAGGCGTGTCCTGGGGGCATCAGGCACAGCGTCACCAGCCGGGCAAGGGAGGGGATTGTCCAACTCTGCTCTGCACTGGGGCGGCCTCACCTCGAGGGCTGGGGGCACTTTTGGGTGTCACAATATAAGAAAGACGTTAAAGTGTTAGAGAGTGTCCAAAGGAGGGCAATGAGAATGGTGAAGGGCCTTGAGGGGAAGCCATATGAGGAGTGGCTGAGGTCACTTGGTCTGCTCAGCCTGGAGAAGAGGAGACTGAGGGGGGACCCCATTGCAGTTACAACTTCCTGTGAGGAGAAGAGGAGGGGAAGACACTGATCACTTCTCTGTGGTGCCACTGACAGGACTGAGGGAATGGCCTGAAGTTGTGTCAGGGGAGGTTTAGGTTGGATATTAAAGAAAGGTTCTTCACCCAGAGGGTGGTTGGGCACTGGAACAGGCTCTCCAGAGAAGTGATTACAGCACCAAGCCTGACAGAGTTCAAGAAGTGTTTGGACAATGCTTTCAGACACATGGTGTAACTCTTGGGTATGGTCCTGTGCAGGAGTTGGACTTGGTGATCCTTGTGGGTGCCTTCCAACTCAGAATATTGTCTGATTCTGTGGTTCTTATGTGCTTTTTTTTTTTTTTTGTTAAAATGTTTTAGTCTTGTAGCAATTACTTTATCAGTAATCTCTTAATCCTGTATAGTGTTCTCTATGATTTCTTTTTGATTTTATGACATTAACTATTGTGCTTAATTGTGTTACTGTGTAGATAAGTTTTACAAATAGTCTATTTGGAATAATGAATTTTAAGAATGCTGTGAAGATAATCCACTACTTCAGCTTTTCTTAACAAGGAGAACATTCCATAATGACTTTTGTGTGACCTGTTTAGCAACTTTACTTTGTTGGACTGGAATAGTAGGAAGTTCTTTGCAAAATGAGGCTATTACGTTGATTATTTATTGATTAATATATGCAGGCCTGTGATCTGACTTTCATGTCTCTAGCATGTCAGTATGGTATTTAAAGGCTTATTTAAAGTGCAGCTGACATTTAAGCCAAATGCATATAGACTGGCTTTTGGAATCTCCTCTAAACACTTCTCTCCTGTAGTCTGTATCCCTTAACCCAGAGCTATGTCAGTGGGATGGTTTTTAGGGTTTGTTTCTTTGTTGGGGGAGCTGGGGGCTGGGAGCGAAGGGAGGGGTTGAGTCGGGTTTTTTGCTTTTGTTTTTTTTGATAGAGTTTGTTTTGTTTTGTTTTGTTGGGGTTTTTTTTGTTTTTGGTTTGTTTTGGTTTTTTGTTGTTGTTTGTGTTTGAGTTTTTTTGTGGGAAAATAAATGTATGATTGCATATCAAATGTGTGGAGAATTGTGACTTTGTGGGTTTGTTTGGGTTTTTTTGGTAGGCATTAACATTGTTTTGTATCCTATATCTGGTTTTCCTTCAGCACTCTCGCTGTCAATACCTTTACCAGTGCTGTATTTGGAAGCTTATTCAATATTCTGATGCCTTTATGTGGCTGCATTTATTATTAGGAAAAGGTTCTACTTGTCTTTTGATTGTTCATGTCAGTTATTCATGCTACAGTGAATGTTTGACTCTTTACATGTTAATTTTAGACAATTACCACCCTCTCCTCAGCTTCTTCCAGCTGCTATTGACACCTCCTTAGCCTGCTGCCACAGCTGTGCCATCCTCCTTTCCTTGGAAGCTGTGCCTTCTTTTGGTTTTCAGTCAAATTTCTTCCTGCTGATGGGGTGGCAGAGGAGCCCTGTGGGCGGAACCCCAACCCTCTTCCTTGGCTGCAGCCTTTTCTGTCATTACTGACATTGGTGGTATTTAGTAAGGTCTGCAGTCATTCCTGTGTGTGTCAGAGTGTCATTTCCTTACATTTTCACCATTCACAGCCCAGTCTTAAGTGTGGTGTGTCACACCCAAAAACCAGGGCAGGCCTCTTCTAGAGTGAAACACCACTTGCATCTGAGTCCTCTGATGATCTCCTGTGTTCCAAATACTTCCACAAATAATGGAGTTCATTTCAGTCTGGCCATCATATTCCTGAGTGCCACAGCGTCCCTTGAGTAAAAGGGGTTAAGCCTAGCTTGGGCTGCTGTCACTGTACGCTGCTGGGTGTGGCTGGAGTTCTCTCATACTCAGGTGTTATCCTTGCTTCCTTAAGGGGTCATATTCCAGTTGCTTTCTACGAGACGTTTGCCTTGGGTGGGGTATCACATTTTATTAGGGTGGCTGAGTAATTCGGAGCATTCCAGGGCTGCCACTGCTTCACCGTGCAGGTAGCAGAGCACAGTGCCCACAGTGCCTGGGTTAAAGGTTGGAATAAGGAGCCCAGTCTGACACTGATGTCTCAGTGCTTTTCCCCATCAGTTGTGTAGAAAGCCTTGCGTTAACGACTTCGAACATTATGGCCTGTGTACTAGCTCAGCTTTTTTCTACAGTCTGTGCTGTGCTGGTGATGTAGCTGCATGAACTGTTAATGGTGTGACTCCATTGGAAAAAAGGCACCAGTGCCATTGAGTGTAATGGCTAAATTGTCAACATATGTTTTTCAAATGTAGAATTTTTTTTTCACTACCAGTGGTATATATGTAATATATCATTGGCATAATATATAAATATAATTATTTCTCAGTGTAAATAGTGCTGTAGTCTAGCAGAATGTAGTTTTACTGTTTAGTTACAGCTGGAACTGCCTTCAATTAAATAAACTGCAAAGGCAAATATGTCTTTGCTTGGTGGCTTTATTTTAGGTAAGATCATCATAGGAACCTTATCAGGGTAGTTAAATAGGTGCCTGACTCTAAAAAGAAGAGGTTTAATTGAAATGAGACCAATATTAATAGGAACTTCTGTAACGAGTGGGCTGGATTTCTGCTGATGACCTTACTCGGACAGAGCACTCAGCCCATTATGGAATCTAGGTCCTTGATTCGTGCCATGTAGTTGTTATGAAACATCATGAAAACTTTTTCTCTTTTTTGAAATGTATCATCCAAACAGTTTTTCTACTTCAGAATTCTTTTGTCTAGTTCTAAACTCAAACTTGAGAGCAACATCATGCACTTACAATGTTTGCACTGTTTATGCCTCTGAACCTTTCTAATTAAAGCAAAATATGTGGGCTGGAATCTCAAACGGATGTAAATCAGCAGAGCTCCATTAACTTCTGTAGAGCTATGCTTCTTAATTTCAGTATTAGCTTTTCAGCAAAAATGTAGTTAGGAAATGAGAGTTAAAGGGAACCAGAATTGAAATGAGCTTTACTCTAATTTATGTCTGCAAAGTGCAAATATGTTAAAATCCCCATGTTGACCAAAAACAATCCATACAATTATTTTGCTCGCTGAACCATTTAAGCTGTTGATTCATCTGAAGACACATTTCACAATCTCCCAACTGTTAAATTTAGGAAGAAAAAAACCAAACTGATAAAAACAAGCTGTTACTTGGTTAGCTGCCCAGTCTTGTATTAAACCACAATATATGCTTTCACTGCAAGAATGGGAGGAGGTTTGTCTAGTGGATGGAACTGCTGCTGGAAATCGAACTAGTACATATCATTCCCAGCTGTGGCATTAATCACACCGTGTAGTTGGGGTAATCATGTTCTGTCACTCAGCTTGTGTCTTCACTGCAAAATTAATTTGAATGATCTATCTTGAATTAGTTTAACATCGATGAGAGGAACTGCACTGGAAAATAACCCAAGAGCTTCACACAGTGATTGAATGACTGCAATGATTGTATTAGTGGCTGTTGAGAGGTGCTGAAGTAAGCAGTAACTAGTGCTTGCTGACAAACTAGCCAACTGGAATCAAAGCACTGCCACGCTCAAGTTAAGGATTTTAAAAGGCATAATCCGTTATTAAGGAAGAAAGGTTTGTCAGGCCTTACTGTTTCACAGACCAGGTGCAAGACTTTATGCCCAGTATTTGCTGTTTTTCAAGTACCAGAAGAAGCATTTTCACAGAACAAAAGACTAGAAAGATGGTACTCATCTGGTAGCATCCTTTGGTGTTTGCAAATCCTTGATTCCAGGTAAATTGAAATACACAAGCAGCTCAGTCATCTTGCTGTCTTCATCAGCTCCATTGCGCCAGGCTGTTTAAGGGAGTTACAAAGAGTATGAGGCATTTTCATACATTCTGTTTTCCCTCTGACTGTGAAAGAGGTTGGTATTACATGACACAGTGACACTATTAAGTTAAGTTAATAGATTTAGTAATCCAAAACGGGCATCTAAAGAAGTTTGGAAATGTCAGGTCTGGCTCTCTGGGCAGATGAGCTGTGATTGATCAGAGCAGCTGTTTAAAGCTCTGCTTTCCTTGCATCAGGTGAAAGCAGATGAAGTTTGTGGTGATGAGGCTCTGCTGTCTTTAAGTACTCACTGTCCTAGTCCGCATTTCTTCATTTTCTGACCACTCTTTCAGCTGCCTTCTGCTTCTGCAGCCATGTTCTGTCAGAGTTCTTTTTATGACTGTCTCTGTTTTCTGGTGCACAGCAGGAATACAAGGAACTACTTTATTTGTGCATGTTGAGGTGTTTTCACCTAACTGTTTGAGGAAAATATAAATAGATAAATATATAGAGAGTATGAACAGAATATATATATATATATATATGTATGTATGTATGTTCTGTGTATTTCTAATATATCTTAGGCAGGATTTCCTCTTCAATTAATCTAAACTATTTCTAAGAGAGCAAAACCAGTTTCTGAACCACATGATGTAATGAGATGAAGATGATACAAGCTTATTTTAGGACAGAAGAGTAATGCAGTATTGTTCCTATATGGGCAGAAGTGAAAGCACTCTGGAGGTTTTGCAGCTGTATGTTCAGGTTCCTTGACTGGCACTGCAGGGTGTGATGTGGGTAACACAGGAGTCTTGCCTCATTTAGACCAGACTCAGAAACATCCTTTGAAGGAGCTATTTCTACATGTATTTTGTGGGCACCATCTTGGTGTGATATTTCTGAAGAAAATATTGGGTCGTGTTCTCAGAGGCTTTTTTAATTTCATGTATATGGTTTCAGAAAGTGCTTTATGATATATGGTCTAAATTTGTGCTATTGTTTGGTATGATTAGATTTGTATGTCATTTTGCTATTTCTCCTCTTGTTGAGAATTTAGTGCATATACTCAACTGATTTTTTTTCTGCCTTCCTTAGCTTTCATATGCTGCTTCTTTTCCTACCATTTTCTGAGACTCCATAATTCCCTGTTTTTATAGTTACCTCAGTGATATTTATAGACTGGGATTGTTTCCCATGGTGCCTTTTTGATGGTCCAGGTAAATGTACCTTTGTTTCTCAAGGCTGGACAATGTAGTTTGGTGCCTGCTAAGCCTTTTGCAAGCATCCATCAGGTACAAAGATATTTTTGATGTGTTGATTTGGGATTTTCTGCTGAATGGTATATAGTGTATGTAGACTGAGTAGTAAACCGGTACAGAATAAGCTGGAGAGAGCTCATCAATTTGTTTGTCAGGCAGTAATGTTTGGAAAGAAATTAAAATCTGCTAGCACTCTTTAAATTGTTTGCAGCATTGATGGCTAATTTGACATGAGAAGTGCTGCCCTCTGACTTGGTTTCAGACAGTACATGCACGCAGAATAGTGACAGCAGGATGCCTGGTTTTACGAAACAACATTCCAAACTTGCAGCTTGAGCATTTTTGCAGTAATGGAGAAATACCTGAGTTTAAGTGAGCTATTTGTAGTACCAGAAGCAGTGAAGGAGGAGCTCCAGCTATGACCTATATATCCAGGCTTCCAGCTGGGCTTGTGCCATATGAGCTGAAGCTCGTGTGGCAGTAGTTCCCCTGTTAATGGTATCTGAGCTGAGACACGTGTGTTATGTTTAACTGTACTTTCCTCTCTGCTTAACTTCTAAGGTCTAAAAAAAACCTGTACGGATCTTTCATGATTGGGCTGTGACATTACTAAATTGATGTACCTTTTTTCCCTTTATTTCCTTCCTTTTGCTCATTTCACTTGAGTGGCTTTTGGCCTTGTACTCTGCTTTGTGTAGCATTACTCCAAGTAGAGTTTCTCTCCTTCTTTCTGTGAATTGGTATGAGCTTCATTGCAACATTTATTTACAGATACTAAATAGCCCTGGAACAGGATTCCATGTGGTTGAAGACAGTGTGAGAAGGACTGTAATTTTGGATTGTGAAATTATTGTAATGTTTATCTTACTACTTTCCAACAGTGGACTCTCCTGCTGTTTGCCTCTATTCTACATCAAGATCACTTTTATTCTGGAATAATTACTATGCATTTAGCAGATAAATCAGTTTCCCTCCATCAAATCTCCAGTGCTGCTTAATAGACTACTAGTATGTAGAAGTCTCCAGATCTTCTAAGAAGCTGTTATTTACTTACCAGATTTCATATCAAATGTGAGGCTGTTGAAGTATGTAGTAGAGGCTAGAACTTAAAAGAGATCGTTCTTGAAGTACTGCAGTACTGTTAACAGCTTCTTATTGAGTTTCTAGACTAATGAGAAAATGCTCCAAGGGATGTTGTCTGGGGAGGACTGTGCAAATCTGCCATTTGAAAAATTATTTATGTAGTAAACAAATCATGACATAGGAACTGGAGGGTTGAATCTTAGTAGCCTTGGATGGGATTACTTATGTGGAAAAGGTGAAGTAGATGTTAGTCTGTGGCATAAGAAACATGTTGATGTCATTTTTTATTATTGAGCAGAAACTGCATGCTGGAATGTTCATGTATTTGTGACTTTGAGCTAAAGCATATGAACTGAGGAGTAATTTGGGTTTACAGCACTAGTAATCCTGTGTGCTCAAAAAGTGTAAACCTGGCCCCACAAAATTGTGATGTTTGTTTAAAAGATAAACAACAAATCTGGGCTTCTTTTTGTTTGTCTTCTGGGTTTTGTAAATCTTTCAGGTTTTTGGGCTTGTGCCCTTTTCTAAAAACACAAAGGCTAGAAGCAGATTTTTTTGTTTTAAGTGAAAGCTGATGTTCTTACATAATTGCATGATTTCAGGACTATGGTTTCAGAAAAAGTAAAAACCTAATATTATATGTTTTACAAAGAAGTAATGAGACTTGGCTATGCCACATGAGCATGGCTCACACGGAAAAACTGTTATGCTTCTGATTTCCGTAGGAAAATGAGTCTTTCAAAGCACCAAGGGGTACATTGAACCAAAAATTATACTCAATGCTTGACTTCAAAGCCTGACTTCATCCAGAGGTTTTTAACACTGTTGGAGGGTTTTTTTGAGAGCTTAGTTGGTGCAACTTGAAATAATTTTTCAAAATTCAACTTCCTTCCAAAGTAAAAGCAAAATTTGGAGAATTAACCAGCAGATTGCAGCTTGTGCCATCAACAGCACAAACTGATTTTTATAAGGGCTGGGTAGGGCGTCTGAGTTCCGTAAAAATGTTGGCTTGCCTGAACTCTCTTGGACATTTGGGCCTCAGAAAAGTCACCAAAGAGGCCTTAAGGCCTCTGCCTCATTGCAGCATCTTTGAATTTTATCTGTTCCCTCTTGGGTAAAGGACCTTCTTGGACAAAGCACAGGAAAACTCACTGTTGGAAACAAACCTGAATTGGCAGGGGTGGAATAAAAGTTTGAGTAGGTCTTTTTACAACTGCCTTCCATAATTTTCCTTCTATATCTAGAAAGAGAAGCTTCTAAGTAAGAGAAGTTTAAACAATACCCATGCCTGACTTCATTGTACGCCTTTCTCTGGTCTTCAAGTAGGCCTGACTTGAAGTCTGCTGTTGCTCTGCCCATTTGTTTCTAGAAAAGCAGTTTGTTTAACTTAATCTTAGCCTGGTAGAATCTTTGCCATGTATAGTTTTTGTGCTATTTCAACTTGAGGAATATCAAAGTGGAGAATATCACAATTTTCTTGGATGGTTAAAATCCCTACTTGGATGGGGTATATTTTAAATATTAAAGTTTGTTTCCTTTTCTGTGCATTTGGGGAAAAAGAATGGTGTGTGCCAATACAGCTGCTTTTAAATGAGCCATGCTGAAGCTTTTACTGAAGTAGAAGGGATTCAAAAGCCTATTATTATGCATTAACTGTACTGAAGGCACAATAGCAGAGTTTCATTTAAAGTGCACTTCTGTTCTGAATGATAGCTGCTGTGGCAGCTCTTGTGGTTGCTTAATTCTTTCTTCTCAGTGTTTTCTAGATGTGATCTGTTTGGTTTTCAAGTAACCTGGTAGCTTTTCTGGCTACCAGCAGTACAAACTTAATCTGTGGTCTGACTTGGATCAAGTCAATTTTGCCAGTCATTTTACCATTTGAAGGTGGTTGTCACTTCTACTGAGGGTGTGCCAGGCAGGAAATAGCCTCATATTCTGTGTTATTTGAGGTCTCTCTCCAATGTGTGTAAGGGCGTAGTAACCACCCTATTTTATTCACTAAAGAAGAGTGGGTAGAAGGAACTTGGTTGTACAGAAAAGTACTTCTGTAGTCATTTTGCAAGTAGAGATGTTCATGGAACAGGATCAGTGATATTTTATAAGGAAAGACATTATTTCCTGTCACTTCATTTATATCTGTTCTTAAATGTAATCATCTTTCTTATTAGCTCTGCAATGGTAGCCAGCTTTTAGTTTTCGAAGGGTGGTTTTGATCCCATTGTTAACATGGCATCAATGGAGTAATGTTGGAGTGGACTAATAATGCATCCCTGTGCCAAATGAGGTCTTCAGACGTTCAGAGAGGGTTTCTACCTTGGGCCAAATTCACTTAACTGATCCCTTTTGCTTGCATATTCAAGCAGCACAGGGAAGATTTTCTTCCTGCTATGAAATTCTGTAGTGTGGGGAAATCTGTCAAAGGCAGCTTCTGTGGTGTTTGTTCCTTGTACACTACCTGCTGACAGAGTGATTTTGGGAACCAAGGAGGAGACAGTGGTCTACTCTGATTGTCAAGCTATCCATTAGGCATAATACAATAGTATATGTAAAAGCAGCTCCAGTGCATACTCAGTAACAAAACTGGGGAGTTAATGCCCACTGTGTGTAAAAGTGTCCTTTTGTGCCAAATGGAGTGGGTCATTTCAAAGGGGGTCACTAGTCCACAGTGTCTTAAAAATATGTTACACTTTTTGTAATCTTTTAAGTGAAGTGCTACAACTTCTCTAGTTGATTTTCAAAGCCCATTGTTACAGAAATCAGATTGTCATTTTTCCCCAGCAGTACAGTTTATGAATAGACCTGCAGTGAAATCCCCCTGAAAATGCTATTGGTATGTCAGACAAAAGTAGCCTCTTCTTGGTGTTATTGTGAGGTGAACAAACTGAGTTTGTAAGTGATTAGGATGAACAATTAGCATAAATACTTTCCATCCTTTAGTTCTGGAAGAGATTTTTTGATTCTGACTAGGAGTAAGAAAAATTCAAAACAAGACCTCATAGAGCTGGAGCTGATGATACCAAACCTTACAGTGTGATGTTTGATTCTCCAGCTTGTTTGCAGCTGGAAGCCTTGCCTGTGAAAAACAGAAGGAATAGTTCTTTTCTGTAGGAATGAAAAGTTGCCTGACCTTTTAATAACTGTCCTTTTAATGTGAGTCACAGTATTGATTGTTAATCCAGTCATTATCCTTTTTCCAAAAGGTAGTGATCTTGCCAGGAATATCACTTTTTATCTGTATTTAAAAAGGACACAGCCAAACTGAGTCCAAAGCCCAGCACAGCCAGAGAGCTCTCTCCCTCAAATGAAACAAGGTGATGTAGACCAAAGAATCCATAGACTTTCAGGAAGCAAAAAATGAGAGAGAGGTGGAGAGGGAATGAATGTCCAATGTATGAAACTCGGAATGGGAAACTAAAGGCAAATTCCACGTGGAAGACACAACTATTTACTGGTAACTGATGTCTGTAGTTAATTCAAAGAACAGTCAAGAGGTAGTACAATTTAAACTGCTCACGTTTTTCCGCGGTGTTTATTCAGTCCTGAGAACTGGAATTATTCCCCCAGAGCCTGGAAATGACATGTCATATCTGAAAAGGCTGCACCAGTGCTGGACCCTGGCAATGTTTGAACTGCTTTGCCAGCCTTGGCTCAGAGTAGTGTAAACAGAGCTGAGGCAGTATGAGTCAGTAAGTAAAAATGGGAGAAGGTGAAAATTATTTTAGTACCCTGGTTTAGGAATCTGACATGTAAAATAAAAGGGTTGGTGTCCATAGGTGATGTTTTGAAGAATACACACATGCTTTGTGGAAAACCGGTGTCCTAGTAAGAGAAGATGCTAGAAGAGCTCAGAAATTGTGCGAATGGTCTGAAGGCCAGAGAGAAAAAACCAAAAATATGATCCCAAACCTTGGGAACCTTTTAGAGTTATTTTGAGGACATTAAAACCATTAACACAAAAGCTAATACATTAAACACTGCCCTCTGATATGCTGATGCATCCTTGTGTATTCTTGTGTCATCATTGACTCCCTAGGTCAGGAACTGGGATTTCATCATACCTTTCAGTTTTTTGGTTGATAGATAATTCTAAATGTGTTTTTTCATTGTTTAATATTGACTTAATGAGAGAAAATACTTCTCTTTTTTTATAAAAGAGAAGAGGAACTTAGTGTAAGTCCAGGATTTAATAAGGTATTAATTCTGCTTTTTATTGTAGCTAATCCAGTCTTGTATATATATTTTCATAACTTCATACTGATGGAAAGAGAGTTTTCAAGGCTATTTCATAACTATACCATTCTTTACAATCATATATTGGATTTAGTGGTTGAGAGTTGAGTCAGTTATTTGCTTCATAAGCATTACCATTGCACATATAGTCGCACTTGGGAGTCCTCTTTTGGTTGAGCAATGCAAATTGAATTAATATACCAGAGAGATAAAATTTGCTGATAATTCTATGGTTTATGAGGTGAGGAGTATGGAGGAGGAGGCTTAGTGTGCCTTCTGCCAGATGGTGCTTTGCCTGCAAATAGAAATCTTGATCTTCAGCATCACACAGTTTTACATGGATGCACAAATGCCTCTCGAAGAAGTTGGGTGGTGTTTCAAATAATTTCATCGCACTTCATTTGGATGCCTTACTGTTGCCCAGGTAGTATAATCCATGAGACGAGTTTACTAAAGTTATCTCTACAGAAGCATCCTTGCAGAATTTTTCAAATAAACATGTGTATTTCTTTGAATAACCCATTTCTGATTTGCTGTAACACCACTGCCTAGGTTAGTATCCAGCAGAAGCTGAACTGAGCATTTGACGGAAAATCCACAGGACATCCTGCTACAGAAAACTGGAAACAGCTGTCTAATGGGAATGGGAGCTTAAAACTTGATAATTCCTGCTTTTTCCACAGGGCATCCAACATGATCCGTGAACTGTTCTTTACTTCTTCTTTGGTCCTTTTAAGATTTGTATGCTACTAGCTTTCATGTTTAAATGCACTTGCTGAGTGTACCGTTTTTCTTCACTGACAATTTAGAGTTAAGGGCCTGTTAGCTTGTGAAAAAAACCCAAACTTTAATGTACTATGGCACATTTATGATTTTCTAATGACTATTCAAATACATCTAATTTGGGAAGTATTATTAAAAAGGAGGACTTTCATATGACACATTTTATATTTGAGTAAACTAGTTTCACTGTAATGGTAAGATCTCTAGGTTTGACTTTGTTTCCAGTATTAGTATGACATTACATAACTAAAGTTAATACTTTTCTATGAGCAAAAGCTACCCGCTATTATTTTCTCAAGTACAGAATTACCATCACAATATTTACAGTGCACAGGTTGTGCAGGAGGATCAGCTGAGTGTATTATGTCATTCTCTGTGACTACCTACGTGTACTGAGGTCACCACTGTCCTGAGACTGTACCACTTCAGCACCTGAGCTAATAGGTGAAACATGACAGGGGACTGACCTTTTTGACATTCATCGTGTAGAGAATATGGGAGGATGCTTTCAAAGTCGCTAACCAGCTTTCTGTAAAAATCTTCCCAGGGCACTGAAGAGCAGTATGGGCTGAAGTCACAAATGTTTTAAAAGCAAGAGTAGGTCTAAGACATACTTATCCTATTCATTGCAACTCAGCTGATTCAGGACCACTGCACACAGGGAGATGTTGTTGGAAGGAGTGATGATTTTTTGGCTTTCAATCAGCGGATTAGTACAGAATTATAAATTAGTGCAATTTGCAGTACCAGGAAGTCTGTTGCAAGTTCAGCTCCTGTCACACAAACTGTTGACATTTTGCTGCTGACACCAGGTAATGATGCATGCATTTGCTTGACAGGTACAAAGAAGCTCACTTCTGCACACAGTCATGAGTTTGTTCACTGTCACTGAGGCACAGCTACATGTGTATGAACACAACACCAAGCCTGGGGAAGATGAGGATCTGGAATGTGAGAAGGGAATTCCACATAAGCAGAAATACGCTTAGCTGCAGAGGTGCTTAAAGCTGTTTGCAGTGGTTAAACAAATGACACACACTTGAAATATTCAAGCTGGCTTGTGAATATGATTATTGAAGGGGTTAAAGTGGAAGTATGTAGTTCTGTCTTCTGTCTATCCTTCATTCCCTTACACCTCTGCTCTGGGTGAGTCTGATGATCAGCAGTCCCTGAATGCAAGGGTGAAGGGGTAGCATTGCAATCTGTGGCTGTAAGGGGTCCTGAAGGGACAGAGGAGCAAGATGCAGGCATTAGAAGGGGCAGTGAGCTTTTGTGTACATCATGTGCCTAACCCCCTTCCTGCAAAGGCAGAGCTGATTGCATACAGCCTTCAAAAATCTACAGATCCATTTTCCCTGTGAGGAAAAATGTTAAGAGTTGTAGCAGGCTGGAGTGCTTAGCAGGTGTTAAGAGTTGGCATGTTTGTTGTGAGTAAATCAACTGCTAATAAGGTGAAGAAATCACATGTCAAGGCAGGTTATAAAACCACAGATCCACGTGGTTGTTGAGATGGTTGTCAGGCTTAGGGGATTCTGAAACTTAACTTCATTGGCAGCCTGCCTGTCAGAGTATGGGTAGGGCATGTGGGAACAATGCTCTCACGGTACCCAGAATTAATCTGCTAACAGCCTAAGTCAGGGCAGGTGTCACCAGCATGCCGGGGTTGCCCCAGCTGCTTCGTGCCAGGTCTTTGCTCCCGAGCCGTGCAGGCAGCTTGTGCTGTGCAGCTACTGTTGTATTCTGTTCTGAGGCATGCTGTTTGCCTGCCTTGTATAGCTCTTTAGCCACAGACAGCTCAGCCAGAGCTTTTTATCGAAGGTGAATCATCCTTTCTGTCATGCCATAATCAAGGATTTTTTTATGTCCGTGACTCAGAGAAAAAGGTGGTGGTGTCCCCTCCAAGTCGTAACTGGATAAGGTGCTTTTGTTTCCCCACTCACTTAATGGTTGGAGAGAGGGGACAAGCTACAGAATGATGGCAATTTCAATGTAGACTTGGCTTTCCTGGTGCCCTCCCTTCCTCCTGAGATCTGTGATAAGATGAGCTGCAGGAGCCATGAGTTTGCAACAGTACAAGCAGGATAAATATTTCTGTATTTCTATCTGGTTTTAAGATGATGGGTGTATGTTCCCCTCCTTTTTTTGGCAAAGGTTAGCCCCATTAGATGTACTGCTCTTCATTTCATCTCCTTCTCCCATCTGTTCTGTCTCTTTTCAGTAGAAACGGAGATGTAGCTCCCACTCAGGCAGCCAGATAACTCCATCTCCCATACATGAGAAAAGATCTCTGTGTGAAGCAGAGCAGTGCTGTGCACACACATCAGATTGTACCATGAGGGCAGACTGCTCTCTCAAACTCTGATAATGTCATATTCCCTGTCAGCTTATACAGATGAGGGAATGCCACTGCCCCCTTCAGTTAAGTGTTGTTGAATTCCCAGGCCTAAAATAGGACCCAAGGAAATCCAAACAGCATTTTCCTGAGAAACCAGGTTATCACAGCAGTAGGTAAGAAAAACAAATAGTTTAAAATACTAAAGCCATGATATAGCTAGTAAATAAAGAACAGTGCATGTAGATAAGGTATACAGATTTTATAGATGCTCGTTAGACCAAACCTATGATTATTTGGATAAAAAAGCCATAAAGACAGCAAATGTTTATACTGTAAAACTCCATACTGTACCTTGGAACTCACTGGTATGTGGCCATTTCATTAAGGAAGAAATCTTGCCTACCAAGCTCCAGAGCTTTTATTTCCCTGACTTTCAAAGAAGGTTTTGAATTGTCTCATTGTGAGAAAAAGTGCACACTATGAGTTCTTTGTAGAGAGGCACATTATCTTTGAGAAAAGCTGTCTTCATGTTAATTCATGTAATATTACCTCTGTGAGACAAGCAGGTCATTATTACAAGTAGTTATTTATTATTAATACTATTATCACTGGAATATACTGTTATCGCTGTCTATGAAGCAAGGCAGTTTGCGGTGAAGCTGCTTTGCTTTTGTTTTGTCACTAGATGCCTACACTCATTTTTATTTTCTGCCTCTTACCTTTGATGTCCTTGGGACTTCTGATTTCCTATTTGCTATTAACTTCAGATGAGTAAAGTCACCTTAGATTAGAAAAATGGTGATTTTTATTCATGCTTCTTAAAGCTTTGGTTTATACTAGCTTAACCGTTTTTAATGTTGTACTGTGAAATATTATACAGTCAACTGAATGAGATTACCAGGTAGGTAATAGCTTCCCAGATGACACATCCATTTTGCCAAGTTAGGGGACAGGGATATATTCCTTCTGCCATATGGGGGCAGTAAGGGGATGGCACTGCTGGCACAAACACCTGTGATGGGAGCTGCACACCTTTGCATCCAGTTATGTGAAAAGATCTGCCTCATGTGCAGGGTCCTGTTGTCATTGCTAGAGACTTGGGCCAGGGCTCTGTTCTTTGCTGGCCTATGTGTATTCTCACAGCCACAGCTTGAAGGGAGGAGACAGAGGACAAAATGGGGGTGCAGTGAGAAAAGTAGTATGTGTGTCCTGAATGCATCCATGTGGGCATGGTATTTTAATCAGTGATGTAAGAACAACCATATTGTGTAAGATGCCAGCAGCTGTAGATCTGGGTCTTTTCTCCCACAAGAGAAGTTTCTTTAATGCTTTTTTAGTTACTAATCACTTCAGTTAATATTAGTTTTTAATAGGCAGAATTTATTAAAAACCACGTGCTTTGTGTGCTTACTAATTTTTTACCACATGTTATTTCATGTGGTAGGGAATAACTTTTCAGAAAAATTTTGCTTTTGTCAGCTAATGTAACTGACAGGAAGTTCTTAAAGCTGATGGTATTTCAGTATTTTTCCAGAAGAGTATTCCACTCTCATGGAGGGAATGATATTACATGGAGGGAATGGTATTTTACTATACTAGGTAGTACTATATACTATATATAGCAGTGTATTACTTCAGGGAACCTACTTGGCTGTTACATGCGTTTATGCTTCTGTTGGCATCTTAAAATGTTTATAAAACATACAAAATGGATTAAAGCATTGCAGATTGCTGCATCTTGACCAATAGTTTGTGAATTATCCTGTACCGTGTTCCTGTAAGAGTTTCAACCGTGATTACACAGTGTCTCAAAACTACAGAGCACTAAAGAAGGTCTGAAGTGGCAAGCTGTAATGAAATACATCAGAAGAGACACTTATGTTTGGTCATATGTTTCTACAGATGCATCCTTATTTTTCATTCTTCAGTTTATACATACTGTACTTTTTTTTTTTAAAGTATGTTTTTCTTTCAGCCATTAATGAGTTTCCTGAAGATATATTTACAAATAAGGAGCGTCGGCAAGGAGGAATTCTACTTCATATCATTGCCGTAAGTTTTCCTCTACTCTGCTTCATTTTTGTTTTCCTTTTATGTTACTTATTCTATTTTTATTTTTTAATAAGATATTAATCATCATAGTGAACTTACTAAGTAGAGTTCTGTATATATCAACAAGCTTTTAATACTTTGATTTGAGTATTTCTCAAATGAGCATCTATATGAGTACAATTTCTTAAAAGGTAACAGCTTGGGGACATGATACAGTGTTGGACTTGGTATTGTCAGATTAACAGTTGAACTTGATGATCTTAAGGGTCTTTTCCAACCTAAATGATTCTGTGACTCCTTGACTTAAGAAAATGATGCAAGTCTGAATTTGCAGTGCTTATTCATGCATCCTCTTGGAGATAAAATCCTGGCAGAATGGATCACATGACTTGTATTTCATGTTATATGGTCAGAGTTTGGGATTCCTTCATTGGTGACATCAAGCATGATGTGGAAGTTTCTTGACTCTCTTTCTTTTCTTTTGTGCCTCTATACAATAGATGCAATTAACCCTGAGGAAATACAGAAAATACCATGTGGAATTTTATTTTCTATTGTATTAAAAACAAAGCAAGTGAGGCCTGCAGGCTCCAGTTTTTCATTCCCAGCTCAGGGGAAGTAAAATATAAAGGAGTTGTGTCTGATGGACAACAGCAGGATTAAGCCCACTGCATGGGCACAACACATAAAGCTGCATAAGACAGTGGGAGAATCACACGTATGCAGGGAACCAGGATCATTCCTAAGAGTTTTGGTGCAGTGATCCATGGCCAGGGTCCACTTATTTCCAGATGGAATTATTTCCTGAATATTGTTATTCAGCCTGGTTTTACTTTCTATTTAATTACTTGGTCTGATAATTAGTTAAGAATATAGAGGATGAGTACATAACTTACTAAGCTTTACCCGTTACTTTTCATTATATGAAATCTGCTGTGGCATCCTGTTCTGTCCAAGTGTGGTACCTTTCATATGTTAGGGTCTGACAAACATTCTTGTTCTAAATGAGATCTTACATTCAAGAATGTGGTTTTATGTCATAGATTTATCAACAGAGAGATTTTTATTTACAATGGAATAAAAACTGAAGCTATATATTTCTGCTAGTTTGACTAAAGGTAGCCTTTATTGCTTGTGTTTGTTCAGCCTGCCTTTTTTCCTCTTTTCATGTATAGGAAAAATCTGTGGTATTCCCTGAATTTATTTTCTTTACAGGCTCTTTATATGTTCTATGCTTTGGCCATAGTATGTGATGACTTCTTTGTTCCGTCCTTAGAGAAAATTTGCGAGGTATGTTAAAGAACTTTATTACTCTTTTAGAAATTTATTTAGAGAATCAAAAATTTTGTGTCATGGTTGTTCAGAGTTCATTCCTGTCAACTTTTGGCTTTGATCCTTTTCAAGCAATTTGAGCTTCCATCAAAAAATGAACCAGTGGTCTGTGCACACTTGTTTCTCTGGCCACACTGAAGCAGAAAAAACCAAAGATTTAATGAGATCAGATGGCAAAGCCCACTCTTAAATACCTGAAGCATGTAGCTAGGAGAGGTACGGGTTATGGATGAGTTGGGTTTATTATTGTACTCCTTTTTTAAAAAGTAACTTTTTAAAAGATATCATAGGTAGAAAAATAAATGTGGTGGCTGTGCAAATTTTATTGCACATCTACCACCATATCAGCAAGGAGAAAGGAAGTATATGTGGTCCTAGAATAAAGTGGGAAAAAGGGAAAATGTGTAAGAAAAGTATATACCTTGGATATGGAAAGAGAATACATATTTTATATGGGGGGAAAAAAAAGTAACGTAATGCCTTTACATAATTTTTGAGAAGATTTTGCAAAGTTACATGTAGGATTCTAATTGAGTTGATTGTGTCAGGGTAGAACTTACACATGGCATGTAAATGCTGTGTTGACTATGATGTTGGTGGACAAAATGAATACATAATTACAAATGTATATTTTAACTCCTTTTTAAAGGCAAAATGAAAATCTCATCTCCTTTACTTTTGAACAAAAATAAGAGTGACCGTTTTCTGAAAAGCTCTTGGGGATTTTTTGTAGCTAGTTTAAAAGTCTGTTTTCCTGTGGCTAAATGTACTCAATACCTGTTGGTGTTACTCAGAGTTATAAACTTACACGTATCAGTAGAAGAACAAATAGAATAATAAGGGAGGTGATCAATAGTAGTAAAATACTCAGTTGGGATCTTTTCTTTCCCTTTCCAGGTGTTCTGTATTCAGCATGCACCTTAGACACCATATTTAAGTTATATCAGTTGGTTGTACCAGTTACTGGTTACTGATCCTTCATAAAATCTTTACATCTTGTCTCATGTGCTGCTGAACATTTAAACAGCTACAAAGAGTTCAGATAGCACACTAGGTTTGAGCTCCTGCAGCAGTATGACTGGTAATAGATCATATTTGTGTTTATGATTTGTCAAGATGTGTAGGATGCCATTGTTTTCAGGCAAACTGCTTGAAAAATACAGGATTTTTTTACTTTTCCTTTTGTCACTAGTTACTTTTCTATCCTTGAAAGAAAAATAATGTATTCAGATGAGCCTAGAGACTCTCAAAAAGGAAAAATCTCCTCAATAAAAACGTGTTTATAGTTCAAAGGAAAGCTCTTCAGACTGCTAAATTGATGCAACCCCCTTGTGGACCTGCACATGTTTATGCCGGTCTGAGAACTCTAAGTTATCTATATCCTATTAGAGCTTGAGAGACACCATCATAAAAATAGATCTCTCTACCATACACAGGCCTCTCTGTGTCTAATTTTATCTGTGTCAGCGGACTCACTTTTGATTAACACAGTTGAAAAGTGAAGCCAGAATCAAGCCTGCTGTTTGTAGGATTTATTCACAAAGGTAATATTTTTCTGTTATGGATTTTAATTTTCAAACTTTTAGGAGCCCTTAGAGTTGGGGAATTGAATGATTGTGTTTAGAGTGCCAAAAGTAAACTAATGAAAACAATTTGAGATGTTTACAGTCTTTCTGAATCTGCAGAGATACTTTTCTTTAATCAGGTCCATGTAAGTCACAATTGACTATTCATTTACATATGTAACTATAGAACTCTACAATGTAAATGCAGTAGCAGTGCTGAAATTACCGATTGTTTTCTTCTAGAAACTACATTTGAGTGAAGATGTTGCTGGAGCCACATTCATGGCAGCAGGGAGCTCCACCCCAGAACTGTTTGCATCTGTTATAGGTATGGAGCCCACACACAAGCTTTTTTGAGATTTGCTGTTAAAAAATCAGCAGTAGATCAAGCACAGGTACCCATTCTTCTGTCAATTTATAATCAGCAATTGCAGCTGTCAGCTAGTCTGTGGTTCATGGTATAATTAACTACTCAAAATATCTCACGAAACTGTGAGTCTCCTCTCAAAACATAGAGAGGAATGTCTGATTCTGAACACAGGACGCAAAAGAAGAGATTTATTGAAGTCCCTTGAGAAGTAATTTGATATATTTGGAAATAGATTAAGAGCAGCCCTGAGGAGAAAGACTTGGGGGTGTTGGATGATGAGAAGCTCATCATGATCTGTCACTGTGCAGCCAGTGTGCACTTGCAGCCCAGAAAACCAGCTGTATCCTGGGCTGCACCAAAAGCAGTGTGGCCAGCAGGTTGAGGGAGCTGATTCTGCCCCTCTGCTCCGCTCTCATGAGACCCCACCGAGAGGAAGAGACCTTTAAAGGACATCTAGTTCAGCTGCCCTGCAGTGAGCAGCAACATTTCCAGCTAGATCAGATTGCTCAGAGCTCCATCCAACCTAACCCTGAATGTTTCCAGTGGTGGGGCCATCTTTGTGCCAACTTCTCACCACTCTCGCTTTAAAATATTTATTCCTTTTATCTAGTCTGAATCTACCCTCTTTTATTTTAAAACCATTACCCCTTGTCCTAAGTGTCCTAAAAAGTTTGTCCTCATCTTTCCTCTAAGATCCCTTTAAGTGTTGAAAGGCTGTAACAGTATCTCCTCCAGGCTGAACAAACACAACTCCCTCAGCCTTTCCTCACAGGCAACCACCACCACTGCTCTGTCCTCAGCTGTCCCTTCTGAACAGCCCGTAGCCCTTGATAGCAGCACTCCAGTTGTGGGATTTGTCCAACCAAATTTCAGTAATGGCAACTAGGTTGTAGCTTTCTAGCAGCATGATGGCCTAAATTTGATAAATCTTTAGTAAAGCCTTTGTAGGCTTTATTCCCTATGGCATTTTTACAAACTTTAGGGAAATACTGTCTGAAGGAATGCATCGTAACCTCACATTCAACCTCTTGAAAAGCAGTGAGTGTAAGCCTTTAAGGCTCCCTTTGGCAAGCAAGTAACTTTAGCAAAACGTACCTGGTCGCTCACTTTGGAGAAAGATTTCTGTGCTTTAAATAAATTCCATGCTTCTAATGTGACTGGAGATGTTTTATACTCATTTGAATGGATTATGGCACAGCTAACAACTAAGCTGTGAAACAGAGAACTTACTGTTGAACTAACTAGTTAAGAAATCATTTACTAAAAGTACATCTGTAGAATTTTTAAGCCACAGCTGGGGAGCTGCTAGCTAGACTAAAAGCACAAATTATTACAAAGAGAAGCAAGCCTTAATTATGAAACATGTTTTGGTTAATCTTTGAAACAGTCTCTACTTTACAAGTAGTACATGTTCTGAGTGACCTATAATTAAATGACAGAGGTAGTTATGTATGTTTTGCTCCCTCTGCAGGTGTATTTATCACGCATGGAGATGTAGGAGTTGGGACCATTGTTGGTTCAGCAGTTTTCAACATCCTCTGCATTGTTGGTGTCTGCGGACTGTTTGCAGGACAGGTTAGTAAGATACTTGTCTTTACATAGTTCCATTGCTTACAGTTTAGGGGTTTCCATGAGCATATATTAAAAAAAAAAAAAAAAAAAAACAAAATCACAGACAAAAATGGCATTGTGAAAAACATCAAAGATTGGAAAGAATTTACAAATGCTTTACAAGTAGCAAATGTTTCCAAAGAGTTCAGCTGTAGTGCCAGCACACTGAACATGTAGCATGCAGAGGAAGCTGGTTCCTCTTCATACAGTACTGTGTTTGCAGTCAGCTGATCAGTGGCATCTGCTGATCCTTCCTGGTACTGATGACAGTCAAAGAATCTGGGACACAAGCATGAGAGTTGCTCCATTTCCTCAATAGATGGTTAAACTGTTTATCATATTTTTTCAGCTAGTAAGTCCAATATATCCACAAATAAAAGGAACGAGGAACAATTGATTTGCTGCAGTACAATGAATTGTACTTTACAATTGAAATTATTACCAAATCAAGTATCATTAGTAAGAAATGTATTTCATTAATGGAAGTTTCTGTATGATTTTTATTACTGATGCTTATTATAGATCCATTGTCTAACAGACTGATACATCTTCATGGTAGTACAAAACTGCATTTGGTTTCAGAATTGTTGCTGGTAGGAATAATTACTCACACACCTAAGTTATTTTGAGATAGGGGCCTTTTTGTTTGTTTGTTTTTGAAATCCTGTATTTTTGTTGGCTGAAGGTGTCGTGTTTTTCAGGTGGTTTGTCTCACCCAGTGGGCTGTGTTCCGGGATTCTGTATACTACACGATATCCGTGATCGTACTTATCGTTGTAAGTAGTTCTCTTATCGGTTGTTGTGTTTCATTGCTTGAATTTGTGGAGAACCAGCCTGCTAACTATTGATACACATTGGCAAATAATTATTTTCCTAGCTAGTTCTAGTGGCATCTGGAAGTGAGGGCTGAGCTCCACAGTGTTGTATAAATATGAAAATTTCATACAGCCCCATGGAATACGTGCCCACCATGTCCATCAGTGTCCATTCATTTTGTGCCTAGGGTTTGTGAAGTTCGGCAGGCTGGCAGGCTGCTGTCATGCAGAGCAGATAGCACTCTCCTCAGACCTAGGAGACTGCTTGTTGTGGAGGAGAAAAATTTTGAGCTACACATCTATTTTAAATAGGGAAGGTGGCTGTTTCTTGCTTCTACACAGTAATTTTTTTCAGATTCTGGATAAGTTTTTCCATGTAGAGCACAGGTGAGATACCACTTTGTTCATGTAGAGCAGTAGTAGTTCCTACATGTTCACATTTAATGTGTCTGGTGGCAAGGCAGGGAAGAATCCACTTAGTCTGTTTTTGTAATACAGGTGGATCACTAGCTGTGTATTCAGTAACAGCAGTTACACAGGGTGGAGTAAAATGTGTATAACCACTTGACCCAAGAGGAGAAGTAAAATGGCTGCCTGTTCTGCTAAAACTAGTCTAGCTGTTAGAAGGACTCAAGAGTTAAGTTTTTTGGGAATAAGTGACTTTGCTGTCATTTGCACAGTATAGCATGTGTGTACATGTGTGCATATCTGTCCATCTCTCACATGCTTGTACCATTTCCCTTAATAGTACTTACAACAGCCACTGACAGGGATCCAGGCCTTGTTCACAAGGTTTATGTTTTGTGAGGGGCACAATCCATGCAGTGGAAGTTCTGGTTAGAAAGGGTCAGACCTTGAGTAGGTGTGTCTAGATATGGCTGATACTTGCTGAAGAAATTTGACCGTTTTTCGAGATAGATCAGAGAAATGGTCTATTTATGTGTTTCCTTTTTTTCCTTCTTCTAGTTCATATATGATGAGAAAATAGAATGGTAAGTTGTGTAAATTTTTCCATGCAGTCCTGTATTTGCCATGAGGCTCACCAGTAAATGGAGTTGTAGTGTAATTGACTTTCATTCTACACATTGAGAGTATGAGCTGGATTGAACACTTAGGAAATCCTATGTATTTTGTTTGGGTTAAGTTTTTATGATGGTCATGGAAAACTAAAAGAAAATGTAAGAACTTGGAACCATTAAGGAAGTACATAGGCTCTATGTAAGGCCTGAAGATTCCCGTGTGCAGAGAGGGTAACCAAAACTTTTCTGCTTTGATTCTGACTGTTACCATTTATGTGGGTGCCAGGTGTTCCAAAGAACACTCCAATGTGAATCCTAGTGGAAGATGGTAGGCACCTTCTAACAGTGCTCTCAGAGTGCCTGGCCTGAGCTTCAGTGCTTCAGCACTGAAATGACAAAAGGCCGTGGTGTTACGATCCTCAGAGGGTAGCTGTGGATTCAGTCTGCATAGCACATTTGTGAAATGTATGCATTGCATTTTATTTGCATGTTTATTGAAACTTGAGAGTCTGCTTCCCCTCTCATTCTGCTGAGACACCATCTAATCTTAATGATATGGGTCCTGTGTGCGCAAATGTGACTTGTACCAGATGTTTAAGGCACACTCCTACATAAAACTTGTGAAGCATACAGCTGTTTGAATGGCCTTCTAACACTTCTTTCTGTCTTTTTGAGGTGGGAAAGCCTTGTACTCATCATTATGTATTCATTCTACATACTTATCATGAAGTAAGTACTTATCCTTACTACACCCTTTTGGTGTTAACTGACCATCATTTTTTTGCTCTGGTTTTGTCCTTGGCCTTCCTGCCTGAGGGCAATACAGCCAGTCATGTTTCTGTGTAAGATCTATTGGTTTTTGTGCTTGACCAGTTTAATTCTAGGTTTATGCTCAATCAGCAGCAAATACTTTCATGCATCCTTTTCATAGTCCACAGAGGTAAAGTAGCTTTCAGAAAAGGTTGAGAAAAATGTCATTTATAGAAAAGTATATGAAAAGTCTGCAGGGTACTCTGGATTGTAAGCACACATGATGTCAACTCTTACACATATTTTGTACTCCCTGGAGAACAAGGTCAAGGAACGTTAGACAGAGTGCTAAGCATGTATTTATCTTCAGACCATCTCATACCACATTGTGTACTGACATCTTCTTCTGTTGTGTCACTGCCTCTGACAGGAGAGTCAGAGGTCTCACTGTTACTGCAAGTGTCTGTGAGTCCACCCTTTATTGCAAGTTGCTTAGACTTACATCCCTTGGTGCCTTCCCCTCACGAATCACCCTGTTGGAACTCCCTTTTCTCCTACATCAAGTCTTAGCAGAGTTCATTGACGGCCCTCTTAGATCCCACCCTAGTGCTAAAATAGATACACGCTGTCTTTAGAAGGGTATGGTCAGCAGTCCCAGAAATGCTCAAGAACCTGCCCACAGGGAAAACAGTACTGAGAGAAACAGTGAGGTGAATTGTGAGCTGATGCAGGAGGAAAGAAGCTGCTGTATAGTGAATGTCCTGGCTCCAAAATCCACAGCTCCAGCATTCTGCCTTCACTAAATCTGCTCTAGTGCCTTTTTGCAGTTTGCTATATGTCATGAGAGATAGGTGCAGTCCTTGCTTTCCTATCAGCTTGCCACTAAGTTGGACAGTCCTTTCTTTTCACTTCCTATTAGTTGTCAGAGAACATGCATCTAGGCTTTATTGCTTGCCTGCATAAGTTGTTCTCAGATGGCTTAAATGTTTGCCTAGAAAATGCAAAAATCCAAGCTTTTCAGAGCTTTCCTTTGCACTTTCAGGTACAACGTGAGGATGCAACATTTCTTCACCCTTAAAAGCAAGAATGTTGGAAATGGTGACACAGTCAACAATGAGCTGGAAGATGGTAATAAATGTTATGCCTCTAGTTGTGATGACCCATCCATTCCATTACTATGGAAAGGTAAGGCTGAGCAGACAGGACTTGGGAAAAGACTAGGTCACAGATATCCTTTTTGTTTCTTTAATGCAGATCAAAACAGCATCTCTATTCAATCATAAGCAGGGTTAGCTTGATAATTCAGCAGTCAGATTGCCACATTAAAAAAAAAAAGGTTTTTTTTTCTATTCTGAAAACAAGCTGCTTTGCACATTGGCAATTTTGCTCCCTTTTTAACTCCTGTTCAGTGATGAGCTACAATATTGTGAAAGAAATACATTTTTTTAACCAGGAAGAAGGCAATTTTAACTTTAAAAACTAGTTTGGAATGAGAAGCTGAGATGTGGATGTTGAAGGAAAGGACATGGGCAGATCAGTGGGCAAGAGGGATTACATATTGAGTTCAGATCCTCAGAAGACTGGTTTTCACATGCCTAAATAGTCTTTATACATCACCAGACACATATGTAAAATTGAAAAATGCAGGTTCTTTGCTATTTGTGTTTTTGTCATAAAGGAAAGAAAATGATATCCAGCTTCTGGTGTTGAAAGTAAGCAAAAATATCTGGGTATTTTTGGCTTGTTTTCTAAGCCTGTTCATATCTTTGTCTTATCCCTCTTCCATTCTCTCTTTTCTCTATAGAGCAAAATCATTCCACTTTCAAAGCACAAACCATGTAATTTAGTGAGCACCTGGGCTGCTCTTAACAAATGAGGTCTCCTGACTTTGTTCTTTGCAAACGTCTCCCATTCTAGGAGGCTGAGCTCATCAGCAGTGTCGGTAGCATTGGAAAGATCCTCGTGTAATAACAAATAATGCTGAACAGGAATTTAGAGCAGACTCAGAGAATCCCACTCTTTTCTGCTTTTAGTGTTTGGGCTGGGATTTCTTTAAGTTAGATATCGGTAGCTACAGGTTTATTCAATGACAGCACACTGCTGCTCTGGTCCTAGATAAGGTGTTTAGACAATACTAATTAAAAATTACTTCTCATAGGACATTGTAGCATAATTAAATGAAGGTGACTTTGGCATACTTTTATCTCATTTTATAATGAACTTTTGTGGGCATTGTCCATGATACAGTGAGGTCTGTCACTTGAATGTGGATGTGTGTCCATGCAAGGTTCCGCAGATGCCTCCTGTATAAAAGTGGAGACCGGAAAGGGTAATCCAGTTAAACACAGATATTAGCGGTTTTTACTTTTTGAGGCATTTGTTGGGTTCTGATGTCATCTCCCAGCAAGCTCTTCTCTCTAGCCCATGTGGTAAAGGGATGATAACACAGAGTGCTTGCCTGTCCAGCTATTTCCTTTTCAAGGAAATGAGTAGATTATTGAATGCTTGTGAAGAACATGCAGAAAAGAAGCAAGAAAGCTCCACTAGCACGTGTCCACAGCAGATTTCTTTTCTGATTTTCCCTCAAAGATGCACTGACATTGCAGTTTCAGTGAGATTCCCTCTGCCTTCCCCAGCACCCATTACACAAATACGTGCTGCATTGGAGGGACAATGGTTCAGAGTGACAGTGTAGATACTGTCATAGGCAAACCTGCCTGGCTCGAGAAAGTACAGGAAGAAGAGATCATGGATTTGGAGTGAGCAGTGGGGGTGGAGGATGGCAGTGTTAGCCTAACTGCTCTATGTGTCAAGGTGCTGTCCTAGAAAACTGTCACACGGCTGCCTCTTGCTTCTTCCCTCCTGTTCTCTCAAAATATGCCATGACCCATGGGTGACTCCCTCTTAGTTGACACATACTGGCTTCACAAGCTGAGCTGCAGTTTCCCCAGCAGCAGCTTTCAGAAAGGAGCACTGCTAATAGCAAGGAAAGAACTAGGGCTGGCCTCTGCCTTGCATGCAACCACTGTTTAGCACCTTTCAGGATTCACCAAAAAACCTCCCTTGGCTTTACCAAGGTGTAGGTTTGACCTTAATCTGACTTTCCACAGGAGGAAAGCCTGATTACTTCCCATAAAGGAACAGTTGCTTTGGGTGAGGAACTTTGTTTCTAAGTTCAAGGATAGTCTGTTGCTCACGGTGCAGTTAAAAGGTGGGTTCACACACTGTAAAGCTCTTTTATGCTTGTAAGTTTCATTACTTTCAAGAGCTTCCTGTGGTACAATATAAAACCTTTCATCACTCAAGTATCAGAAAGAAAAGGGAGAGCTTTGCACCATAAGAAAAATTCCGTTTCAAGGGTGAGTTCTGCACACACAGATAAAGGCCAAATAGATGTACTTTGTGAATACTGCTCCAATTTTCAAGGTACAAATATGTATTGCCCTTGACTTTTCTTATGTTGACCCAAATTTCCACCAGGTGGCATGGTTTGACCCCTGCCTGAAACCAGAAATTTGGACAAAAGAGGGTTTCTGAGGGCCTAATCAGAGCTAAAGTCATCGAGAAGCTTTCTGTTGATTTTTACCAGGTTGTTGGTGATGAACCTTTGGTGGTGAGCAGTAAGTTTGTTGGAAAGAAAAGCTGTTCTCAGTATATTTTCTTTTTTTTTTAAAGTATTATCACAAAGGAGAGGTGTAAAAGGCTTTTCTCCTTTTCAAATTTCTTTAAAAAACTTTTAGATGGAGTCCATACTATATGGGGCTAAGGTATCTATTTTTATAGGCATAGGGAATCAAACAGAAAGTAATGAAAATAATAAGAACAGTATGCCACAGTAAGTCAAAATAGCTGCAGTTACTTATATATATATATGTATTTAGCATGAGGTATTCTACATCAGTGCTAGGTTTTTATTTGTGGTACTTTTAGCAAACCAAAGTGTTTGCTCGCTGTCCTCATAGGGCTCTAAGAAACAGTTTCAGAGTAACTTCAGTGCTTCCATGTTTTTCCTGTCACTGTAAGATGAAGCATTTTGGTTAATTCTCTGGAGAAACTCAGTTGGAGCAATATCTGGCCTTTTTGCCTTACCAGCATTGCTCTCAAATGTTTCTTTTTCTTTAACTAAATCAAGTGTTAAGTTTATGTGGTTGAGTCCTATTCTGTGAGGACTGATTCCTAGGAAACTTGTCTGGCTGTATGTTCCTTCACAGAAAAGCTGCTACACTCAGAGAGTCAGTGGAGTGGATGTGCTCCCTATTTGCGTCACCAGCCGCAGTACTCAGCGAGGTTAATTTGGTTTAGATGTTGGGATGGAAGAGGATAACTGCTCCTTTACATTTAGCAAACGTAAAATTACTACTAGTTCTGTTCTGTGCTAGAGATGTTAAGCTGCAAGCAAGACTGCAGAGTGGGTTCTTTGAGTAGGGCACATTTCTTTGTGAAACCAGAGATCTTGTATTTATGACACTTCAGGTGACCCCAGTGTAGTCACTGAACCCGTTTCAGTGAAAAAAGGCAAGACCCTCAAATGCTGAAGGGTAAAAGTTGCAGATGTTTATTGGTGATTTACAGGCTTGCTAGGTTTTTCTTGTTCAATCATTATGGAGGATGTGTTTCTTGAACTGCAAATATGCTAGACGATGCTTGAGACAGCAAAGCCTTTATTGCATGATGTGACTTAGATGCATGCATGGATCCAGTCTTCCTGAAAAACGAAAATATTTCAACACTGTAGCAATGCGAAAGAGTAACAATATAGGCTTCTGTGTGTTTAGAACAAGTCCATTTTAATTCCATTGTTTGAGTTGAATGTTTTCTTAGATTTCCTTTGCTTCCTGACTGGAACCATGCACTAATTATCTTTCACTTCTACCTCCTAAATTCTCCTCCTCTTCCTAATGTAAGTAACAACACAAAAGGGGAGGGAGAGGGGGAAGCTAAGCTAAGCAAAGCAGAGAACAAGCAACAAAGAATTTTTTTCTGTACATATTTTTATATGTAATAGTTAATATTTATTATAGTCATGTATGTATTTCCTGCCCTGCTTTCTAACACCACATGGGTATGTCTCCTGTCTGCTGAGCCTTGCTCTGCTTGCTGTGTGTAGTCTGTAGCATTTGTGAGAATATTGGTTTGTTGGTAAGCTCCTAAAGTCCTCGCCTGTACTTGTTCTGATTCCCAATAAAATTTTGTCTTTATCTGTTCTTAACGTGGTAGAACTTTGTTAACTTTGAATTCTCAAACTTGGTATGGGTTCCTTTATATTAACAAAGGCTCACTTATAGCATAGATTTGTTCTTGACAATTGTTTTTTCATCATTTAAAATCCTTTCATGTGAGAGATACTGGTAATATTCTGTGAAGATAAAATGAAGATTTCCAGAAGGAGTGAGCACAACATTAGGGCCTTCTGGATGTGCAGCACCTTGATCCAATGGAATAGCTTTAAAAGTTTCAGGAGTGCTGTCTACATTGCCAGAGTGCAAACACTTCTAGAGAAAGGGTACAAAACCCTAGTGGGACATAAGCAAAGAAAACTGGTACTACAGCATGAACAGCTGGGGAAAAACTGCTCCTGCTAACCTGACGGTGGCTTGGTGGCTGCCTTAGTAGAGTGAGATCCCTTTCCAGCATATAATCTAAAACTGATGAGGAGATTCACCAGGCTGCAGAAATATTAATGGAAAGTAACTCATAAATTCAGGCATTCAGATGAATATTACCCCCACCTGAGCCTGAAAAGACCGGGCTCTGGATGATGGGACACATGGTAAGATCAATTACACTGCTAACTCTGTCCGTTGTGATCATTAGTGAAGGGGATACAGCAGTACGGCAAAAACAGCGTTGTGATGGTGGATGAGATCATCTGCTCCAGTCCTCCCAAATACCGCTTCCCTGAAGCTGGATTACGGATTATGATTACGAATAAATTTGGACCGCGCACCAGAATGCGGATGGCAAGCCGACTCATCATTAATGAGGTACATTCATTAGGAAAACAGAAAATGACCGTGAGGCAGAGGGCTTACCAAAGAACTGTGCTCATAGCAATTCTGGAACTTAAATTCTCCTGTGTTCCTACAGCTGGGATAGAACTATGTCTTTCTCTAGCAGCTGTGTGAGAACAGATTTGAAGATTGATTCCCAGCCGATGATGCTGCCTATTTTATTGGGAAGGCAGTCAAAAAGGAGGGACTACCTTATCTCCGTGACAGAAGATGTTTCTTTCAGGGGGGGTGTGTGTGTGTGTGCATATGGGCACATTTAGATTTTATTTATAGCAAAAGATTTGGTTTTGATTATTACAAAAGTGGTCAGGTTAAAAAAGGATAATGAACAAGGCAACCAAAGTTCTTAAAAACTGCTCTTGTATGATTAACACTTCAGAATCCCTTCAGAGATTTGCCTACCTCTTTAGTATTCACTGTAGTCCTCAACTTAAAATAAAAATGGAACAAAATATTTTCATGAGGGGAATTTGCCCTGGACAGTTTTGGTTATCTCTTACTTGATCTGTTGTCATGGCTGTATATTTCTTGTTCCATACCCTGCAGCTGAAGTGGCAGGACTTGGCAAGTGAGACTGTTCTGAACTTGTCAGAAGTACTAGGGGTGAAATCTTTGGCCTACCAGCCTTGGGTTTTATGAAGGCAGGATTTTATAATTTGCTCACACATTATCAAATATGAGAGGTATTTAGTCTGTCAAGTAAGGAGATTTCAACTTCATAACACAGTTCATGTGTTCAGCCAGCCTTATGAGTACCACAATAAAAGAAAGCACCATTAATATATTTGTAACAAAAATCCAATATAACAGTAAAACAGTGAAAGGTGTTATGGTCAGGAATAGATGATCAGACAGGGCACATGGCAGCAGTTGACTCTGTAATCCTTAAAGTCAATTCATTGATCAGAGAAAAATTCTTAATGGCTGTGTGTGTAGAAAGCTGATACTTGGCTCTTTCAACATCTGCAAAAACCATTCTGTAAACTTGAGCATTTGGGATGTATGGTCTTATGTATTCTCACTTATACATTCACAGGTTTTGCAAAGTATTCAGATAGGATTTTTCTCAATTTTGCACTATAGTATGTTGAAACTGCTTTCAGAAATTTTTTTGCATGTTGTGCAGTTACTTTCTTTTTCAAGGCATTTCAGAGCACTTTTTAGGAATTTGCTAGTTAGTCATGAAAAGAGAACGCTTATCAACCCTGCATTACCTCATCTCATGAACTAAAAATAATTATTTTTTTTATAAAAGTAAGAACTTACTGTTGCATCTAACATTCTCCAGTGCATGAATGGGTATATATACTGGTGTTTAAAACCTATCCCTGTAGTTGTTGTACTGCTTATTGGAACACTTATTCTTACACCTGTCTGCAGGGCCAGTTATGAGCTTCATGTACTCGGACAAGGGCAACAGGGATTAGTCTTACTTTTGAAATTAAAAATAGGAAGTTCAAATCTACCTCAATGAATGGAGTTGAGAAGGAGGGAGAAGAGTTAGAGCTGAGAAGGAGAGTTCCTGGATAATGAGTCATTCATAAGCCAACTTTAATTGTGCAGAGATGTCATGAGTGTTACCATTTGATTATGGTGCTATGGCTGGTTTGAGTGGGAACTGTTGAGTGAGAAGTGCTTTAGAATAACCACATTGATTAAAACATGGTGTGGAAGAACAAATATTACAACATTCTCCATCATGGCTTGAAAGACTCCTGCCAGTAGTTTTGAAGTGGCTGGTTAACCTGGTAAAGCCTGATGCCTGATGAAGACAAGTTTGTTGTTGACTGAAAGGAAAGCTTTGAGGAGAAACTTCATGGCTCATGTGACTGGGGCTGGACAGAGAGCAAAACTCAGATTTCACAAAGTAAATACTTTCTGAACTATGGCAGTTTTGTGTTTTTACACTGCAGCGTCAGCGGTTAATCCAATCTGCCAATGGCTCAAGCAAAGCACTTCAGAACAGGAGACAAGAGAATATCGAAAATGGAAACATCCCTGTGGGGAACCAAGAGGAGGAAAATGAACAGGACAGTCTAACTCCATTTTCAGTGCCAGGTAAGGCTTACTTTCTAGATGTTTATAGTACTGAAAGAGAAGATAATTTAAATGCCAAACACTGCGTTGGAAGAAAGACAACATATGTGGGGAGAGAGGAGGAAAGGGATTGGTTTGACTGTCTGAAGGATGGATTTGCTGACAGTAAAATTGGGCTGGAGGCTGGATGGCTAAAAGCAGATCTTAGGAAGGTGTTTTCCAGTCATCATGGACAACCATGGGAAGTTTGCCAGAGGTGAAAGGAAAGCAGAAAAGGGAAGTTTATATTGAAACACATCAGACTGACCTGATGAGCACTGCACCAGGAGTAATTTTGAAGTCAATAGTTAATAATGACCTGCTGGAAATTGCTAGGCCAGAGGCACCTGGGTGTATAAATGTATAATAAATTGTTTTAGTGACTGTAGCAGGGGAGGCTTCTTGGATGAAAAGGAAAAAAAGATTTAGGGAGAGAAAGAGTGTTTAAAACTGTTAGAATAGCTGTATGCAATAGTATTCACCTTTTGAATTTTTTAAAAAATTCTTTGGTGTAAAGGGCTATATGTAACCAACTCTTGTGCTAGTGCCCCTGGCACATTGCAGATTGACTCTTGCTCAAACATTTTGGAGATTAGACAGCAGAGATTAGATCAGCCCTCACAGACATGTAGTCTGTCACATAGTTACTGTTTAACTCAAGTATTGCTTGGCATGGATAAATACCACATGCAGTGAAAAAGAAGGGTTTTCCATGTTACATCTAATTTCTTAGAGATCCCATTGCTTCAGTTGCTATCATTGTAGAAGAGATGTTTGTCATTGAACAAACACTGAAGCTTACTATATGAAGGCTAGATGATACCATATGTTTTTGTGTGTTATTGTGCTCCCACAGGAGCTTCTTGCAGTCAGCAGTTAGGGATTGGAGTGAGGAATGGAAGCAAACTAATTCACTGAAGATAGGCTCATTAGATGGGCTTCTGTTCATTCATGAGATAGTGAAAAAAATATTTTCATTGTATGGTGAACTAACAGGATCCAAGTCAGCGATATGCTTGTGCACATGAGCACTTTAATGATAGGAGTAGTAATAATAATAGTAATAATAACAACAGAAACTAATAAAAAACTTCTGAAAAGGAAAAATGTGTCCCTAAACCATCTAAACATCATTGAATCCTAGAATCATTAAGGTTGGAAAAAACGTGTGAGGTTGAGTCCAGCCGTTAACCCCATGCTGCCATGTCCACCGCCAAACCGTGTTACTGAGCACCACATCTGTGCTCCTTCTGAATGCTGCCAGAGACAGTGCTTCCACTGCTTCCATGAGCGCTCTGTTCCAAACCGTGACCACCCTTGCACGTGTTGGCAAAGAAGACTTTTAAACTGAGGTGTTTTTTAACAAGTTTTCGGATGCAAGTTTTGATTAAGGTAGTGCCATCATGCATTTCTTCTTGCGTTCCAGACAGCTTTTTTACAAATAAAACAGAAGTAGATTTCAGGTTAGAGCTTCCTAAGTGTGTGACATTCACAATAGACAAAATGCTTTGAACTAAAGAGGGAATTATTAGTTATATCACTGGTCTTCTTTAAATGCAGTTTTTCTGCATTTTTGAGAAAGTCTTTAAAGATAAAATGAGGTTTAACAGGCCAGAGTGAAACTTCTGGTGATACAATTCATACTGAACGGAGCGAAAGTTCAGCATGAACTCAAGAGAGTTGTGTAAAAGTGATTAAGTGATTGTATAAATTCCTCATCATTACCTTCAGGTTTTGTCACTCCTGTTGTCTGGAGTTGATCATCTATTGGTTGGATTCTCATTGCTCAACTCATGTATTCTGAGCAAGAATTCTTTTCTTTTGCTTTCAAAAGCACCACTTTAGTAGGTTTGGCGAAAATGTGAGGACCCAGTATCATGCTTTGTTGTTGTTTAAGTACTGTGGCACAATCAGTAGCCTAAAAAAATCTTGACATTTAAAACTGGCTTCAGGGAAAAGGTAGTTTGCAGACAGTTTCCCAGAATCCCCTCTGGTTTTCTTTGAGATAATTTCAGTCCAGGAATAAGGCACATATATTTTCTAAAGATCACTTCATGTATTTTTTCAGTACTGTAAAGTGTTCTGTGAAGAACAGGTTTTCAGTTTTCAATAGGACTTTCCAATTCAACTGGTTGTGGTGTCCTAAGTAAGAGATCCACTAGTATTTTAGGAGCTGCAACTGCAATGGCTGTGAGTTGGCCCAACCCCTTTTTTTGTGCTGTTTTGTAGTCACACTTTTTAGCCTAGTTTGGGATTTGACTTTCTTTCTTCAAATTGCATATTCTAGATACTTTTACAAGAAGAAGTTTAGTTTTATTCTGAAACAGAATTAAATGTAAGTGAAGTATAAAGTTTCATTTCTGAGTAATTCACAGTAATTATTCTGAGTAATTCACAGTCATCTCAAAATGCATCTTTTGCATTTTGTTCTTTTTTTATCTTCTGTCAACAGGAGTGCTCAGCAATAAGTGTAGGGCTTTAGCAAGCAGAATTAGAGAATATAGCTGTTACATGAAAACAATCTCAAACTGTTTCAGCATATATCCCCTATGTCAGATACCCAAAGAGATTCACTCCTGGGTGTGGGTGTGGTTCAGGCCCATCCTGAAACAGGAGGCATCGTACAGTTTTTATGGAAACTGCATATGATATCATTCAAACAGCCTTTGCCTTTGATTTCTGTGTGGGAAAAACACATTCTTTTTAAAAGAGGAATTTCTTTCTTGACCTACGTTTAGACTGTGATGATTAACTCCCAAGAAAAAGACTCATTTGAAGCTTTGCAGTTTGATTGCTCTACAGTTGTTTGAAAACAGGTCTTAAACTTTAAAAAAACACCCCACAGATCAAAATAAAATAGGACGAAACTGGGCAGGCATATGTTGACAACAAAATGGTGTTAAAGCCCTTGAATAGCTCAGTGGTCTTTTAGAGCCCAGACTCAGAAAAGCACTTCTGTGCAGCTCTTAATGGATGCTTAAATCCCTTCCATTGTCACATGTTCAGCACCCTTTAAAATACTCTGTGATCTCAGCTCCTGATCATTTCACAGGAATGAAGAACTACTTCTCTTACAGAATTGGAGCATGGATGCTTTATATAAGTCATGATGGTGTTAGCTAAAACAGGAATAATAATTCCTAGAGCTAAAATGAGATGGCAATAAAGGAGATTAGCAATCCTATCCATTTTTGTTTGGATCCAAAATACAAAGATAGCTGTAGGATAGAAGCAAAAAAAATTAACAATATCTACTAAAAACATTTAAAATATTTGTGCTTGGTCAAAACAAATATTTATCTCAATATTCTGACTCCAGCCATGATTTTATGAAGAGGCCTGGGCACGAATGAGACAGGACAACTTATTGTTCAGCTGTTCTCACCTCAAGGAACTTCCTGGACTGGACGTAAAATTTTGAGTTAAAATTCCTTTGTGTGTTTCTTCTTAATTAACGTAATGTTAGTGTCTAATTGTCATTGAATCTTTGCAAACATTTAACACCCACAACATCCTTTGGGAAGGAGTTTCATGATTTTGTGAAGAACCTTTTACTTACTTTGAACCTGGCTCCTACTAGCTTCACTTAATATCTTCCTTTATTGGAAACACGGTGGACAAGGCAGACCCAGGGTACCTCACTTGAACACTCAGGATGCTGGAGCTCTTTGTTAGACAGCAAGGTTAAAACATACGAAATAAACCAGGCCAATATCCAGCCAAGTCTAGCAAGATACGGGGAGAACCTCCTTTCAGTTCCATCTTATTTTTGTTGGATGTTGTCGTGTGTAACTCTGAGAGTAAAGCTCGTTTCTGTGTACTGGAGCAGATTCTTTTTTGTAGACCAGTTTTCACGCTACCAAAAATGTGTATTTAAGAGCAAATTATTGGCATAAATCCAAATATTTGAAGCGTGGTAAAGGCACAAGCTGAAAATAGAAATCTGAGTTGTTTGGGACAGATTTCACGGTCTGGAATTTGGAACTTGTATTCTGAAAAATGAAACTTCTGAGAAGAGCATCAGTAGGTTGAAAAATAGTCTGTTTTGGATGAGGATGAGAAGTAAAACCTTGGTATTTTCCAAAGGGAAAAAAAAAATGTTTTCAAAGGTCTGTTGCAGGAGAATTGCAATAACAATATTTTAGTATGTCTGCTGCCCACTTGGAAGGATGATAAAGACTGAGCCTCTGGATACGTTTTCACACACCACATAGCCTTTTTCTAGTGTGCTCATACAGAGAATCTCTTGCCTCCACAATTTCTAAGGAAAGTTGTAGACCTGAAGTCAATAAGAATTTTCCAAGAAGGTGGAGAGTCAGCTGCTGAGTTGATTTTCCTAATGACAAATTGGAAACCATTTTCTAACAATTTTTTTTTATTATTTTGCAACAGACATTTTTCTGTGGAAAATAATTCCGATGGAAAATTCACAATATATCTAGTTTGTTGTGTCTGTCTCAGTTGTTTCTATATTTAGTACCATACTTGGGAGAAAAAATGGTATTTCTCTGTTGTGTTTTGGATACTGCACATGACTAGAAATCAGTTAAGTTTTTAGATTTTCTAATTTACTTATATTGAAGTTTTCCAATTAGTCTGAGCTCTGATGGACAGCATTTTCTAACAGAAATTGACTTGCTTTGTGGGCTATTACAAAGCTCCTAGTGTAGGGGCATATGAGTTACTTTTACACATTTTCGGGTTCAGAATTGAATTGATATTGATAATAATACGTGGGTGTAAATACCTCTTTGTAAACATAAAGCTCAATTAGAACCAAGGGGACAGGTGTTTTGAAAATAATTTTTAATTGGAGAAAAAACAGGTTGGGTTTTTTTGGTTGGTTGGTTAGGTTTTGTGCTTTCCAAATGAAAAATTATAGATTTAAAAAGATAAAAAAGGAATTTAAAAAGTTTAAAAATTATTAAGTGAAGCATGAAAAAATTTGCAGCGGTAATCTTTTTATGTGAGCCTGGGTGTGCCTCATTTTTACTCTAAGTTCACCATCAACAAAAAAACTTCTGGAAAAATAGCAATCGATAGTAAACTTCAGGAAACCTTCCTCATTTCAATTAGAGAATACCTTTCCCAGTTTTCAAGTTGCCTTAATAAGAGCTTTATATGAATTCGCAAACATACAGTTGTGAAAATCCTGTGTGCCAATTGCATTCATGCCTTTCAGGGATGTTACAATTTTTTTAGATCAGTCAGCTGGTCATTGCTTTGTGTAAGGAGATGCTTCTTTCACTTGGGAAGGTTTAGGCACGTTCTGAAGTAACTAGTGCGTGGAGCTGAGATCTGTGCTTGACTGACATGCTTTAAAGGGAAAACCAAGTGGAAAAGCTGTGAAATTCAACTAACTAGATTAACTTAGATGTGATCCCTGATGGTGTAGTTACAGACTCCACTCTGTTTAAACTTGAAAAAGTGTTTTCTCTGCAGCTTATTTACTAGGACATGTAATGCACTATGTGCCTTTGGAAGTTCTGTTTCAGACTAGCTCTGGCTTGGTCCCGTGGACAAAATGCCCATTATTACCTGGAGCACTTTTAATTTTGTGCCTCTGATTCAGCTTTATACCGAGGGCGTGTTACTGGTGTGATACAAGGCTGCTCAGTGTTGCAAACCAGAAAACACTTAAATGGGGTCAATCAGTACATTTACTTCAAGAGTACACTTCTGATCTAAAGGTAAACACAAATGTCGTTTCACACTTTTTTACTGAGCTCCTCTCAGCTCTCTGTGAGTGTTGCAAGAAGGACTGTCTTTTTTTCTGTAAGAAGTGCTTTCTTTAGTGCCTTAAGGAAATACTTGTTTCTTCTCAGTGCTGTGATATATGTTACTGTCTTTGTTCACCAGGACACTATCTGTATGTGAAAGTAATTATTGTGAGCATAACATGTGGAAAGATGACTAGCCCAAGAATGTACTGAAAATTAGCAGAGCTCTTTGTTGTAGGCCTGCCACTTCATTTTCAGAAACATTGTAATCAAGCTCTTTTGTAATGATACCTCTCTGAAATACTTGGCGTGCTTGGCTTCCAAATATCTGTGGAAACAGAAGAAATGGATGTATGAAGTAGTGAAAACAACTCCTTGCAAAAAACCTTTTTTTCTTGTTTTACAGCAGAGTGATGTGAACAGAATGTAGACCAGTTTTGCTTTCTGTAATAAAGCAATATTCTTTCATTATTGTGGGGGGTGCAAAATACACCTTTCCTCAGTTATGAGGGTTGCTGCAGCAGCCTTTAAACCCAGGGCTCACAGGAGTGGGTGGTACCACTGTTAAAACAACTGCGCTGAGGTCTTGTAATGGGACAGAACAGCTGTGTATTGAATAATGGCCTGAATGGGAATGCTAATTTTCTTCCTTGCAGATGTACTAGGGAGCTACTCAACAGTTGTAAAACAATTTGTCATGAGCTATAAGCATATTTCACTTTAACATCTTTATCATTAAATCTTTTTAGTTATTATTTTAGAGTGGGTGGTCAAAACCAAAACAAATTAGCAAAAGAAGTACTTTCAAAAGAAGTAAAAATAAATATTTTGCATCTTCTAGCTGTGTATTGATTGTGCATTCATCTAAGCCAGGTGAAATGAATAAAGTCATCCTTTTCCTGAGGAAATAAAGTCTCACTTCATTGAGGTTGCTGCTAAATGTACTTAAAGTCTTAAAAAACTGCCAAGTTACAGCATAAGAGTAGACTTCTTTAGCCCTGTGTGCCGCACAAGTTCCATGACCCAGAATAGCAGGAGCTGAATAAAAAGGCCTGAGGCAAAACCAAGGCCAGATACACTTAAGGCTTTATATAAAAGTTTACAACAGCTAGAAAACCAAAACACAAAAGAGAAGCCAGTGTAGAATGTGTCAAGTAAGCTGCTTTGGCTGTGGTGGTTCCGAACTATTCCAGGCTAACTGTAAATGGCCACTCAGTTTCTCTTGTTAACCCAGCAAACCCCAGATTTACACGCAGCTGTTCCCCAAAGTCTCAAGCCTAGTTGCCGTGTAGTGAATGCAAATGTCACTCCCACAAACCATCTAGCTAAGCAGTTTCAGCTCAACATGTTGTGTGGGTAAAGCATCACCACTAATAGAGCCAGGAATTTTAATCTGACACACATCCATTCAAACTCAGCGAAGATAATGGAAAGGCAAGTCCTCCTCCACTAGTAGTTAGGTTTTTCCTGGAAATGAACAAACATAGCTGTGCCAGTGGTAAGGCACTATGCATTCTCAGTTAAACATTTGTTTGAGTAATTCGGGGTACTAACCAGAATCCCAGACAAGATGCATATTCCCCAGCAGAGGCTCTATTAGTTCTTAGTGCAGTTCTGTTTCTTTTATTTATGTTACTGAAAAGAGAAATGGAGCTACCTATGTGTAGCAGCACCAAAGTCAGATTACACCCACACAGATCAGAATCGGATCCATAATTTTTTTCAGTCAGTCATCCACTGACCCTGCATTTGGAATTACGTGCTCAGGATATTATTGGCTTAGGCCATGCTAACTGGTTGGACTATGAACCCAGCGTAGCAACTTGAGTACACAAAGAGTACAAATTAACTATCTAGGAGTCTTTAAGTAATCCAAAGTGTAACAAATTAAGCAGGAGGAGGTATGAATTCCCATAGGATATTTTGTAGAATATTTACAGCCTTGTTAAGAATGAAAAAGAGAAGTGAGCCAAGAAGTGTCATTTTCTGGACAGAACAGGTAAAAGATAACTGTTTTTAAAAACATCTGTGCAGAAGTATATGTAAGCAGAGAGAAAAAGGTCTTTCCTGTAAAATCTGTAATAGATCCTCAGTGACATGTAAGAGTCTAGAATTAGAAATGACGCTGGGAGACTTCAGTAGTTTTATGCATTAGAAGTTCCACAGCCACAAGCTATAAATGGGAATAAAGAGCAAAGCTTAGTCTAAGATATCCTGGTGAGTTGATGGCATCTCAAAATTCACAAGGAAATCTCAAGTTAGGAAGCTGTTTCATACTCAAGCAAGAAAATTTTTTTCTAGAATATATACAAAGTAAATGAATAAAGACTTATATTTGGACTCAACAAGTTAAATTAGACTAGTAAGTAGCCTCATAAACGCTAAAAGTATTATTAATTTTTAAATGTCAAATATTAAATTTCATTGCAACCTGGTGCACATTGGTCCAGAGGACTGAGTTCAATCCAATTAAAATCACTAACAAAAATTCCTGTTAAACACATCTTAAATCCCAAAGTCTTTGCTGAAAGAAAATTACTGGTGGAATTGATAGGAGCTGGTTATTAACTGGTCTTTATAATGTAGCTAAATAACTTCACTGGAAGATATACCTGATTAATTTCTTCAGTGTGATCAGTGATTTTATTCAAAACAGCATATTTTAGTAGATCTCAAGCATAGCATTATGAGTTAATGATGGAAACCCCTACTTAATTCTAGCATAACTTTAATACAATGTAAAGAAAGTCCAAGCCAAAATGGCCATGTTGTTGGTTGTGATACTCTCAGCCTGATAGACAAATTTGTTATCCTACTTGAAGGATACCTCATGAACTATATAAATAGTACCCCATTTACTTATGGCCCAGTTACAAAATAATTCTATTTTATGTGTTGAGATTACATTGGCAATACTGTAAATTTTTAAAAAAAGACAAGGTGTGTACTGGTCTTCAGTGATGACAGTTCTCAGGTATTTCTCACCAGTTGATTTTGGAGAGCTGTACAAGGAAAGTCACTACCTCGTTTTCTTTTCCAGAAGTTTTCTTTTACCATCCTAAGGTGGTGCTGTATGCAGATAGAGAGACTTAACAAATATAGGTCTTCTAAGTATCAATTTATTTAAACTTCTGCCCAAATTAGAACAATGAGGCGCATGAAAAAAAAATTGCCACATTCATAGGCTGTCTTGTGCTTCTGTTTTCTGTTGCTGCACAGAATGTACAAGTTGTCTTCACCACTTGGATTTCGATATTTCTGTTGAGGTGAGAGGGTGGGGTTTTTTGGCTGATTGGTTTTGTTGTTGGGTTTTTTTAAAATTTCTGGATTAGTAGTAATACATTTGAAAGAGTAACAAACCTGACTTAATTTTGGTTTTAATATCGGCCGTGATTTTAAATCATTGTAATTCTTCCATGGATTTTCATAGACCTTGGCAGGCTTAACTATAAGAAGATTCTGGATGAGCATGCAGAACTTGGCTCAAAGTGACAATGCCAAGTATAGCTGAAAGGTACACTGGAAGATGAGCTGACGTGCACAATTGTAAACATTCTTCTGGGATCATCTGCTTCGCTCAGAGGTGTAACTGAGCCTGGGATAGTGATGGGAAAGCTAAACTGTTTCTTTCCTTTGTCCTGCAGATGGAAAAATGAACAAAATTAAATGGCTTTTGACATGGCCGTTGATATTCGTGCTGTTTACCACAATTCCAAACTGCAGCAAACCACGCTGGGAGAAGTGCTTTATGCTGACATTCATCTTGTCCACTCTCTGGATTGCCTTGTTCTCCTACTTCATGGTGTGGATGGTAAGTGTGTGCAGCAGAACTTCGTACTGCGTGAATCGTGCATCTCAAAGTATGTAAAAATCTTCTGGGCATTTGTTAAAGAAAGGCATGTAATTGTCGTGCAGTCTCTTCAGCTCATACTATAATTATTACACTTTTAGCTTTCTGCTGCCTTTTTTCTGCAGAAATAATTGGGCCTTTGCTGTATAGGGCGCAGTACAGTACAGGAACGTAGTGGAGAACATCTCTACTTTCCTCAAATGCCTGTCAGGCATTTGAAAACTGCTTTATGTTTCCTCTCATGAAAGATTGTGTTTTCTATATACTTTTTGCAACTTTCTAGATAATTTTTGCATTGTAAAACAATTCTCTAACATAGACTGTGTATAAGAAATTTATTTGCCAGCCAAAGCCACACATTTATATCATATTATATGTCCTTTGGAAGGTCATACTCTGTACCTTGGTTCCATATGTAGATATTCCCTTCCCAAATAAGAGAGATGCTCATTAAAGCTGCAGTCCATCAGTCCATACTCCTTTAAGAGGCAGCTGGACCATAGTACCTTGTTACCAGTCTCAGCAGGAGAATCATGCCCGCTCCTATTTCTGGGTCTCTGCTTGCCCCTGAAGATAAAGTTTGTCAGTGAGTTCCTAAAATACACCTTTTCTTTAGTGAAGGCTCCAATTTTCCTCATGTGATAGACTGGCAAACTATTTCAAGAAAACGACACATAGCCTAGAAGGCTTCCATCCTTAGCAGTCTCAGCAGGAAAGCAGCTTTCTGTCCCTGGTTCGGTCTTCTCGCTCTCACAAACGTATTTCCTTTTCAGCTGCCTTTTCTTGATGTTTTTTCAGCCCTCTTTGGATGTTCCAGCTAAATACAGTTCTCTATCCTTTCTAAGAGCTCTGCTGCAATCTTCAGTAATTCCCTAAGCTCTTTTCAAGCTACATCTGGAATATCAGGGGACAATATAACCAGACGTGCTCACTTCGGGATTATATTAGAAGTCATGCAAGAAACTAGTTCCTTCTTCATGTGTTAGGTTATAATAAAGTTTTTAAATCTCTGCCACTATATTACAGTATAATATTGGCTGCAGTCCTTTTGAGAATAGAACCAGTGAGAATCCTGCCATTCGTGGAAACCAAAAAACCCCCAAACCCACAGATTGGATTATATCTCCTTAAAGCATCAGTATGTCATGTTAGAACAACAGGAAATGGAGTTTTTGTTTGTTCGTAGAATGTTGAATAATAAGACCCAAAGTCCTTTTCCTTTGCACAGGGTTGGGTTTAGGCTGATTATTCCACAAGTGTTTAATTTGCAGAAACGGAGAAGTACTCTGAGTCTATTCCTGTTAGAGTCTGCAGCAGAAATAAAAGTTATGAGTATGCCACAACCATACTGGAATGAGGAGATTTTCCAAATATGCTAAGTTAATCTGCCTTCCTCCTTGTTCAGGTGACTGTGATTGGATACACCCTTGGGATACCAGATGTGATCATGGGCATTACTTTCCTGGCTGCAGGAACAAGCGTCCCAGACTGCATGGCCAGCTTAATAGTAGCAAGGCAAGGTACTGTGTCTGCTGAAGCATAACTGCAATCTTACATGCGTGCTCTGTGCTTTGCTTCCTCCATACACACAAATTGTCAATGCAATTTTATCATTTTATTTTAATTTTTACTGTTTCAGTGCCTCATTAAAAGTCAAAACGGTTTTCTAATTATTGTGAACCAAAAATTATCTTTTGCTTATTGAGACGGGGCGTTCTAGCATTTTAGAAGGTAATGCAACCTCAGATGTCCCATGCATGGTATGTATCAGTCAAGGTAAAAGGACAAAGGTCATAGACAAAACTAGAATATCAGCTATTAAAAACTACATTGAAGAATATATACTGACCAACACTTCTCCGTGTAAAACTTGTACTCATTTCTAGAAGACCTCTCAAACCCAAGAAAGTGAAGTGTTTTAAGAGGATCTGGCAGAAGTGTTGTTGCTGCAGGCAGAGTTCTCATCCAAATGCAGACCTCTTTCCCACTGGAACATATGAATAGCTGCGCTAGAAAGAGTTTTGGATTACTGACAGCTACATCCTGCTCAGCTGTCCATTTGAAATTGTCAAAGGCTTTCTCATTTATCTTTAAATTTTGTTTAAATTTCTTTATATTTCTTTTTTTACTTGTAAAACGCTGCTAGCAACATCTCTTCCTGTTGTTGAAAAACATTAGAGCTGACAGTGTGATCCTCCGTACAGCAGTAGAGTAAGAAAAGGATCTAATTTTATTCTTTTTCACTATTTCAGTTCCCATAGCCTTTTATGTTATCAGATAATGACATCTCCAGCACATATCATTGGGCAAACAACAAGGACTTTGCAGTGATAAATTAAGTACTCAAAAGCTCCACTTTTGTAATTTAAGATAGGAGTAGTGCTGTTAAATGTTGCTTGCTTGAAAAGTATTATATATTTAAAGTATATAATTTTCCACGTTGCGCTATTTTTTGTGTGCAGAATATTCTCACAAAAACAGTACAAAAAAGTCTTCAGAATTATTATGGAACCACCTACCTACTAAATTCAATTTGCATGTGTATTAATTTAAGTGAACAGATTTTTTCAAGAACAAGGAAAACATGTTATGTTTTTAAATTAACAGACTGCTTCTTTAGCTTAGTTCTTCTGTTGTACTAGACAAAAATACTGCAAAGATTTTTTGCTCTGAAAGTTAAGCACTAGATTGACAAAAAGAGGCCCAATGCCCTTAAAGACAGTACAGGGCCTTTGCAGTGCTAGAATTCAAGAGAGTTGTTCACTGACAGAATGCAGACAGGTACAGATGGACACTACCATAATTTGCATCCAAAGCACTACCTTTCAGCAGCTTCCTGCTAGAAGATTAGATATTCATGGTATGGTAGTGTCTGTCTCCACTCTGAAACTATTTCTGGGACATGTCCCGTTTATGTCAGAGTTCCTCTTCCTTTTCATTTCCTTCCTTTCCAGTATTCACTTAGTGGAAGTGATTCAATAGTTAGGCCAGTTAGGTCTAAGGGAAATTGGCAGGGACAGAGAAGAATTTTGCCTTCCTCATATCCTGCACTGACACTAGTGCAGAATGAGATGCCAGCCAGTGGTGAGCATTAGAAGTAGATTTTGAATAATACCTAGGTACTTTACCACCATTCACCTTTCTTTTCCTTTCCTGTAGTATCTTACTGTTCTTGAAGTGAAATTATTACTGGTTAAGCCCCATGGAAGTGCATAGTATGACTTTGACTACCATCTGGTTGGTTATTTTCAGGATCTATTTTCATTCACATGAGATAAAGGTCACATATCTACATACTAAGTCCAGTGCATAATCTTCAGGTTTCCTGTGGCTGCAGACCACCTAGAAGAAGACTGACATAGTCCTCAGATGCTGCATGGATACCACACACCCTGTAAAGGCTTTGCAAGACACAAGGAAGATGTAGTTGGAGTGAGCAATTTTTGCACTTTTTTTTCAGAAGTCAGGCAGATGTTATGGAAATTGTCTCCCTACCTCAGATACTCTGGCCTGTTCAAAGGGGATTGGATCAATGCAGATCATTCCCCTTTAGCTTCCTCCAGTACACAGAGTAATGGCCATGTCATATACTTTGATTTTATCAAAGAGTTGTTTTTTGTTTTTTTCTCTGCAGGCCTTGGTGACATGGCAGTGTCCAATACAGTAGGGAGCAATGTCTTTGACATTCTGGTGGGACTTGGTGTTCCATGGGGTTTGCAGACCATGGCGATCGACTATGGATCAACCGTATGTATACTTGGCAAATCTTTAATTTGCACTTTTATTCTATTTTTTAAAAATCCTAAAAAGAAAGCATGCAAATAGAATAAATTTAAAAGAAAAAACAACCTGTTGATCCTGTTATTAGTTGCTAAATAAGGTGTTATTTCTTTGCCAAGGAACCCAGTTAAGGAAGCAATTCTTCTTCCACAAGCTGCAATTAATTTCGAGTTTGTCAACTGGAATACATTACACTGTGTAGCAGAAAAATATTGCCATGGATGGTTCATGGCTCTGTCATTTTCTTGCTACACAACTTCCAGTAAACCTGTCTCCATGTACCTTGGTATTTTTGTCACTAAGATCAGAATAACAGCATATCTCTCTCTTCTGAGGATTTTTAACATAAAATCCGTTATAAATGCTCACTTCATTTTTTAATGGAGATGGGATTACTTTACATTTGGTTTGATTCCTTAATCTTCCCTTTCTTCATTAGGATACATCTGTTACGGATTTGCATAGTTTAAAATATGTAAGGCACTATTCAAAGCAGAAGGTGGACTTCAAATGAGTAAATTGATTTTTGATCTCCAAAGCACAGTTATATGGTCAGCATTTTAAAAGTCTTTTCTGATTTCCACAGGTTAAAATAAACAGCAAAGGATTGGTTTATTCAGTTGCACTTTTGCTAGGATCAGTGGCACTTACGGTAAGTATTAGAGCATCTAAAAGTATTCCAATTTGAAAATACTTACTAGGTATTTACATGTTACAGAAGGATAAAACAGAAATACTTAGCATTGATTCTTGTAAAGTGTCATTCTTCAAGCAATACTATGAGTTGAAGAGCTACCATTGTCCTCAGTGAGGACTGAAATCTGGCATTTGGTGCAAGAGATGCTGGATATGTGTAGTTCCCATGGATTTCAGTGGCAGTGTTGAAGGTGTTGAATCCAGTAGTATTTCTGTGGTCCTGTGTCCATACCCCCAGCCTGTCTCTGTGTTGAGACAGGACCTGGTGTGCTTCATCATCTTTTGCCCTTGTCTCTGATTTCCAAAACCAGCCTGGACTAATCAAGTGCTGTAGCCGTATTAAACCCTTAAACCCTTAATGAAGATGAGTCTGTGAGGACTGTGAACCCCAGGACTTGGAATAGACATGCTAAATGTCGCTCAGCATAAGACACCCTTGTAGCACATGACTTCTTAAGGTGAAACAATAACTCTGTTTGAAAAGTCAATTTTGCTGGTACTTAATGTCTCATCCTGCTTGACTCCCAGGGAACACTCTGTAGGAAGAATCAAATCAGGTGTAAGGAATCAAAAAGGTATAAAAGTATCCACTTATACTAACGTTTTTCGCTGATTACCTGTGGAGGCTTTGTAGAGGCTTTGTAGAGGAGGGGGTGACCACTGCAGATTTCACACTGTTGCATGACTAAGTCTTACAAAGCTTCACATCACCTGTGCATGACTTAAGTGATAGAATGACCAGGACTGTTCACTCTGCTACTAATTTCCTAATGTGTCTGATCTATAAGGTGTGAGAGCGTGTTCTTTTCTTTTCTTCTCCCCAGCCTGCCATACTGTACAGTGCCTGTGAAACAACACAGGTGTTCTGTAGACATTTGTATCGGGTGTTGCTGCATGTACGTTGTTAACCAGGACTTTGGGAAAAAATGGGAGGATTATGCAGATGTGTTACTGTGCTAGCCCTTCATGCTTTTCTGAAGAGTCTTTTCATAGCAGAAGCCAGATCACCTGAATTTGAGGCATCTGTTACTGTCTCATTTGTTCTGCTGAGTACCCTGATTTGCACAGACCCTCACACAGCAAACACAGTGGAAAGTTTTGAGCAAAATAAATAATAATTCAGAGGCACTCAACACCATGGAAAATAGATGCCTTCATGAGGACTTCATTGCTTTGCTACCTATAACTTATAACCCCGTAGTTCTAGAGCTCAGCAAATCAGCAAGGAAAGCACCTCTTCTGAAGCTGCTGAAAGAATGGGCATTAGGTGCTGGTGTATTACTGGAACATAAAGGATTTGCAGGGGAACACTTGAGGGAGGGATATTAATTTTGTTTCGTTCATTGAATACTTTGTAAAACAGTCGTAGGACAGCTGGGAGTCAGAACAGAGTCAACAACTATGTTGCCTTTCTGATCTATAAAATACTGAGAATATATTTTTGTCTTCTTGCAAGACCTCTAATTCAAAAGACTCATTTTTAGCTTATAATAGTTGTTTCCAAAAGTCTCCTTCAGAGCTTAATTAACTGTCACTCTGTTTGCTTGCAGGTGTTTGGAATCCATGTAAATAAATGGAAACTTGACAGGAAGTTAGGCATCTATGTGTTGCTCCTTTATGCTATTTTCCTGTGTTTATCTATAATGATAGAGTTCAATGTCTTCACCTTTGTCAACTTCCCTATGTGCCGAGAAGAACTCTAAACCACAACAAGGAGAGAGACTGAAATTCTTCTGATTACACATGCTGTAAATGACAGGAGGCATTTCACATTTCTACCTTCTTTGCATCAGTAATCTGAGTGTCATTCCTGCTTAACCAGCTAACAAGCACTTTTACCTATATGGAAGGAAAGCATACCTTTCTCTTAACATGCTAGCTGAAGGCAACCAAAGCATTTTTCTCATCTTTGGATATTGCTGCTCAGTCACAGAGCTACATGAATCTTGCGCAGAACTCTAAAAGGACCCATTTCTGGGCATTCTGTTGTGGTTTTCATTCTCCTTCTGCAGACAATCAACCACCACCATCAAGGTTAGCAAGAGGATGGGAGAAAAATCTTTACAGTTTGTTTGGTTTTGACATTTACTTTCCATGGAAGGATAAGAGGCAAGTTCAGAACCTTTCTTGGCTCAGTCAGAATATTTAAACTACAGGACCAGAAAGTCCAAGGCACATATCATGGCATGCACTGTTGAGGACATCATTTCCCCCTTCAAGTGCTCTGCTTATAGAGAAACTGCACTGACAGGTTTTGATGGCAGTGTTGGATATTTATCACTCTGTTCAGTGAACAATGTGGCAGAGAAAGAAGAGGAAATGGTTGTATGTTGTATCACTTGTGATGATGCACACTAGAAGTCAGAGTATCTGCATACTGAAGAAGAGAATTTACATGCAGAAATTCATACTTGAAAAATATGTTTTATTGTTAATAAGGAATGCTGTATACATAAATATAAACTGACATTTGTGGAATATTACACCACAAGAAAAACTTTGCATTGGCCACTGTAAGCCCATTGTGTAGAAGAAACTAAACAAATAAAATATAACTGGGTGCTCAGTAACTATCAGTTATTGTTATCAGCTGGGAGTAGTAGCTGAACATAAGACAGACTTTCTGACAACAAAACCCACCCTGATTATGATTTGGTTTGATGCAGTTTGATTGGTGGGAAGAAGAAGCTTATTTCATCAGTCAAGAAGCTGGTGTATTCTTCACCATTTTTTCTTATTCCCAGAAGCTTAATGAAGATGAGTGTCTGACACGGTGCAGATAAGAATCACCCTGAGAAAAGCAAGTCTGTCAAGAGAATATGGTCTTTGATTTGATTGCATGCAAGTTTTGAAGCACGATATACTTCTTTTTAACCCCAAGTAGAAGCCAAGTTTTGATATCCTTTCCACCAGCATAAATCTGATATAAGGAATTACTCTGTATATAATTGACAGCAAGATCCAGCTCAGAGTATTAAAATAGCGGGTAACATTCCACATTTTAGCAGTGATATAAGTGTAAATCACTGAGACAGCATATTTTGAATTGTTACTAAACTTTAAAAATATTTTGAAGCTATATGTGAACGATCACGTAAAGTTTCTAAAGAAGCACAGTTACCTTTATACATAGATTTTTTTAATTTTTTAATATTTATAAACCAAACCAAACCTATCAACTAACAGTTGATGTGTTTTTAAATATATTAATATTTTCCATTAAGACTATATATAAAAAATGGTGTCAATGAGAATATATTATAAAAACTTAGCAAATAAGCACTTACTCAGAAAGTTCCTTCTTTTGACATATATGACAGTTATGTTTAGCCAGCTGACATGCAGAATACTGTTTACACCAGGCAATGAGTTTACAATTAAAACTATTTGAAAAATTATTTTAGGATAAATTAAAGAGTGTATGCTGCTGCTGGTGGTTTTTTTAAGAATTGGGTCCATTCAATATGATTCTAAGGAAAAAAAGACCAACTTATTTGTTATTTGCTTTACATTTTGTTACAAATGTCAGTATTAATATCCATTTAGGGTTTCTTACCTTAATTAAATAGTTAGGTTGTTAAACTAATAACTAAAGATGGACACAAATACAGCATTACTAAAATGCTTTATTGAATAGGCAAGAATGGCAGTAAACACATTTTATCTCAAGTATGCCAATGACCCCATTTCCAGGCATTCATGACATTTTTGCTGCAGTATAAAGCTGAGGAGATGGAATTCATGTTCATCTCTGAGTCTTCTGTTGCAGAAGGGCTGTGAAAATGCAGCATACTGCTGCACCACTGTAGGAGCATCCCTCTCTAGCCTTGCTCTCTCCCCTGCTGTCTTTCAGGAGGACGGTTTACTGCTGAAAATCTAGTGATGGCTTAGATATGAGACTGAAAGGAGCAGAGAGAGAGGCTGAGTAAATGGGTTTTTTCCTATATTCTGATTTTGTGGTCTTGGAGAACTGTCTCCAAGCAAATATTTGCTCTCCTGTGCACAGTTCAGGCAGCTCAGTTGTCTTTACATAATAGAAGAGTAGTTCCAAAGTCTGGTTTTGAATGCGTAGCAATCAGCTGAGTTGACAGGGATGAGGGCATCAAAGTTTATAGTGCCAGATCTAGCAAATTGTACTGTACCTTCATATTTCTGAGCCAGGCAACTTTAGAAGAGTATGGGCACCAATTTTTTCTGTAGCAGCTGACTCTCAGCCCAAATATGCATGAATTTTGTTTGCTAATTCCCTAAGTCCTTCACACATCATTTAGAATTACTCTGCCTAATCTGAATATCACCTGCTCCAGAAAACCAGTGTTGTGTTTTAGCAAGAAACGGTCTCAGAATCCAGAAGAACCCTTGCAATGTGTGGCTGGTTCCTGTCATCTACAGCTCTCCCTGAAACACAGACCCACTTGAGGACAATTTATATTGAATTCTGCTGCTGCATTTCATGGGGTGTTCTGCATTTCCTGCTATGAGACAGGTATCATGTCATGCTTATAGTTATAAATGACATCAGTAGGATTCTCCTTTGACACCATCACATAACCAAGGGTGTATTGTTTGCCAAAGAATTGTGAGACGCTGTATCAGGGCCTTGATGACACATAATCACATGAAGTAGTTTAAGAAGTTCCTAAGTAGTCCTTACCCATACGCTAAAATAAATAGTTATACACTAAGCCATGCAGGTAAACTGAATGGTCCAAGAAAGATCTGATTGACAAATTGTTGTATTGCAGATAAACCCACGTCAGAATGTATCAGTGATTCAGGAGGCTGTTGCTGAGTAATAACAGACTAGTGCCTTTCACATGTATACAAAAAAAAAAAAAAAAAAGAAAAACATTAGGTTGTGTGGTCAGGAAACCATTAAAAGTTTTGCCATTTTCTAGTGAAGAAAAGGAGTGATTTGTGCTTGGCTCTCCACAGTTAGCACAGTTCTATACTGCAGCTGTTCAGATTGTATCTATAAAATTTTGTAGCCATTTTGTTTTATTAACCATTGCAAAAGTTAGCTGGCTGAGTTTGGAATGTATGTCACAATGTTCTGTAAGTTAATGTTCAACTCAAGAGTGAAAAGAAAGCTGGTGGATGTGAGAGAGAAAACTGTTAGTGTGATCTGAAGTTTGCCAGCATACTAACACTGAAAAGTAACACAACTCAGAAAAAGAGATCCTGTATCCAGCAAAGCTTAACTTCAATAGGTTTGATTCCATTTTAAAGCTAAGCATCTATCCAAGTGCCTTGCTGGATTGTGTCCTAAGATGACAGCAGAGCATGGTTTCTGGGTTTTTTCTCATGTTCAGTTCTTTCCATGTTCTTTTGATTTTGTAGTCTAAAGATTTTATTTCTATCTCAAATTAAAAGGTTTGACCAGAATCTGTGGGCTTCTGCTCTGCTGATACCACTTTGGATTTCCACTCTTGTAAACAAGAGAACTCATTCCTTGTCTCAGACTTCTCAACTGTGCATTTGCTCCTGTGTATGAGCAGGATCAAAACTGAGTTACAGCTGGCCAAGTAGGGCTTTTAGCAGCTCTCTTGTGCTGCAGTTCCCCTGGAGTAGCACAGTCCCACATAGACCCATGGGGTGTAATCCTGTCTGTAGCAAGGTACCGGGAGTGTTTCCATTGAGTTCAGCAGTGTTTGATTCCATTTAGTTACCATAACAATTGTACTGCATTATAAAGCATTGCATGAGTAAAGATTTCAAGCTTAGGATCTGCATGTCTAAATCTAAGAAGCTGCAGATATGGTTATCTTAATGTCTCTTTGATGATCTAAGGGCTGCTCTCTGGGCTGAAGTCCAGCCTAGAAGAACACCTTAAGTCTTCCCAACAGGTACAGCATAGTCAACCATCTTTCTCCTGGCTCAGTCATTGGTGTGCCAATTTTATTTTGTTTTTATATGCTTGCTGCAGCTGTAATAAACAAAATTAGCTTCTGGATTTAGATTATATTTGTAAACTTTCTGTCAACATGTAAACAAATGGCGAAGGTCTTTACTAATCTAATACTTAGCAGTTATAGAGAAGATTCTATTCTGTCTTTGATTTCCCTTGTGACTCTGGTTTAATTACACTTGTTTCTATTATGTGTTTGCTCTAGTTGCACAAATGCCTCATGAGTTTTGTTGTCTTCCTTTCTTGGATTTCTTGCAATTGTAATGCCATTTACTTGTGTCCCACTGTTAGTTGGTTTTGGTAGAGTTCTTTAAGCTGTAGAAATACTGTCTGATTATTCATGCCAAGGAAAGATCAGACGTTATGTAATATGAAACAGACACTAAAATAACTCTGATAGCCAGGTGAAACCAAAGAATCTTCCTGATTGAAGTACATCACCTTGGAGCATAATGTTCTGTCATTGCAAGCCTCAGATCTCTCTGTTATTTGTGTTTAAACACTCAGAAGAACATCTCTGCAGCTCATGCATTTGCTGCACAATTTTCTTTCTATTTCTATGAGTCTGAATGCTACATTTTTAATTTTGTTGGATGGTGAGATTTGTGTGATGGTTACACACATAAACAGTGTTTAGTTCCAGCAATTCTGTACCAAACTCATTATTGTTCCCGTGAACCATTTGGAAAAGTCTATGTGAGTGATCAGTGTCCTGCTGAAGAAGAGAATGTCATTCAACTGGTGTGTGCATTCCAGTTTCTGACTTACCATGTACATGTTTAAAAGCCTCCTTTTGAATAACTTGAGCATACACTTTTCTTACATTTTCCCACGTGAGGTCCTGATGGTTTTTCTCCGGAGAAGTCTGTGAAACCCTGTACATGTAGTGTGTAGTGATTGTGGCACTTTGTTCATCACGTGGTTCTGCTTGCTACCACACAGTGCACTGTCTGAAAGAAATGAAGAATTATGGGAAATTAATGCCATTTGGATATTTTCTTAGAAGAATTTCCAGTTAGAATTTAATCCCATAAATTTTTCTTTTTTACTTGCACAAGGAATGTAGGCAATCATTGCCATCCTATCACTGAGGTGGTCTTGATAAACTTGAATGACAAATAAAAATATTGGTTTATAGCATTAGACATGGTGACATATTCTAAAGGTATCAGAATGTATGAAAACCAGACAGGTATAATCTCTAGAAAGATTAATAACAACTGAGATGCTTCCTTTCAGAGGGTTTTTGCAGAAAGATTATGGCCTTTATTCATATACCAGTTATGTATGCAAAGAAACTTGTAAATCTTCCCCAGCAACACCTGTGTTTCAAATGGCTGTTACTGCAGCAAAGTTATGACCAAATTCTTGCCTTCACGCTCTTGGGAGTGGTGCCACTGTTCATTAGCATCCTGGCAGTTGGCACAAATTAGTATCCGTGGAACTGAGCGTAGAATTTGGCTCACGGTATCTCCTCCATTGCAAGAAATTATTTTAAAAAATTTATGGTCACTAAAATAACTTCTGAACCTTTTAAAAACCTGTGTTTCATACTTGCAGGCATTTGCAGTGCACCCTTCAGAGGTGCAATACTTCTTTAAATATTATGAAAACTTTCTAGAACTGCTTACTTTGAAAACAGAAAGGGATGGGTTTGTAAACTGTAAATAACAGAAATCTCTCATGTTATTTATTTTTTCAATGACTGTGACCTTATGCACTGTGAATGCTCTGTGATATGGGGTCCATTGTACAGATAAATATGTCATGAAATCCAAATGGATTTAATGTGATAATTTGTTACAAAATGTTGGCATGATATTTGATTATTTTTGTTGTGAGAATTTTAAAAAATAGTTAACTCAGCATTTATAAAGATTATAGCAGTCAGTATTATAATGCACTATATAAAAATATGTACACTATCAATAAATTATATAAACAAGAGTGTTTTCTGTTTTTTTCTCAGATGATTAGTAGATGTGAAACATTCTCATACATATTGAAAATGTAAAATTGCAGGACCCGAATAGGATATGTGCCTACACCTTTTTGGTAAGGTCTGGACTCTGCTGAACTGAGTGACAGAAGGTGCATATTCTGGGTATGCCAGGGAGTATTGCCTGGATCAAGCCATTGATTGAACTGAGTTAAGTGTATCAGTTTGATTTGCAGCAATTCTGAAACACACCATTTGCTCTTTTGGGACTAGGAAAATGAGAACTCAGTTTGCTGAGAACACAGTTTGCTGTTCTGAGGCACTGATCCCGAAGCAATTCTGGCAACCTCAGAAGAACCCCTGATGGAGAGCATTTTGGCTGCCTCATCCTGTGGTATATTGGTGTCCAGCAGGCTCACACTGAGTGCTGCACGCTGATGAGAGGCTGGAAATAAGGTCCAAAGGCCAGGCAGTACTGTTTTCCTTTCCCAGTTCCCAGGCTCTGGAGATAACTCCTTCTTTCCCTTGATTGCCCATTTCCAGTGTCCCTGTAGTCCACCTCAGGGTCTGTGGAGACTCCCAGTATATAGGATATATATAGTATAGTATATACTATAGTATATAGTATATAGTCTGCAGTGCAGTCTGGGCTGGGCTTAGGAAGAGCTTTAAATGCAGTTCTTGGAAAAACAGGAGCTGAGTTTATTTACTTCACCTCACAGCCTGGTGTATTAACAGTTTCATTAGACAAGAGTCTTCTCATGAATACTCCTAGCCAGTCTACTACCAGGAGATGCAAGTTAAAACAAATCTTGATTATATTTTTCTTAAGCACTGTGCATGAGACTGGAGTCCCTACTGCTGTATAAACCTGGCATTAGCCACTGTGGGCTTTTGTGCATCTACAGAAAAGTCTTATGGAACTGGAGAAAAAGGATATTCTGCATTCTTTGAATTTTGTGTAAGATTTCATTCTTCAGTGCATGCTAGGCTAAATTTTTCTGAGCTGTGGAAAGAAAAAGATTCCTTCTTATACACAGAAATAACTTTTAAAAATCAGAATCTGAATGTGAAAAGTACCTCTTCTTTTACTCCTTCCATCCTTGACACGGTGACCCATCATGATCTGTTATGTAATAGGCTCTATAAAAGGCACATAATCCGTGTATTAGTGACACAATAGGCATGACAGTTCCTAAGGGCTCCTATCACATGCCATATTATTGATGCTCCCTACTGTATGGAACGCAGAAGTGTCATGTAATCTGGGCATATTCTGAAAGCCCTTTATTGTAGCTCAAGTGCTCATTGTACTTAATGGCTTCCCCCATAAGCCATTTTTATACCTTTCCAACCCAGCTGCATAAAACTACAAAAAAGGGCTGCAGGATGCTGTGGCTTAAGATGGAAAGGGTGAATCAGGCCTAGAAGAGACATGAATTCCTCCCATTTGGCTTGGATTTATAACAAAGGAATGTCGTTTGAAGTAACTGGATATTATTTTGTCATTTAACTTTTCTATAATTGTTTCCTTCCAAAGCCTGATACTAGAACACGTTGTCACATCCTAAACCTGTCAAATCTCTGGCTCGAAAAGACACCTAGTAAAGCTTGAACAAAATTTGTCATCTTCTTCATATTTTAAATATTTTACAGAAATACTGAGTATTTTGCAGAAAATACGAGACTTTTAAAATTAAATTTGGTCAATATCTTTACAAATTTCAAAACTTCAAATTTCTGAAACTGCATTCTTCATTGGAAATAGTATGAAAGATTTCACTCAAATCACATGAAACTGAGATAGCACCAAAATACTGGAATTTTGTATTCTGTATTTTTGCCATTTTTTCCTGTATCTTTTCAATAGTTCTAGTAATTTTTTTTTCTTCCCTAAAAATATTATTGGAATTGTCTAACTCTGTTGTGTTCTGCATTTGCAAAACCATAGGTCTTTGCCTAGGATGCTTGTGTATTTGTGTGAACAGTTTTCTCTGTGTGAGCAGGTCCATGCAAGCAGCACAACTTTGCGGTTTTTTGTCTCAGCAAACCTTTTTTTCCAGCAAAGCAAGGGCAAATGCTGAGTGCGCCTGGTCCCTGCTGAATTGCAGGGGAGGGAAATGGAAACAGGGGTGGAGTTGAATTTGTGTGATGCATGTAAGAGGTTGTTCTCATGCCAATATCTGAGGTGCATTTCGAAGGTGCCCAGCTGGTGAACAAATCTAGAAGATATTTTTTTCTTGGACCTCTGAGCCCAGAACCCACAGAAGGATTCAGAGCTGAGATCTGACAAGTCTGCAGTAAGGGATGAGTGAATCTCAGCCAACCAGTTTGTCTAAGAGGACTAAATTTTTCATTGAGTGAGTTCATCGTTGCCTGAAAATGACTCCAGGACTTGGAGCAAGGAGATCCTTAATATAGTAGAAAAGAGCATTATAAGATACAGTAACTGAAAATTTAAAATTAGATAAGGCAAAAAATCAGGTGTGAATTTAAATAATATCAGCAATGAAGCACTAAGATACCTTACTTAGAAGTGTGGTGAATTTTCCATCATGCAATCTTTCAGTAGGGCTCTTTCTAAGATAATAGAGTTTCTAAGATAAATCCTTGTAAAAGCTCGAAGATACATTTCCTAATGTGAAGTTACAGTCTTTATTTAAAAAAAAAAAAAAAAAAAAAAAACCAAAAAAAAAAACCACCTGTGAAAATTTTGTCTTGTGAAAGGCATGACTTGGTGATGGTGAAAGTCTCCCTGACTCTCCCTAGCTCAGTGCCAGAAGAACTGGCTCTGTGTTCTACACTGAGGTCTAGTTTCACTCTTGCCAACACACTGACAGCTCCCTGGCATTTGCATTTCTGCTGTGGACTGTGTGGCACAGGCTATTTTTAGAAACCTAAGAAATTCCTTCTAAAGATAAAAGGGGCAAAAAGTTACTTTTGTCTCCCACTGTATTCCATGCAATTGCTTTTCTCCACCTCTTCTTTCTACTTCTGCCTTACTTCTTCCGCTATGCATTCTCCTATCATCAAGTATTTCTGGAGTAACGGGGCTGCCGGACAGGAGTGCCCCCAGCCCTGTCTGCCAGCACATCTGCCCGGCCCAGCCTCCGCAGCTGGCGCGTTCGGTGGGGTTTCCCGCACAGCAGCACTCCATCGCGTCAGTAACGGCAGGGCAAACGTGCGCTGAGCGCGGCGGGAGCTCCGCAGCCTGGATGGCTGTTCATTTGCCAGCAGTCACACAGCCTTATCATCAGCTTTTGCTTTAACTGGGAATGCTTTTGCGAAGCTGTCCTCTGCCAGTGTTAGACGTTTCGTTTTCTCAGGTCCTGTGTAAATATAAAGGTTTCCAAGCTCCATCTGGTTCCAGTTACTCAAGCAGTAGAAATACACATGCTTCAGGAATTTGCAGACGGAGGCTTACTGCTTTGCTGCCTTACAAAATCCTTCACAAAGTTCACTATGCTCCGTTGCCTCCTGAAATACCTGTAGTCAGTAAAATGATTTCCTCTGAAACTTACTTAGGTAAGAGAAACAAATAAGTTGAAAGTCTCAGGCCCTTCTTTCTAATAAGGTTAACCTGCCTGCACTACTAAATATGGCTTTATAACACACACACACACCCCCACACACACACCCTCTTGACCACCAAAGACTGCCTCTTCCTGAAATCCCCCGTTCATATAAATACAGGAAGTAGAAATAAGAGAGGCTAAAATCGGATCTTCTTGGTAGTTTGCTTTCATTTCAGTGCTTGTTTAGTCCTCTGCCCTCCGATACTACTGAGCCTGAAGTTGGTTTTAAACATCTTCCCCCTCACGCCCTTGAAATACCATCTTCAGTACAAAACCTGAGGATGTGGAAGTTCTGCTCTGCGATGGGAAGGAATTGCTTTTCTCACCGAGGAACTCTCAAGCCACTGTGATACAGAAAGTGACTTAAAGTTTGCTGTAATGATGAAAACATCAGCAGGAGACAAGGGAGCCAGGGATGACTCAGGGTAAGTCCTGAATCTTTAGTGACTGTTCATTTTTATAACTATCGCTTTCCTTTTCCTGCTTAACAAAGAGTTCTCGGCTGCATTTGTGAGCTGACTGCTGAGTTACCAGTTACACAGTCACAATGGTGTGGCACAACTGTGTTGTAAGTTACAGTATTTCCTTTAACTGACATGTTCCAGCTAAAAACAAACTGCAATACCTTTATTTAGCTTGAACCTTAGCTATTTAAGGAAGAAGGGTGAATCCCAAGCTGCAGTTTGGGGCAAAGGACAGAAAAAGGGACTTCTTTGGTTTTGGAAATGTGGCAAAGCTTTTCTGGGAGGCTTGCTTTGTTTCTGCTCAAATGCAGAAGTGGATAGGGGCTCGTCCCTATGAGCTGATGGTCAGTTCAGTGCCTGCATGCTAAGGTGTACACGAACCCTGTCCCCGGACTCCCAGGAGACTTCAAGTGTGCATTCGGTCAGGAAAAGACTACAGGCTTCCCTTGCTTCTGGCCAAAACACTGCACCTTGCAGGACCAAATCCCAGGAAAACAGTGGAAGAGAAAATGGGTTTTGACTCAGAGGACAGTTAGCAAGCTACTGGGATTCCAGGATAAGGCTGGAATCCTCCCAAGGCTTGGTTGTATCATAAAGCCTATGCTGAAGCTGGGCATTTCTGTTTCCTGTTGTAAACAAGCAGGGAAAAATTACATAGCTGCTGAAACTGTCAGTCACACACACCCCCTTCCCCCTCAGAAAACCATAATAATACCAGATACTGAGACTTTTTCTTATCTGTCTAACACATTTAGCCTGTTTTCCATGAATAAAAGCTCCCAGATATTTCTGTGATGGATCCAGTAGAAGCAGCTGTGTGGATGGGTGGATAGATATGGGATACTTGCATTTCCAGTTGCTGAGGGTGCTTAGAGTACACTCAGTCCAAAAAGGGGGTGAAATTGCTGCTGACAGGCCACTGTGTGATGGTTTTACCATAGCACTGTTCCCAAATACACACATGGGGGGGGGGTGTGGAGGCAGAACCCTGCATTGCAGTTGTCACTTCTTTTGCCTTGTTCAATTGTTTGCATTAAGTGGAACAATGCTGTTCCTGTTTCAAGGTATAATTCCTCAGTTCCATGTAATGTTAAACACTGAGGGACAAAGATCACACAGCCGTCAGGAAAAAATGAAAGCATCCAATCCCTGTAGACTGGCAAGAGGAACTTACTATATGGTAAAGCAAAGAATTTGCACTGCAGATACTCCCTGCATTTGTGACAGTTAAGTATGATAAACTGGAAGATATATTCATTTATCTCTTTCTGAGATGTCCAAGAGGAGTCACATGCTTGCAAAGGTTTGTTTTCAGTCTAGAGTTGCAGGAGAAAGTAAACAAGCCATACACCCTATATTTGGACTGTAAATCAAGTAGTTGGAGGAATGTTGAAGCATCAATGGGCATACTACATGCATTCTTCCTAGGTTTTTGAGCATCTGAACAATTTAACAGAATGACCTTTTATTTCATTAACTGATTGTCTTTATTTCCAATCTATGTCCCGCTCATAAAAAGGAACTTGGGTATTTAAAAATCTATTTTAACTCTTTCTGTTTACATGCTATAATATTGCTGAAGATCCTCAAAATTACACTTTAGCATGCATACATTGTGGCTTCCAGCACATTACGGAATTAGAAACATTTCTAAATGGTGTTTAGCTGATTTCCTGTTATGGTTACACTGAATTAGGCGCAAATTATGCAAAGTATTTGGAGTTCATAGCTTTCAAAAGAAATGGTAACCTAAAGCAAGGTGTTGATGGAGAATCTGGACCTGATTTTAAAATTCTGTGCAGAAAAATTGCATGAGCAATTGCTGAGGTTGCCCCTCTGTTCAGCATAGTTTTAACATTAGTTAAAAGGGAAAGCTTACTCACATGCACAGAAACCATGGCAGTGCAAATTATCATGGAAGTACCCCAGCAACTTGGAAATATTCATGCATTCATTCCTGGTAAGGACTAGGGTCTATTCTGCCTGTAGTAATCCATAAACAAGTTCTGCTGATTTATATCTGTGAAATGTCAGAAAGACACTGGGGAGAAATCTGCCTCCAGAATTAGTAGCTACTCAGAGAGGAATGAGGGAGAAGTGCAGCTAGGGGCCGGATAGAAATCAATCTAATGAAATTCTTCCAAAATGCTATGGGAGAGAAGCAGGGAAGTTTAACCATTAATTCTCACCTAGAGTCAGGCTGACTCCTAGGAACATTAATAAGTGGTGAGATCACAAAACATCTGGAGAAATGTGAGCTGCTTGACCATGGTGACCATGGTTTCATGTAAAGATATATGCCTTCACTCCAACATCTGGCAAATGTATGGAGGATATGATGAGTAGAGCAGGCAGGAGCTGAGACAGATGTTATGTGCAAATATTGAATACATCTTTGAGATAATGGCTGTTTCAGGTAGCTGGGATGCCTTACAGTGGTTCTCGTTTCTGGGACACCAGATTGCCTGATGAAGTAATGATTGTGCATCCTTTTGGTGACGTGTCTTTCTGGCACAAAACCCACCATCACAGTTGACAGATTCCATGTGATGAATGTAGACATAAAGAGGTCAAGCACTGAAGTAATCTATAAATTGAACAACTCTCATACGTTCACAGATTTTAGATGCAGAAGGGAATGTTTTGATTGTCTAGTCTGATCTGTGTAGAGCAGGCCAGAGGACCTATCAAGCATGCTCCGAAAACCATGACTTCTGCTGGAATGGGAGTTTCCACAGAGTCACGGAATATTCTGTGGTGCCACAAGGATCATTGTGTCCAACTCCTGAGTGAATAGCCCTTACAGGGATCAAACCCATGACCTTGGTGTTATTAGTTGGCCACAAGAGCTTTGTTATCAAGAGATTCTTCTACCCAGGCTACACATAGGTCTCTGCAGTGCAGTAAATAAATTTTATACCAACTTTTACCAGGTTCATGTTTGAACTAAGAAAAAAATTCTTTAAAACTCCTCTAGAGCCATCCTTTGTAAAGGGCTTAATCTCAGCTTATTTGAATCAGTGGGAAAAGTCCTGATAGCCTCGGGTAGTCTTGGACCCAATGCAAAGTACTCCTCAAAGAGAAGGAGTACTCCCACCAGAACCTGTGAGATGTGGTGTTTAATTGGGGAAGGGACAGTTCAGGCAACTGGAAACAATCAGTGTTATTAAATCCCTGCTGTCTGTCAAGCTCTGATAAGGGATACACTTTCCAGTTGAGGGGGATGGTGCTTCTCAGGAAGGAAATCTCTGTGCTCAAGATGCATTGCACCAAGACTGGGATATCACTGTAAAGATACAAAGAAGGAGCTGCTCTCCAAAGCTATCTGAATTTAGTATGGAGGAGACAAAAATCTCCTGAAATTCCTTAAACCGAAAAACGTGTTTACAACCACACTGACTTGTTACATGATTTTTCCAGTGCTTCCAGTAAGTGAGTCCTTGCCAGACTTAGTGAGTGCTTGGAGCACGTTGTGCAGTGGTACTGGTGGTAGCAGAGAAGGCAACTGTCCCATTGTTTGCTAGAGGAAAGACCACACTGGGAATATTGTCCCTGAGCAGGAACTTCTCATCACTGCAGACAGTCTCACAGCAATGGGGGCACAAATGTAAGCAATATTCTGATCATCTATTTTCTACTATAGGTTCAGCTAAATATAGTTATTCACTTCCTGTCCTAAATGGCTACGTGCTGGTTTGTGTTGTTGACTTTACAACCTAGAGGCAACACAGGCTGAAAAATGTACACGTAAGTTGCACACATCTCCCTTGCTCTGTGTGCACGGGTATTCACGTAAAGCGGTGGGTCCTGGAGACCAGCTGGGAGGGTTGCTTGGCACAAATTTGGGCTGGCTCTATCCCTTATCAAACCACATATACATAGTCCAGATACTTTAGAGATTGTCTATTTTATAGCATATTTCCAAATGATATTTCCACTCATTCATCAGTAAATATAGATGGTTTCTCTGAGATCAACAATATAGGATTGTGAGACTCAGAAAAATCTCCAAAATGACCTGAATAATAGACATTAAAGAAAATACCTAAACCAAATCCATTAAGAAGAAATAGCTGGAGAGTTTTAAATGCTTGTCTGGGTGAATTGATAAACAGCACAGAAACCAAAGTGCCTTAGTGAAAGTTGGATAAAATATTGTCCATCACAGACCTTCAACCTTTATCATTTTGAAGAGAAAAGGTTTTTTGCATTTGGGAATAGAAAGAAATAGCTTTTTGGAAGGTAATTAGAATTAACAGGCAGCTGTTTGGAATGACTGGTCAAATTCTGTGAATAGAGTGAAGATATGATCGTCAAAAGCCCTTGGTGCCCCAGAAGTCTATCACACTTTCCCAACTGTATCAAAAGGCATTCCTTTTGTGCAGGAAAGGGTGTCTATATGTTTGTGATTGTTTCAGTTGCCCTTTGTGAGGAATTCCAAATTAATGGCAATGAATTTAGGTATTTAATATGTCATTATAATCTTTATAATTAGATTTAGGATTAGAAAGAACCAGAGGAAAGCAAGTTTAGTGTATGTTCTGTAGAGGACCAAAGAGAAGCTATGATGCCTCTTGCTATAATGTCATCAGTTCTGGGTGATCTCTAAAGTCACAGGGGATGGGATGTGCTGGCATGGATCTGGTCTTGGCAGTCCCAGTGTTCAGAGCAGCAGCTGAATCATAGATCATTTTGCTGACCTGGAGCCTTTAATTCCTTCTGAGGAATTAAAGCAGAAATAGTTACAAAGCTGAGATATTTGATCATTATAAAAAAATTTAGTTTTGAAGTATTTGTACTACCAAAGAAGACTTTCAGATTTCTCTAATCAAAACTGAGAAAAGAAGAGTGAAAGGAGACTATGTTTCACTGCAGAAAAGAGTTTAAGAAGGCCTTCAAGAACCAGTGGAAGCAGTTAATGCAAAATCATGCTAGAAGGGCGATGAAGTTGCAGTTCTTGGATCTCAAAGCAGACATTGTTCTGCAGTGGTCTGCAATTCAGTCTGTGTCCTACATTTCTTCCAATTTTGAGATAAATTTTTTTCTGTGGTGTTGGGTAGGTGTTTCATGATGAGCAACAAAACGAAATCTCTGGAGTAAATCCTTGTCTGGAGCCAGGCAGGAGCTAGATAAAATCCCTCAGTTGTCTTTAATTCAACTTCTGTCCACCCATCCCCACACACTCACCTCCTTGGAGCTCCTGTGACCTCTCACAGGTCCCTACAGAGTCGCTTCTCTGGTAACCAAATACAAAATCTACCTGTCTCCTCCTCCATCATCTTCATCCGTGGGGTTCTGACTGGCTGGCATCTCACACTGGAGCTGGCCTCCAAGGCAGATGGACTGGGGATGAGTTTCTCCTCAAGGATGCTATGACCATGTCCATTTGCCACACCTGCAGGTTGCATTACTGGACCAGTTTAGGTAAGGGAAGTGGGGGCCCACTCCAGCTATGAACATACCCTTATCCTTAGGGAGGACAGGGAATGCTATGGCAATACAGATAAGTAGGTGAGTAGACCCCTAAGTAATTGGTGGTTATTTTCAAAAGTCATCCAAAAAGTCAGGACCTCGTGCTTGCTGATCTTACACTCCCCGTACCATAGTTGTCACAGGTATGAGTAATAACTTAGTATCAGCACTTAAATCACCAGTGCAACATAATTAAAATTTATTCAGAGTCTTTAAGGTGTCCAAGGCAAGATGATTCTGATGTTAATAGGAGAAGAGCTTGAGAACCACTGCTCTCTTCAGGTTGGGTAGGTACACCAGTGTCTCAGGGTCATGAGATCTGTTGCAGAAATTCTGCTGGTAATTTATTATATATATTTTAGGAGAAATAGCCTTTATGGCATGTTTAATTTGAGGATGAGGAGATCACAAATCTGCCAATTTTTTGTTTCTCCAGTTATGTTTCTACAAACTTTCAGGGAGGTTGTATGTGGTCAGGTAAGAGGTTTTTTTCTTTTCTTTGCCACTCTTAGTATTTGTTGATCATTATATCTGAGCTGGAATGGCTGTTTTATAGTGTTAAACATCAAACATTAATATTCTAAAATCATGCGTGCCTGTCTGCCTGTATGAGAAAATGTCTTGCTTAAAATCTAGGCACAGGTACATAAGAGGTTTAGTGAAGGTGCTTTCTTCTCCAGAATTTGCTGCATGAGAGGAGGCAATGCCAGCTCAGCCCTGGTAGGCATGGGCTGGGTTCCTGACTGTGTTCTCTGAGCTGTAGAACTTGTTCAAAGCTAGGTCAGGTTACCAGAAGTACTGCCCATGGGCCACAGGGGACACTGTATGGCACTTGTGGGGTGAAATCAGTGGGGGCCGCCCATGGATTTGAAGAGCAAAGTGCCTGAGGGGGATCTATATGACTGAGTCCTGTCCTGCTTACACACCTCTTGAACGAGGGTGCACAGCTTTTCCAGGAGAGCCAGCCAGCGGTGGAGTAGTCTGAAATTCATTATTACTGGGTGGGACATGTCTGTACTGCAAAGTGGGAGATGTAAGGATGCTGGGCACACCCTGGCTCTGACACAGATCTAGCTGCACAATCAAGAGAAGACAGCTGAACAGGCAGGCAGGCAGGCATCCATGGAGAACTATCCACCAAGAAAGGTGCACGGGGTCAAAATCTGTCAAATAATTTCTGTGCTTCCCAGCCAGAGAGGGCTGCCTGCGGTACACAAGGGAGAGGAGAGTTGTCCTTGTGCAGTGGTTGCCCCCCAGCCGCTGTGGAGGGCAGGGCTGTTATACAGGGTTGCTTGCATGTATGCTGTATTTTCTTGGCACCCCACTCTGCCTCCATCACTCTCTTTGGCAACCCTGATCTGCTCATACAATGCACGATCACAAGTGCCATTCCGTTCCCCCCACCCTGACAAAGGGAATTCCTAAACCACACAGATGCCCGTGGCTTAGTTGGAGTCATGCTCTGGTGTCAGTCCAAAGTAACTCCCCGGTGCTGGAGCTGGCTGAGTTCAGAATCCATCCCAGAATCAGGTGGTTGCATTTCAGAGAGGCAAGGCAAGCCTTCAGCTGCTGTCCTTTAACTGTGAAGTTTGGAGGGGCGGGGACTGTGTCTGTGAAAGTACCTGGTAACACAGCACTGTGAAGCAGCTGTGGTCGAGGGAGCAGTGCTCTTTAACCTGTGCAAATGAAATAGAGCTACCAGCATCACCCAGTATGGTAAATATTGTAGCCACAAGCCTTTCCTCTGCCCATTCTGTACCTGTCTGAGCTATCTAAAATAATTCTACCCACCTCCAGAAACGAGATCCCTCTATACCCTGCTGGAGGGGAACATGAAGGCAGTGCTTCCCTCAAGATAATCAGTTGCAAGAGTTTTGAAGTGCTTAGCTCCTCTTCGCCTGCACCCAAAATAGTATAAATCTTTTTGCAAGTGAAGATGATTACTTGAGCAGTAAAGGATTAGCAGATGTGAGCATTGCATAGCTGGTTGTGCTAGTCACATTTTCCTAAATAGATATTCTGTTAGATGCACGCGAGCCAGGGAGTGCTATGGAATGCAGCGTTTTTCAAATAGATGAATATATACATGCCTATGTGTGTGCCTTTTCCAGACTTTCTATAAGCTTTTTGCTAAACAGGGGATGTATTTATGTCTGAGTAAAGGATTTCTGCTTTCTGCATTACTGGTATATTTTGAAGGGACAAAGTGTTTTCAGTAATTGTAATCACATTGTGTGATTAATATAAAGCCCTTGTGTGTATGAAAGGATCTCTGGGTGTTTTATAGATATTAAGCCTCCCAACAACCAGCTGAAGACAGGTACTGTCACTATAGGAAGGGAAACTGAGGCACAAATTCATGGAGCTGATTCCATTATAGTCACTTACTTCGTAGCCCAGTCCCCTGGATCTTTGTTGAGCAGTGAAACTCTGGTCTTCCTGAGACCATCCTTTAAGTTTGGAGTGATGCTAGGAGCAGGATCCATTTCTCAGAAAGCCTGTTCTTTTTGGTGGATGAGTTCCCTGCTCGATTATGGAGCTGAACCAGCTTCCTCAGTGTTTACTCAGCCTCTACAGCTGATGCAAAATTGATGCGCTGGGAGGATGTGGAAGTGGTGCTCTTTCTGCAGTACCCTCCATTGCCCTGGATGAGGAGGAACACGAAACCCCACCCTAGGAGTTGTTCTCTGAGGCAGGCCTGGAATCCTGGCGAGGGGTGGGGCTGCTGGGATTTGCTCTAGGTGACTCGGGGTCTGTCTATCAACTGCTCCTGGTAGCGTTGGAAGACCTGTCTTACTGCTCGAAATTATCTCCTGACCATGTAATTAGTACTTGCTCTTTGCTTTTGCAAGGCTAATGAATTGTTGGGGAATTTCAAGTGCTTTGTTGAAAGCAACTGAATACAGACAACCTTCTGGATGCCGGGAAAACTTTGCCAAATACAGGGAATCCACACAGCTCATGTACATCCCTCCCATGGCCCTCTGCAGAAAGCCAGCCTTTTGAAGTCTCTCTCTTGTAAAAGCAGCTGTTGGGCAGAAGAGAAAGCAGCTGCAGCCCCTTGTGAACTGGATTAAATTTTCTGCTGCTTGGAAAAATTCACCAAGGAAACAGAGAGACCAACAAATAGCAGAGTCTGGAGATGGACAGCACTGCTGGCTACCTGCATCACTGTTCTGCAAATTGCTAGCAGACTTCTAGGCAAAAAAAGGCTGTCACACATACTTGGCTAAATGACAGCCTGGGACCTGGCCCAACCTTTCATCCTGCCTGCCAAGAATCTTTCTCTTCTCTCTTTCCTTTTTTGCCCTTTGAGTTCTCTTCAAGGAATTTGTCACTCCTGATACCCTCCACAAAACAAGAAACCAGCCAAAGCTCAAATCTTCTCCTGCTGAATCAACACATAGGAAAAAGCTTGGCTTTGGGCAACTTTCCTTTCTGTCCATAGGACAAATATGTAATACAGAATATTTTTGTGTATTTCTGTCCTGAACTCCCATTCTAATATTTGCTTAGGATTAGAAAGTCATTAATTTTAGGCTGGATCTCACTGATAACCTTTCCAACCAAAAGGGAAAACAACTGTTACCCTCCCAGCAGAGAGGGGTCCTCAGTGCTGGGAAACCAGTAGAGATTGCAGGAGAGGCACTGTGAATAGCAGCCTGAGACAGGGATAGATGATAGGTTTAGTCCCTTGGCCTGGCATTCTGCTGTCTCCCTTTGCTATTAGAGCTAACTGTCTAGATCTAGTCTGGATTTACCCTGCCTAACTTTAGGTGTTTAATTGTTGTGTCCCATTTAGGAACCTCTGCACCCATGGTGATGTCTGGTTTTACTGGAGAAGCAGCAGCCCCAGGGAGTAATTCAGGGTGATTGGTGCCAGTGGGCTGAATCCAAGTCTTAATTTTGTTCATGCCACACTAAGCTGAGCAGGGAGCCAAGCCAAAGAACTGTGTGCAGTACTAACCTTCTTTCCCCCGCTGGCCCCCTGAGTCACAGTGCCCCAGTGTCAGACAAGCAATAGCAGCCTGGGGGTGTGGGTGGCTGCAGCACGGATGTTTTGGGCAGCACATGACCAAGACAGCCATGTTGTGGATTGTCTTAAACTACTAGGAACACAAAGCCTGTGGCTCATGAGTTACCTGCATTTTAGCCCTGGCGAGGCGGTGACCATAAATACAGTTAAATGAACGAGCTTGAGGTCCCAGCAGTAGTTTGGTGGGGTCTAGGGGAGCTGACAGGTTTGTCTTGCTGCTTGGCAGGATCTGTAGTCACATGCTGGGACTGAGCTGCCAGCCACTGCAAGGACATTTTAGCAGTTTCTGACACTGCTCCAGCCCTTTGGTCCCAGGCTGTCCCAGCAGCACAGGATGAGGAGGGCCATGGCCACTCACAAGACAGGTTGCTCAACTCAGCAAAGTAGAACACCTCTCCCACCCTGAGTTGTTTTGAGGTGTTCTGGAGGTGTTCACCACTAGAAGGTGGTGAGGGACCATGTCCTTTCACCACCTTTCCATATCTCTGAAGTACCCAAACAAGCCCTTTTCTTCTTCCCCTCCTTCCCTCAGGAAGGCAGATCTCTAACCTTGCCCCAGTGTAAATGCAGGCAGGGATCCCATCAGGTAATAGAAAAAGAAATAAACACATTTCCCTAATGCCTAATCAAAGTTAAAGAGGCATATGAAATTGCTGGAGTAAGGCTTAAGGAGGACAGACAAAGAGGAGGTTCACAGACTTAGATATTTGTTTTTTTCACTAAGAGCACTGCATATTGAAATCCATTCACACTGACATTGGAAGGAAATCTTACCCAAAACATGAATATTTCTGTGTAAGCAAGCCACTTTGTGCAGTGCCTTATGAGAGGAGAGACCTCAGAAGTCCTGTGCTCTGCTCCTTCAGATACTGCAGAATGAAAGTCCAGTGGATTTATTTTTCTTGGCAAAACGACCATTTCTAGTTGCAAGTCATGACTGAGATAAGCATGTGCAGATATTTCTTAGTACAGAGGAAAACTGATTAGCATTGTGCAAGTTTGTGTGGTTAGCCTCTCATGTCTTGTGTGTCTCATGCCTTCATTCAATCCACTCACAGGGTGAGCAAGGCCATAGCTTTTTATTACTAATCTGATGTTTCTCTAAATATTTCGCCCAGGTTTTTAGCTCTAACCCATCATGCAGATTTCAAATAATTTTTAATGTCTAGGGTTTGAAAGAGAACAGCTTTATGAAAGCTAAACTGCAGTCTATTCTTAGTGAAGTTTGAATTGGAAATTTGTCCCTCCCCTTTATTTTCCGTTTCCTTTTCCCCTCTTTGTTAGGTGATTACAATATAGAAAAGCATTCCCTGTGTTTCCATTCCTGTCTTCCTTCCTGTCCAGATGAGCTGGAGAAAAGGGGCAAAACCTCTGTCCATCACCTTGAGCCTGCAGTAAAAGCAGGGGAGCTCTGGGCTTCCAACCCTTAAGGAGTTTTTGGAATGCAGAGATAAGCCCTTCTCTCCAGGTCATGGCTCGGCTGGGCTCCTCTTGAACACTGACATGGGAAGGTGAGGGAGGTCTGGGGTTTCCTTGTGGTCTTAAAGCTTAAGAAGTTGTTTCTTTTCTTCACAACATTTGCTTCTGGTTCCTGCACTGCACAAGTCTTTCCAGAGAAGTCGAATTATCCAGCAAACATATTATGTCTGCTCTCTACCCACTCTGACCCTGCCTTGGCTGGTGTTTCAGAAGCTCTCTTCTCTTTGCGCTGAAAGGGCCTTGCAGAAGTATAAACGATCCTTCATTGCCTGCACACAAAGAAAAATCTTTAGTTCTGCTGATACACTGAAATTCCTAAGAGAATAATTTGGGTTTGAAATAGGCAAAGGACAAATGCCCTGAAAATCTCTGATTGTAAATGTGGGGGAGAATGACTTATCATTAACTGTCTGTTGTTAGGAAGGGAGTAGAGCTAATAAAACCTGCAAAGTGGTTTTGACTTGCCAAAGTATGTTTTGGCTGATTAAAAAGAGAAAGACGGTTGGTGTTTGTAAGACAAATTGTTGACTGCAAAATATGTATGTGCAAAGTTACATAAAGGCTGCAGTACAGTTTGTGAGTACAAGCCAAGGAATGTTACACCAACAGGATATAACAGCCCAGTCCAGTGTGCGGCCACAGGCAGCATATTCCATTGGTGCTAATGAATGCAGGAAATGGCCAGACTGAAGGAGAAAAAAAGCACGGGGGCTTTCAAAGAAGGACTCTTCCTTCAGGGAATTTTTGGATGTTTGTTTTTTGTGTTGTTTCTGTCTGTGCCATGCCTGTGAGTGTGTGTGAGAAGGTTTGTTTGTTAGTAGAGCTGACCTGGGTATTGGTAATGGTAATGAGAATTAGCTTGTACTTTGTTTGGGATTTTATGCATATGCAGTTCTCTATGGTATATATGACTTTGTGTATTTAAATAGAGAGATAGACCTAGTGAACCTAGGAAACATAGAGAAACTGGAAATGTAATAAACATCTAGTTGCAGCTCTCCACTCCTTGAGAGCACTCTTGTGCTCTAAGGTTGTTGACAAGGTCAAACAGGAGGTTCTGACTGGGGTGTTGCTGCTACTTCTCTAAAGGCACTTACAATTAAGCTTGACTAATTTAGGAGGAAGAAGCATTGGAGGGTTTATGGAAAGCACTGCAGGCACTCCCTACTTCTCTGAGTTACTTGGCCCCGTTGTTCCTGCCCTCAGAGAACCACCACTGGTCCTGAATACCAGGTTTGTGCTTCGGTGAGGGACAGTGGTTACGTGTCCCTCACAACATCAGTAGCTCTCATCCAGCAGGGCTTCTGCAGAGCTGATCTGACTCCTCACCTCTCAGTGGGGGCAAGGCTCTGCTCAGTTCGAATGCCGATAAGCTGCAGTCACGTCCTTTGCCTGCATTATGGAAGTAATGAGGAAAATACATGTGTTAGCTTTAAACCTGGTAATGGAGGTAGCCAGGGCACCAAGGCTTAGCACAAGCTAAGCTTGGTCATTCTGCCAGTGAGCTCTGTGTTTGTGCAGAGCCTAGCTCCTTCAGGCTAGCCCAGCTACTCTTGCTGTGCTCTGCAGGCAGCAGTGCAAGTCCACATTGCGAGTCCTCCAGTGTGCTGCTGATCCATCAGGCCTTCAAGCAAGCCACGTACTGACACCAATCTGGTGTCATATGTGAGCAGAAAACTCTGTGGCTACTTGTTACTTAATAAATTGACACATGATTTAGAGTTCTTCTGTCTGCACAAGTGGCCATGACACATTTTTGCCCTCGAAGTATAGTAGAACTCGTTCATTTTTGTAACTTCCTCTGTTGGTTTTCACTAGGGCGGTGAGGGCTTGGTGAACTGGTGAGTGGTTTAAGGGTAGGTGAGCTACCCCACACTTGGTCACCTGATTCCTCTGTGCCTTCAATGGAGTTCCCTGGCAGGGTGATGACTTGCTCCACTTTGGCAAACTTTGATGAACATGTGCAAACAGGGTCCAGCTGCATGCAAACCCCTGCTAGCCTTCACAGAAATGGGCATCTGGGAATCCCTGGCAGGTACAGAAGAGCTCACTTGAAGTGAGACTTCAATTGCAGAGTGCAAAATTCACTGCTGAGATTGACAGTGCCTGTAACAGAAAGTGGAGTAGGTGGGAAACAGAGTTTTGCTGAGCTATGAGGTGTCAGGACATTTAGGAGACCCTTGGTTTGTCTTACCTTTTGGCAGCTGAAACAGCTGCTGCTGTGGCTATTAAGCTTGGTCCTGCCCAGGCTGAGCCAAAACTCCTGGACGTGCAGAGCATCAACTGTAGACGGAAGACCAAAGAGTCGAAGAGTGGACATTTAAGTAGAATAGGAACAGGGGGACCAGTGAGCTGAAGGAAGTGCTCTGCCAACCACAGGCTCTCTGCAGACCACAGGCTGAGCAGCACAACTTCCTGAGCTATAAACTTGTCACCAGGGTGGACCAGTAACACAAGCATTCTGCAAGGTAGGAGGACACTGGACAGGCAAGCCTGCCTCATGGGACACACCAAACTGCTCACATCCGTTCCATTATCCAATTTTTCTGTACATCCGAGAACCTTACAATGCAGGAAGCTCCCGTGGCTTGCTTAACACTCTACATCTTTCCCCTCTCTTTCTGCCTCTCAAACAACAAGAAACTTATTTCTGACTAGAGGGTGACAATTAGCTGCGTGTGATCCCTGAAGATCTCAATAACTTCTCTTTCTACTTCTGGGGTTTTAATTGTTGGTTGTTTTATTTCTGTTTGTTGGTTTGGCTTTTGTCAGATCCCTTGGCTTTGTGCTCTGAAAAAGCACTTAATAAAACCTGAATTTTCTGCAAGTCAGGGTTCCTGTTTGGTGCACAAAATTAGCTTTTGTGCTATGGGTTTTTCAATTCATCACTTTGCTGCCTTCCCATCTTCCTAATACTCTCTTTTATGATGAAACAACTCCAGAATTTCAAAGATGTTGGAGCTCTTCCTGCAGCTAGGTTGGGTTCAGGGTCTCACTTCCACCACGTGTTGGAAGAAAGAAATAAGAACCCAGCAAGGTGACCAAAGGGAAGTCCAGAGAGTAAATTAATCCTTCTCCTCCATCTCGGATTAATCCATCTGAACTGATCAAGTGATCAAAGATGGGCTGGCTTACGAGAGTAAGTAGATGACATCAAAAAATGGCCATTTCTAAGACGGAAGCACAATGAAGCTTGATGTCCTCTAGCTGTGGCACTGTGTAACGTCCCTCACAGTGAACTGAAAGTAACAGCACATGGATTCACATGTGTCTGAACAAAGATTTTTAATAAGTCTGTGCAGTTTGGACAGCAAGCTGCCTACATTCAATGTGTTCCTCAACACCTGTCTAATCAGAAGTGATACTAAACCATTTCACCCATTGCTCTGTTTCTTACTGTGGGTGAAATCTTGTACTTTATTTGCTGCTCATGTAACTCCGATTATTCCTGTGGGGAATGAAGGTGACTATGAAAAAAAGGGATACAGAGATCTGCTTCTATTGCCAATGGCACAAAGCCCTGCAGCCGAGTCCAACTGAGTTGGTTGTGACACAGGATGTAAACCAGCCCTGTGAGTCTTCTGTGAGTCTTTTAATCTCAGCACCGTCATCTCACCCATCTCCATGAAGCTCCGTGCTCCTAAATGTCTCTTTTAACCACAGAAATTAACAGTACTGTCTATCATCTTCAACTTCCATCAGGACTGCTCTGCTGGTTTCAGGAGCTTCTATTTTTTCCTCCTGCTTCAGGTGCTCCTTATAACCTCTTCTGCTGTGCTTGAAGGGTTTCCACATGTCAGCTGCAGTCACAAGATGGCTTGTCCCAAATGGTATCCCTTTAGGTACCAGGTGCAAAAAGTTGCTCTATCACCTGGCACATGGAGTTTGTGACCAAGTGTCTGTCTTTCTTCCTCAGTATCAAGCCAGCTGGCACACATTTTAAGACCTGTGGTTCCTGCTCTGCTATAGATATAAATAGCCCATTGTATCTCTTTCCTTGAGGACAGCACAGCAAACTCTTGTTCTTGCTCTTTCTTGATGTCTTCTCATTTTCAGAGGGAGAAGTAAAAGCAATAAAACATAATAATAAAATACTAGGTCCTACTTCTTAAATCTGGTCTATTTAAACAATATGAAGGCACTCAGTCATTACTTATCAGTACAATACAGAGAATTTGATTTCCAATTTAAGATTTAGTTTTAAAAATACCTTATGTGTCATCTCAGAGCAAATGTGCAGGAGTGAAGAATTAATCTGGCAGTCCCTGCTGCTATTTCACACAATTGCTGTGTGTCTCAGCTGCCTCAGGGAAATTCAGAGTGACCAGCCACATATAGTCCAGCCAGGAAGCCCTTAGTGTCAGCAGGTTTGTGACAATAATTTTGAAACCCCTTGCAAAAGTATGCTCAGGCCTTCACCTGCACAAAATTCAGTGGATTATATCTCCTTGCTGGTCTGCTGACTTCTGGGAATATTCAGCTGGCAACTGTGGCTCCTGGTTTCTAAAGCAATGAGTCATGGTGGGCATTACTTCAGTGTACAGTCACTGTGCAATAATCCAAACCACCACTGTCATTATTATTGCCTCCAACAAGCAACCCGATACCTTCTGCAAGCCCGGGGCAGGTGCGTGAATGTAATCACTGTGCAATTAATTAGCCTGTGCTGCCAGTCAGTATGCAGCACACAGCTCCCTGCTTCCCAACTGAATCAAATTTAGCAGAGCCACTGCAAGATTTAAACGTATTTTGCAGTAAGAACTCAATAAAAGGAAAGAAAGCAGGCAGATCTAGGGACAGCTTTTCGGCTTCACATCACACCTAGCAAAATGAGCACCTGCCTCTATCAGCCAAAATGTTTTGCAGGACTGTAGGACAAGAACAGAGTTTTATGTTATTTTTGAAAACTGAGGCTTTAGAAATCATCTGATGCATGAATTCTGAGTGAGCAAACCAGGCTTACCGTGGTGGCCCTGGAAATCCCTTCAACTGGCAGCACAGCAAGAACCCAGGAGCTGCCTGGGCTCCCTCCTCTCTGTGCAGCCACAGAGCTACGGCAGAGGCAGATTAAATTGCTGGATTAAGCATTCCCACAGCCCCATCCAAATCTTTGTGACAGCTGTGCCCAGGACAGAAGTCAAGCATCGGTGCCATAACTGCGTCAACTGGTGTGTCATGGGTCACAGCATTACAGCTGAAAAAGGTCTGGGAGGTTATTCACTCCCATTTCTTAGCAGCACAGATTTGATTCAATAAAGTGTGTGCTACTGCTCCAAACACAGCATTTTAAGAGATTTGGGCAATGCAATCCTCTTCCTCTTCTTTTGGGAATTTATCCATCATCTCTTATAACTCACTGACAGGAAACGTCTCACCAAGCATTTCCCTGATTCCATATGATCCCATTAATGACTCTTCCTGCCTTTCCTTTTACCAGAGTCTCCCCTTTCACTCAGCTGTGCTTTCCTCCCTCTCTACAGGTACAAGAGCCTGCTTAGCTCCTTCCGGGCAGGCCTGGCTTTTAAGAGGAGAATACCTCATCTCTGAGGGCCCACAAAATATTGGACTCCTCTTCTGCCAAAAAAACGCCTTATCCACTGCCCAAAATTTGCTGCACTGAAAGACTCCACACACTCAAATAATGAGATTTTCCATTAAGGGAAATACTTTCAGGCTCTTCCTTTTTCATCTTGCACGTCTGAGTTCAGAATTTTTTATTTTCTATCCATTCTCCAAAATGTAGACCCTACATGCAACCACATGTGTTGGAAGGTCAGTTCTGTTATTTTTCTTCCCCAGTCTGTTCTTGTTGCCAAGCCCGGGTCGGTGCTGTGAGCAGGGCTCTGCCCAGATGGTGTGCCCGTGAGAGGGAGCAGAGGGATGGGAGCCTGCCCCCCCTGCAGGGAACCCTTTGCCAGGGTCACTGTGTGCCTGGTGCTCACCAGGTCCAAGCTGCTTTGTATTACTTTCCTGACTTTGTTGATTTTCCCTCCAGGCAATGGGATTCCTGAGCATCAGTGCTTTGCTGGCCCCACCTTACATAATTAATGGCTAGCAAAGTTCAGCATCACAGGAGCTATGGCCACATATGTCACCTTCTGGTGCCACAGCAGGACATTATCAGCCTTGGCCTCCTTTTGATTCAGGTTCCACACATCATTCAGATGTGATCAGGTTCATGTCTGTGTGACTAATTAGGGGAGTCATTTTTGCTGTTATGGAACATTTCATTATATGTCAACTTTCTTTCCCATCAATTCATTATTTCTTTCCCACTACGGAGTATGAATATTGCCATCCAACATGTTTTCCTTTCACATAATTACAAGGCTTTTTTTTTTGTTGTTTCTTCTGTTAAAAAAACCCAAGAGGTGAATCAGGTTAACTTCCAAAAGCTGTCTTTCATTGCTTTAGTCTGTATGTTCAGATGATATTGATTAAAATCACATGCTGTTACATCTGAAAGAAACTCCCTCACCTATGTGACAAGCTGGGCTTTTATCACAAGTAAAGAGAGAGTTTCACTTATTTCAATTTGCTTTTTTTAAAAAGCGCAGTTCTCTCATTCCTACTGTCTTGACTATGATCTTAAAAAGGATTGATTAAAATCAAGATTCTGTGAACTAATACCCTTAATCTACAACCGGAATTTTAGAGGCACCTGTATTTTCTGAGAAAGATGTCTGTGAAGGGTTGCAAAAGAAAAAAACTACTAAAAAAAATCTCTGTGTCGCTTTTGAGATTTGAAAGGTTATTTTTACACAAACTGACTTCTGGGACAGACTTGCTCTGTTAGGTTAGGCCTTTGAAATTACTCTCTTTTAGTAGTTTAAGACTGACCTTATTTGAAATGTAGTACCTTAAGATCTGTATCTTTAAAAGTAAACGGAAAAATATTTAAAGTAAGACCAAATAAAAAGTGAAAGTCCTATTTTGAGTTCTGATATCTAAGCAGAAAATTAGTGCAGCAAAACACTTTTTGTGTATGTTCTCTTACATTTCCTTTGCATGTAAAATCAATTAATCAAATGAAAGACAAGCCCATATCCCCATGAGTCCATGGCCTTATCCAGTAGAGCTCTTGTGACCAGACTTTTCAGCACAATACTTCCACTGCCTGCAGTGCTAAGCACATGCATAAATACTTTGTCAAATCAGCACCATAGCTAGAAGCCAGTATTTTACACCAGTCTGCCATTAGACTGCAGGGACTCCTCTGCTGCATTGCTACTTTTGAAGCCATGAAACATCTCTCAGACCCTTCAGCCGGAGGGTGGCATCCAGGGGACAGGCATGCTCAGCCCTCTGTGGCGCTGGCCGCCCCTGTGCATCCCTGACCTGTGTGTGTGGGCACCTGTGCTTTGGCAGCATCGATGGGTGAGCCAAAACCAACAGAGCTCAGCACAAAGCACCCTGCCAGCCTGCTGTCCAGCAATGTGCCTGTGGTTTGATGCCCCTCAAGGAGCATTCCTGATGTCTAAGTGCCCCTGTGTCTGCCTCTGTTTGCACTTACAGTCCTTACTCCCCCCAGTTTTCCATTTGCACTCTGCTTACCAGGGACTCCCTTGCTGTGTTTCAGCCCTGTTGGAGATACCAGTGAAGAGGGAAAAGAGACACATCTCTGTCAGGCCACTGCTGTACGAAATTGCCTCCAGCTTCCAGGGATCAGCATACTTGACAAACTCATCAAGACGTGTCCTGTCTGGCTTCAGCTGAACATGAGCCAGGAAAGGGCTGGGACGATCCTTGGCAAAGAAACAGCAGGGGTAAGTCCAAAGCGATTCCAGTTCAGCCAACCACATTTCCTGTCCTTGGTTAGGAGAGCAGTGCCTTTTCTTAATGGGGAAACAAAAACATTTAGCAGACTGCTCTCTGTTTCCATTACCTTTTGATGCTTTACCTCTCTCAACAGCACAAAACAGATATATCGGCTTTGGGAAAACAAGGAATATTATCTCTGGTTTTAGTTGCTTACAATGTAGATTCGTGGAGATGGCTTCCCATTCACCACCATACCCACAAGCATGGTGATTATCCTAACCTGGAGCAATTAAAAAAAAAAAACAAGCATGAAGAAAAGGACCTCAAATTCAGGGAGCTGTTGGGAGTTATTTTTATTGCAACAGTTGGTATCTGGTTTGCATAAACTCAGTATTAGAGTTTGTGCAAGGCTCAGCGCTTAAGGAAAACAGCTCTATGGCAAAGGGAGCTGCTCCCCTTTCCCAAGGTCTGAGAGGTGAGGCAGAGGAGGCTGTAGATGTCCTGGCTGAATCCTTTGGGCAGGGCAGGTGCAAATGCCCTGGGCTGATGTCAGGGCACACTTTTTCTGAGGATGTTTGGATCTGTCTCTTGCCTGAGCCCGTCTATCCCAGGGCTAAATGCTGGCACAGCTGAGCAACATCCTCCAGTGGGATTCACCTGAGCAGCCTGGGCTGTGCCGTGCCCCTCACCCTGAATCAGATTCCTCAGTTAGATTGAGCAAAGAATTCTCTTTGTTCTTCTGCTCTGTCTGTAAGTGGAGGTGTGCGTGACTGTCTGTGATGTAGCCACGCATGGCCCGAGCCTCCCCAGCCATTATCCATTGCCTGCAGGCAGGGAGCTCCCCACCTCTGAGTGGCTTTGGGGAAACATCTCGCCTCTGCTCCTCCTGCTCACGCTGTCCTTGGGCACAGCCCTCAGCTGCGCTCGGAGCAGACAGGAGAAGAGGTGGTGCATGGCAAGGGCAGAATCTCCTGCCTGCTCTGAGCCCACCTGAAACTGAGCACCATTCCCACCTGTGGTGAAAATAGAAGAGACTGATTTCAATACCGGTCCTGACCCAGGCCGTAGCATTAAGCACAGCTCAGAAAACTCACCTCCTACTTCTCTGAACAGCCACAGTCCAATTTTAGCCTTTGGATCCATGGCAACCAGGCGTGCCGATCAGGAAAAAAGAAGTGATTCATTTCCAGGTTTCATTTCCCTCATTGCTTAGATTAAATTTCAGATGAAGCAATATAAGATGGTGCTGTCTGACAGTCATGGTTAGAGGGACAGCACTGCCATGTGGGTGGTAGGACCTGGGCACGGGAGAGCCTCTCCCTGCAGGTACTACCTGCCTCCTACCTGCAGACACGTGCTGTGACAGAAGGTGGGGGCTGCCCTGCACTGGAAGTCAGCCTGTTTAGGGCACCTGCGCACTTATTTGCATTTTCTCTTCCCTGATGGTGGACCTGACCCCCTGGGGCTCCATTTCTTTTGAATTCAGAGGCCAAGATGACAGCACTGTGTGAGGTTGTGAAGCAGCCCCAAAACTTTGTGTTCAGCATGGGTGCTTCAAAGTGACTGGAGATGCCCTTATGCCTGGGCCTCATGCAGGGAAAGGTCGCGGCTTCTAGAAAAGCTTTTTAAAAATTCCTCTGTCCAAGAAATTTATATTTTTTGATAGATTTTCATACATTACAGTTGATGAATGATTTTATCAACTCAAACTTCTCTTTCTAACATTAATATCTAGACTACAAAATTAGCTTATTTTTAAATTCAGTTTTTTAAAAATACCTTGGCTCTTTTCTGCCCAAGCTTACTATCAAAGAACAGAAGAAGGTGAAGATTATTCTGTCTTCGTATCCGCACCTTCAAGATACAAGCTAAAAATATCCCTGACAATGAGCTTTAATTAGAAACACACTTAGAATCTTCTCTTTTTCTTCTTTCCTGTATCTTTTTTCTATTTTCTCTTTGTTTTCTTTTGTCTTCTTTTTTTTAATTTATTTTTTTATTCCACTGATGTCATTGGTGGGACAAAATGGCTCCAGTAGTTCCACTGGTTCCAATTAAATACTATGGGGCCTTTTATCAATCTTTTTGAATAGCCAATGGGATTGAGACAAACCAATTTTTTTTGCTGTAGTTTATCCTTCTTTGAGCAAGGAGGTTGGACTAAATGATCTCCAGACCTCCTTTCAAGTACATCAGCTCTGTGTGGTGGAGTCAGCAACCCTGGAGGTGTTTAAGGAGGGACTGGATGTGTCACTCAGTGCCACGGTCTGGTTGACATGGTGGTGTTCAATCGTCACTTGAACTCGACGATCTCAGAGGTCTTTTCAAACCTAATTGATTCTGTGATTCTGTGATTTCAGGACCACTCAACACACTTGAATGATCACTTGAGAGATCTTAGACAAGCTTTTGGGCACAGGGCTAGCTCCCAAATTCAACAAGGGCAAAGACAAGGTGCTGCCCCTGGGAAGGCAGACCCCCAGCAGTGATCCGGGCTGGCACTGCCTGGCGGAGCAGCTCTGTGGGAAAGGACCTGTAGGGATGGTGGGCAGCAAGCTGGGCACAGACCCACTGAGGAGAGGCTGTGGGACTAGGGCTAGTTCAGCCAGAAGACAACTTCAGAGGACCACACAGCAACCCCTGGCACCTACAGGGAGGTCATGGAGAAGATGAAGCCAGGCTGTGCTCAGCACTGCAGGGTGGGAGGGCAAGAGGCGACAGCGTACATTGAAACCAGAGGGGTTCAGACTGGCTGCAGGGAAGCATTTTCTCCCTGTGAGGACAACAAGTGGTGGGACAGGTTGCCAAGAGAGGCTGTGCAGTCTCCAGCTTTGGACATTCTCCAGACTTGTACAGACAAAGCCCTGAGAAACTTGGTCTGGCCTCATGGCTTCATCCAGGAGATTGGAGAAGAGTCCTCCCGGGATACCCGCCAGCCTGAACGATCTTCTGGTCCCATGAAAAAGCTCCGCTATGGACACCGTGACCACCAGAGCCTTTAGCCTTATGTTCCACTCATGGACAATCAAATCCTTACTGACTCTAAGTACAAGTGACTCCCTTGCTTTAGACCTGGACTGGGACATTCTAGGGTGACTCATCTGTGATTCAGGGCACTGATGTGAGGACCATCCCTTAACAAATAGTGAGTGCACCTTTAAACTCTTCAGTTAGTGAAATAGCTTGCTTTAGGCGTAAGTGGGACATCGGTGATGCACAGAAACTTTGCAAGTCCCTTTGCAGGTCTGAATTTCACTCAGATGCAATGTCCCTTTCTTCATTACTTTGGTTGTATAAAGCTTAACTAAGTGGAACGAAGCTAAAATAAGGCTATTTAAAGGTGGATTGTCCTGATAAAAATCTACATTGCCAATGACCTAAAATAAAGTTTAGAAGCTCACATAATGTAGCTGAGCTCTTGATTCTTTTCTCCCTTTTCAGATATTCTTAGTTAGGAAAGAGGGTAATATGGACAACATGGTCCTTGCAGTCCGCCTGCCAGTGCAGAACGAGGCTCCTGGTGTGCTGGAGTACAACATTAAAGAAGAAAAATCAAGTAAGGTCTTTACATTTTTTGGTCTTGCTCTGGTTATTGTACTGAGTCCTCTTGTGATCACCAATATTTATATAATCTCACTTGCACTGAGCAGGTTCCTCTTGTGACCAGCAGCAAATCTTGCTTTTATGATGTAGTTCAGTTAATATTTCCTGCAGCTGCTTTACCTCAGCTCCCCTGTGGTTCTGCACCTTCTGTTATCATTTACAGACTCACAATAGGGAAATAAAGCACCTCCAGATGAGGAGACCAGTGCTTTGATCGTGTGAGGGGAGCTGCCTTTCACCAGCTGGAAGTCCTGAGGAAAGCGGAAAGCATTGGCAGACTAAGCCTTGTTAACTCACTGACTCTGTCTCTATTTAAGCCACTGAATTTGGGGGTCACCAGTCATCTGACACCTCCTACCTTGCCTTTTCATGCACCTCATACAGTCACACTGAACAAGAAGTTACTCCTAAACAGTGTGTTTTCAAAGCCAAGCAGGGAAGCAGGTGAGTCTCGTGGCTGGTGGTTTCCGTGCTGTTCCCAGTTGGATAGCCAAGTCTGCCATGAGCAAGAGAAAATAACCCGGTTCGCCGTCAGCCACGTCTAATGCAGCCCTCTGTGTAAACAGATGTGCAAGGCACATGATTTCCACTTTCAAAGGATTATTTGTAAACACCTGAATTTTTGGATAGTCATAGAAACATGCACTCGAAGAGTTAATAAAAACAACTTCACATTATTTATTTATCTGAACACATCTAAATCCTCTGTAACTGAGCTGTCCCAAAGCCAGCTCCCCAGAGAAACTGTTTTATTCTCTGCTAAAACACTTGTGTTTCTGCAGATCAGTGTTGCAACATTTCTTTCCCCTTGTTCAAATGAATTTTTACAGTTGCTCAAATGAAATTTTTTCCTTCTCCTATGTTTCTTTGCATACCTCTGCATTGTAAACAGACTTTAAAGCCAGAGGTACAACTGGATCTCTTAAACTGTTCTAATCTCGAGGCCATACCACAGGCTGTCACAGCATTGCTCCTGCACAGGATGCAGCTCCCTGTCTGGGTACTGCATCCCCCCGGGAAGCTTTCCCTCTCATCTGCGTGCTCCTGGGAGCACCCAGCTGCAGAGATGTTCAGTGTCCAGTGCTCCTGTGTGAGGGCAGGAACAGCAAACCTTTTGCCACAACTTCAGGTGTTCAGTTAAGAATACAAGGGCAAGGGTTAGCTGCAGGGTAGGGAAACCTTTCCTTTATTTAGCTATTTTTACTTGACCTAGGACTTAGATTTTTCATGGCAGGGAATCGGGTTTTGATGATTCAAGCTTTTCTTTGGATAAAAGCGAAAAAATCAAATCATGTCATCCTAAAAAATGTCATTTGTAGAAATGTTACTTCTTGACTCATGTCCTGTGCCATAAAATCTGATTGCTTTTAGGACAGGAAAAGTAAAATGTAGTAGAAAAATGTCACTGAGCTAGCCTATCTAGAGAGACTTTTCTGCCATGCTTTTCTAGCTTGCTTGCTTTTTCTAATTTATCACTACCTTAATGCAGAGGATTGGGAGACAAGCTTTCTGGTAGAAACAAGAATTAAATCAGTTTCCACCACTTTCACACAAGTTGCAAAGTGAGTGGAGGAGGATAATTAAAATTCAGCTCTCATTCATAAAGCAGGAGAGCTGCCATCACGTGCAGCAATCCCAGTGGCCATGAGGCTCATGCATTCCTGTGATGGATATTCACATTACTTTTAGCTTGAGTTCTGTCAGCGTTGCGTGTCAGTTGGTAGAAAGCCTCAGTTCTCCATCCTGCACTGTGTTGACAAGAACACGTTGGATACAGAAGTGGTCACTCTTTTGCTTCCTTTCTCATTTAGGGTAAGTACCCTGGATTTTAAGTTTAAAAGAATTTGAATGAATTCTTGTTAATAAAGCTGAAGGACTGTACCTAGTGCAAGGGGAGATGGTAAATCTTCTGTGTCACAGAGGAATCTAATACCTTAGGCAATTAATTAATTTTTAGCTTTTTAACTGCATTACTCCACTGCCTTCTAAACTTTTTTCAGAAATAAAATTAAAAAATGTCCAAATGCTTTAAAAGAATTTAGAACCTGAGGTTCCTTGACAAGTAACCGAGTATGCCTCGATTGCCTCACATTAGTGATGTGCCCTTCATTCACCCCTGGTATTCTGTAAGTGTCAGGGTAGGAGACCTCTGAGCATCCCCAGAGGTACTCTCTTGCTGTGGAATGCAAGTAAGTTGGAAGCTTGGTGTTACGCTCCTGAAAATATGTAAAACACTCCAGCTGCATAACCTGAGGGCCACTGTGCACTGGCAGGGTTTTTCCAAACATCTATTCTTTAACTTTGGAAAATCCCTCTTTCCTTTCTGAGTTGACACACAAGAAATGATCTGTGCGGCGTGCTCCACGGAGAGCTGTTTGTCCCTTTCTGAGAGCTGGCTCCTCCTAAAGTGCTTGAAGAAGTGGGAACAAATTCTTCTGGTTACCTCTGTTCAATTCGTCACACTCCACACAGTTGATGCATTCAGATGTAAACTGAAATCTGAATTTGCCTTGAAATAGATAGTTCTGATTTTATGGCAAGCTTTCCTTCAGTTAAAATTCAAGTTGCAACCCAGCAAAATTCAAGTTGCAACCATCTCACAATTTTGAATAACCTTTCCAGCTGCTTCTTGTCCTTGGCTGTTTGTTTGAGCCATTCTCCTTCCGTCCTACTTTTCAGATAGGATCTGAGGAGGCTTTCCCTGGTATCATCATGATGGTACAGAGGTTGTTGCCCAGCCCCTGTGTTCCATATAGAGATGGCCATTCAATGAAGTACAAAAAACCCCTTCAGAATCTTCTTGGCACTGCACTGCCAAATAAGAGTAGTTCATTGTTTTACTATTTCTTTTCCCCATATTGACTTTGTTGATATTTGGTGAAATATTTAGGGAAGCATAGTGTTCTGCTGGGAAGACGGTATTTAATTGTGATTTCTCTTTTTAAATGGAAATCCCCAAAGAACCCACTAGGTAAGAGAATAAAGAAATGAAACCTCTTTCCCTTTTTTTTTTTTTTCTGGGAAATTTTCACCTCTCCTGTGAAGTGGCCCTTAGAGAGAACAGAAGAATGGATTTAGAACATTTTCTTCTGGTTCTTTTTGGTTGTAATTCTTCCAGAGAGAGGAAGGCTAAACCCCAGTGGCATCAGTAGCTATAGAAGAGACCAAACAGCTGATACCAGGTACGATATTGTTGATCAGAAAGTTGAGAAACCTGGCGAGTTTCAAAGCCTTGGATCTCTGTGGTTTTGCACTCGGCCTGAAGGACCCCTTACTTCTTACTCAAAGCAGTGGAAATCTCCCAGACTCAAAGCTTATCACAAGATTTCTACCACTTAGAGATGCAGTGTTGGCTGCTACCTCTCAATCTTTGCTAAAATCTCGAGTACTTTGTGCACTTTCTGTTCTGAGAGTTGCCCCTTACTTCTGCTTCATTCCGAGGCGGAGCCCCAGCCTCACAAACTGAGCACCTCTTCCTCAGCCGACTCCTGCCCTTGGCTCTTCTCAGCAAACTGGTGCCAACCTCAGGCCCTAATTTCCCCTCCTTTTCACGTATATATTGTCAGAAGGCATCCTGCTGACCTCAGCTCCATTGTAGCAGTATTGAAAAGGAAAGAATCAGATATTTAAAGTACATGTGCATTTCTGAAGTAGTGTATACTGAGAGCTTGGAAGAAGCATCTGAGTATGACAGACGATGTGGTGCAAGTAGTGACAGTAGCTTTTACTTTCACAATGACTTACGAAGGCACCTGCCACAGGGGTAAAGTCTTCTAACAGAGGAATGCTCTATCACCATGAACTGAGGTTAATACTTTCTTTTTTTCTGGGACATTTTGTAAATAATAGCTGAAAATAGTTTGATTTCACGAAACACATGAGTTGATCATATACTTCTCAGGAATCTTTTACATATGCTGTGGCTAGCACAGACCTTTCCCGTGGGAATTTTTCTTCTATTCCTTCTGTGTTCTATAAACAAAGATAAAGTTTGAATGTTATTAAAACAGTTCCTCGGGGTTGTGTAGTTCGAACCTGGCCAATCAGGCCTAGGGGGAGGTTATGAACTGACCAATCTGAGTGACCTTTCAAGAACCTATATAAGCTAGAAATAAATAATAAAGACTCTCTCTTTTCTATGCTATGCGAAGAACAAGTCTTCATTTCTCAACAGCGGCTCGCAGCGACAATGCTTTGGTATGGGATGTGCAGTAATTGTTTTCCAAGCTCTTCTGTACAAAAAAAAAGGATGTGATTCCTTTCCAAGTAAGCAAAATGGCACTAAACAGAAGTATCTGCAATTTCACAGAATAAAAACCATATTGTTCATATTATTAGATCTTTAAAAATAGAAATAACAATGAAATTGATTTTCTAAGTCAGTCTTGAACTCTTCAGGTTCATGTTATGAGGGCTTTGAGGCTGGCCTGGCCTTGCCATGGCTGCCCATCTCCTGTAGTCATGCTTGTGCCTCCCCCATTGCTGCAGCTGGCTTTGCTCACTTGCAGGTGTATTTTCTGGTGGCAGGCCACATGAGCCCATGTTGTGGAGTTGCTGTCCTTGTTCCTTATTTAAGCTCTACCTGTAGGGGACAATCTACCACCAGACATAACTGTCTGGAAGTATCTTTTACAACACATGGGGCCAAGGCTGGGTTGAGCCCCCCAAAATCGATGAGTGCACAGCTGAAGGAGGGCTTTGCAGTCGAGTCTTGGCTGTTGTGTGGTTATTTCATTTATTGGAGGAAAATTATGAGACTTAAAGCTCTCTGTGTTCTGACCCTCCCAGCTTCTCTGCAGACCAACTCTGAATAAGCTGGAATATAACAGAGGTCTTGAAATAACCTTAGCAAAATCAAATAGGAAAACCAAAATAAATTATCTCCAAGTAATACAAAAATGTCCAGAACATGATTAATACCTCCTTTGAAGGATGAGACACGGTGCCATTGGACACGGTAGCTTATACTCAATTTCTGGTTTATGGACAGCAGCTGTACTCCAGGCTATGTGGTATGAGCTTGTGGTAAGGACCCACAATATACCTTGACAGAAAAGGTGCAGGCAATTACTGCACTCCAAAGCAGTTTAAGAGCAATCACTGAGTGTTGTTGCAAAATTGCAAGTCTGGTAGCAAAAAGGATGTTGATAAAGAAAACCAGTGTCTGCCCTGGTCACCTTATTTGACCTTTTTTAAAGTCAGACTGAGCTCAGGAAGTGCAGACTGGAGTTTGATAAGAAATGCTTGAGAAATTAGGGATTCAGGAAAGGATTACAAATCAAGTAAAACACACAGCAGCAGTTTAACCTGCCTGGTTAATTCACTAGCTACTTTTATCTGTTTGCCATGAAAGTTTGTGAGGATCTGACCACTTTGTACATCCACCAGTGAACATCTGCCAGCAAACTCTGCTCTGTCCATCAGGACAGAAAGAAGAGTTACACCAGATATGGAGGCAGCAGGAAGGCAGACCTTGCTGGGGAGGCCAAACAGAAATTTAGATGAGCAAAGGTGGTCCTTTCCATGTTGGATGTTAGGAAATGTGAAATCAACAGGAAAAGATTACTGAAGGGCTAAGATTTTACAATATACTTCCTTGCCTTAATGATCCCAAATACGTGCAGTCTAAAGATGTGAAAGCAAGCTTAACTCTCAGAGTCAACTTTGCCAATCATTATGAAGTCACTTCAGTCACTTCAACACTGCCATTACTCCTTCCCAAGCACATATTGGAAAAAAACAGTTTTTTATTGTAGACTAATGCCATTTGCCCAGATGAAAAGGACATGTGCAGTCCTTCTGACTGTCCTGTAACAGTAAGAGATGGAAATTAAACAACAGTAATCAGGCAGCAGCATGTTTACAGAGGGGCATTAGAGCAAGAAGGGGATGGACTTTGTTCATCTTTGCAGGCTTTAGCTCTAAACAAAGCTGCTGAAAGCCCTGGTCTTTACATCCCAGCCAGCCTGAGGTGAGGGCTGTGGGCATGCCTGGCATGATGCCAGAGCTCAGATATGAAGGAAACAAATTCCTGTCCGTGTGTCTGCGTGGGCCAGTGCGTCCCAGTGCTGTGTGAGGACACTGGCTCATAGCGCAGGGAAGGGGAGGCAATTGAATAGGAACAGCTCAGTAGATGCTTTCTGTTGGCTCAAGCACCTTCAGATGCTGACAATAGACTTGCCTATTGCACTCTGCTGGCACTCCAGCCAACATGGCCAAATATGGTCATTTATGGCAGATTTCCCTGTTTAATTTTGTTAATATTTATTTTAATACATAATGCTGAGGCTGGATTAACGAACTCAGAGACTGAAGTACTTGCTGCTAACACGTCACAGTATGGTCAGGTGGTATTTTCCCATGTGAACTACACTGAAGTTCTGCACAAATGAGGTCATGGGAAAAAATAGGAGGATAGCTAAATTACTGCAGCCTACTTGCAATTTAGCTCCTTTAGTGAGAGTGGCCAGTTGTACAGATGAACTTGGTGATATTAATATTTTTGTGGAAGTGTTGACAGCTCTTGCAATAACTTCCTCAGTTTTGCAAGTCTTTTTGCTAACACTCTGTCTCCTGGAATCAGGAAGTAAAGTGAAGATAGGCAGAACTTTTTTTTCCAGAAAGAAAAATAACCATCACAAATGCAGAGAAAAACCTTAAAATTTTGGAAGTACTCAGAAAACAGAAGATATAGGAAAACAACCTATAAGAAGACAATCTGCCATTTTAAAAAATAATTTTACTGCATTTATTTTGGATCCCTTCTGAACTACAATGAAGATGGAAGAGGTATGAATCTGTGGTACAGACTGAGGTCAGAAAGATGGGATCCTTCACTTCATAGCTAAAGTGAATAAACTCATCAGACTGCAGGCAGAGGGGCCCATCAGAAAGTGTATTTGGTTACTTCTGTTACCACTGTAATGGTACCACAGTTCTTTTTTAAATGGTCACTTTAAACAAAACAGTTGGTCTCCTTCAGTCGAAGCCCTGCAGCATTCAACACCGGAAAGAATAATTCTTAATTCTGTAAACTAAGGCATGAAAGCAGGGTAGGACTATTTATAGCTTTGGTTTCCTCTGAAGAGATGAGAGGCTGAACCTGACATTACAGAGTGAAAAAATCAAGGTGGTGCTTTTTTTGGTTTTTGGGTTGTATGTGGGTTTTTTTGATAACCCATTCTGGCATTCAGCGATAAAGCAAAGAGAGGACTGACTTAGCAGCCACCTCATGAACTGCCCTGAAGACTTGTCTACCAGTCAGGAAGGTCATTAAGCATTTTAAAGTTCTCTACAGAATATGACTTTACTGAATATATATTTATGTATATAAGGAAAAAAATATCAGTTGTCCCAGCAACTAGTAGTTAAGGTACTGCAGCCTCACAAGTGCAAGTAACGTAGGTGGAAAAGGGTGTGAGCCCTGTCCCGAGGAGAAGAAAGAGTCAGGTTTTATGTGAGTGCAGGCTGTAACTTCATGCTGACACTGCTGCCACAAGAAGGGCTCTTGCCATTCCTCATCTGTCAATAGCAGGTGTCCCTGCCCACCAGCCCCTCTGCTCCCTGTCCTTCTGTGCCCCATGCAGGTTATGGCTGGAAGGAGTGAGCCATGCGGCTGTGGGGGTGTGAAAGCAGGACGTTGTGGTGGGGCAATGCTTCCTTACAGGTGTTACCATATGCTGGGTTACGTGAAATAAAGTCTGGAAAGGAGAAAAAAGTGATAACAGGCTGAGGGGCTACAGATGACTTTGTGAAGGGTTGGCAGCAGACTGGAGAGAGAGGTCTGAGAACAAGCTGGAAAGGGGCAGCAGGTGACAAAGGATCGGTCACATCCTGTAGTGCTGAATAACTGTGTGAGCCTCCAATATGCTCTAGGCTGGCCACAGAGGCAGGAGCCTGTCAGAGCTGCTTTGTGGTGCCAGGAGAGGAGGCTGCAGACGGGGCAAAAGCACTGTTGGGTTGGGTGGGAAGTCAGTGCAAAACTGTGGTCAAATTGCCCCATAGCAGCCAACCTTCCCGAGGCAGAGCATTGCTGGCAGCAGGGTGAGGAGCTGACCTTTCCCTTCCCGGCCAAGCTGAATTCAGCTGACTTTTCCAAAGAAAGGCACCGATTTTAAAGGCTGAGAGCTGAAGCACAGGTTGCTGAAGGGGCTCGGCCAGCTGTGCATCACCAGCCCCAAACAAGCCCATCCTGGCCAGCACTGTGTTTACTGGGCTGCAGAGACCTTTTGCTTGCTGAGCTCTTGACAGTGTTCAGCACTGAAGTATCAACACAGCTATTCAGACTTCTTTTGTATGCTTTTTGTATAGCCTGACAGGCAGCTCAGCTGCTGTACTGTGTGGAGAGTCAATTTTTCCAATTTACTTAAGAAGAATGTTTTCCTTTAATGTTGCATGATGGAGCGTGTGATTGAGGCAAAGTAAGAAACTGTTGTCAGCTCTGGGCCTGACAAGCCCGAAAAAAGAAGAAATGTGCTGGAAAAAATAACAAGTTATCAACACCCTTGGGACAGAAGATCCCTCTTCCCTTCTTTCCCCAAAACTGGCTGATTCCATCTCAATTAAGAAAATCATACATTTCAGCAGCAAAACTTGTCCAAGACTACTTTTTTCCAAGGATTAGCAAATTGATGACTAAAAGTTTGTGTATTTTTAGCAGGGGAGACTGGAAAAGCTGAATATGTAGTTAGGTTTCAGGTTCACATTTTAAGGGGTTTAATTGCATTTAAGGAGGCCTCTGGGCACACAACTTGTCTCCTAATTTCCTCGGAGTAAAGGGCTCTGTTCAGGGTGGCAGACACCTTGCCATTAAGGAGAGCAGACCGCTTAATGCGGTTCCTGTTGCTGCCTATAACTAGGGTAGTAGAGCTACCCTAGTTATCTTCAGATTAGCCTCTCTCAGACACAGATAACAATCTGCCTGCATCACCCGGGGCTCTGCATGGGCTAATTTCCTCTGTTCATGCACGTTTCTCATTAGCAAGAAAAGTCTGCCATCACCCACCCAGCTTCTCGGCATGAAAAACCTCCCACTGAGCAAGTCGCCTCCGTGGCATGGGATAACTGGGCAGCTCTGCCCCAGCCCTGACCTTCAGCTCTGGGATGCTGTTTTGCTGCTGCTTTCTGCTGGATCTCATCTGCCTCCACAGGCAGTACCAGACCAAAGGGCACCTCTGTGTGGGCTGTAATAAGGACACAGGAGACATTATCTTTGTCTAGTCTGCTGTCTGTGGTTTGATTCGAGATAAGACACTGAATGATTTCTAGTCCCCTAAGGATGCCTAACGTAGACATCTTCCCAAGATCAGTCTGTCTGCCAAGGATGAGTTCTCCATTATCCACATCACTATTAACCCTGAAAATTGGGTTAGAGTCAAGGAGTTCCCCTTCAGGAGACTACTCTGAACTAGGAGCCCAGAATTTTGGTTTGGCAAGAACAGTGACCGCGGGCCTGGGAGTATTGTAAAACAGGGTATGAAGACACATTTTATAACCTGTTGTGCAAGTCCATCACTTCTCTCCTAAATGCAGACGTGCACAAGGAAAAAAGAAAGTCTCACTAAGTCCTTCTCATTTGAGCTGAGTCCCACATTGCTTTGACACACTGCTTATTTTAAAACATAAAACACTTGTGCAGCAGCTTTTTCAAGATGTAACAGTGCCAGGTTTCTCTGTGGTTTACAAGTTGTTTTGGAAACATTCTGGTTGCTTATTGGGGGTAGCTTTATTCTTTTTTTTTTAAACTGTCATCCTGAAGAGTTACCTCCCCTCTCTCCATACAAACACTTTCATTTTTATTCTAAGCTTTAAACTGATGGGATTGTAGGGAAAGCCTTTTGGAAAGAAGCCCTCGGAGTCTTGTTAGCTTTGTTAATCCTTACTTTGGCTTTTTGTTTTTTCTTGCATTATTTTTCATTCTCAAGAGGCATAATGCAAAATCTGTGTGTAATCAGAGCTAGAGACTATGCATGGTGTTCTAGGATAATATTGTCTTGCCCTGCTTTGCTTAGTACCTTGAACACAACCCAAAAAGCTTACTGCCTTTAAAAGAGTACCCATAATACAAGTGTCCTTGTCGCAGTGGCTAAACTGAAACAAATGATAATTTTTATCCTTGGACAGTGTTTGCTATCTAAAGATCTTACAGAGCTTAATAAACAACAGTTTAGATTTGTAAATGAGGTAAATAAGATACTGTTTGAAGTGAAATGAGGGAATTAAGGACGTCACTCTTTGACCCTTGAGCAGGACCCTCAAAGTCAGTGACAGTGCAATCTATCCCACTCAGAAGCAAGGAAACAAAACAGCTTCTTTCACCAGGCTGGCAACCAGGTGGGATTGCAGCTCTAGGAAGCAGAAGCGTAATTTTTTTTCCTTTTTTTGTCCACCCTATTGACCTCTGCCATTTCAGAGTGGATTATTCCCTTTCATCACTCACCCTTGGAGATTGTCTTGTTTGTAAAGGCTGTTCTTCCTGGAAGTCTCTCCTGCAGGACGTGATTCTGAATACTGGATGGCTTCCCTTAAAACACTCGTCAAACTTCCTTTTCCTGTACGATTATCCTCAGCACTATGGTACTTCACAATGTGTCTCAGAGTCAGAGAAATAAACTTTTCTCCAAAGTAAATGAAGAAAAATGGTTTTTAATAAAATACATCTGTATGATAGCATACATTTTTCACATAAGGATTGATTCTCATCATTTATCCACATGACCTGGAGACTGTTGCTAAGAACTAAATCCCCAGCATTTCAAATCATAGCACTGCTTCCGGTTACATGAGGCACAGGGGAGACCCTTTATATATCTGAATGCTCCGTTTGCTTCACAAAATTTTACCAAAGAAATTTGCCTTTTGAAAGTAACTTAGAAGTATCTATATCCAGCTTGTCTTGTCAGCCATGAGCCTCAGCCCTGACAGTTTTAATGGGCAGCTGGGCAGCATAAATCTTGTACTGCCATTGTAATGTATGAGTGGATGCTGAATGACCTGCAAAAATGTGACTTCTCCAGCAATGATCCCAACTCTTGCTCAGCTGCTTACTGCAGGGTCCACATGGATTGAATGTGTTATCCTACTCCCCTGGGTGTCCCCTTCAGTCCTCAGTATTTCAGAAAGGCCGTGATTCCTCCCTTATTCCTGCCAAAACAGATCCTGTGAGGCTACATCTAAAACTGCAGCTGTATCTCATATTGATATCCGGTCCTGGGAATTCCCCTGGGAAGAAGTCCTGGATCTCCCCAGCCTCTGGCTGAAGAAACTCTGGAATTTCCAGAGACTTTGAGATGCTTATTCCATATCTGGAAAGGGGATATGAGGTTGAGGACCTAACAAGTAAGGCAAGGGCTTGAAACTGAACAGCCACTCTCCAGTGTGTGCTCTGCTCTTAATCTCTGAAATAGCTGGCAGTGCTATCCACGTGGATACCTTTAAGGAAAACACTGAGGAGCTGTAACACTTTTCTTTTAGCTGAGTTAGCTGCACTTGGAGTACCTGTGAGAGGCAGCCTCTCATCCCCAGCTGAAACACTGATCGCATTGAGGAGGAAACAGAGCAGCAAAATGCCTGTAGCACGTTCCTGCCTCAAGCATCCTGCAGCAGAGACAACGAGACCAGGCAACACTTGGATTTTAAGCTGAATTAAAGGCATTAAATCTCAGTGGACACCAAGGTGCTGCCCATCTGCTTGGGTGAATGTGGATGAGCCAAAGTACAGTGAAATGGTCAAGACTCCTGTGGTTGTTAGGTGTGAGGACAGTTCCTTATCTTAGCAGCAGAATATGCACACAGGGTAGACAGGAACTGTCATCTCTGCTGAGTGTCCCTTCTGCTCTGCCCCAGCCTGAGAAGAGTACAAAAGCCTGTGATTTGCATCTTCTTTAATGACACTTTTTTCAGCACAACATAATTACATTTAGTGAAGAACATAGTTTAAAAATAGATCTCTCTTATACTCTACAACCAAGCTCATTAACACTTTATCACTTTCATTATTCATTAGTTCCAATTTCCCAGAAACTGCCATAAGCAGTGATTTTTTTCATCATGGCCAGAAAGATTAAACTCTGTAGGAAGCCATAAAATTGAAATCCTTCAAAAAAGCATGAGTTGGATGCACAACAGGAGACTCAGGCAGAAGTTCAAACTAGGGAAGTTTCAGCCCTTCCCTGATGAGGAAAAAAGCCAGAAACAACTGACAGTTAAGCAAAGAACACTAGGAAAGACAAGAAAGACAAAACAGACAAACAGGTTGACCAGGACAGTCTAGAATTGCGCAACCAAAACCGAAACTACAGCTTAGATATCATATGGAAGAAGCAGAGACATCAGATTACAGAATAAATAAAAAGGCCTTGAGAAGAGAAAACAGACAAACAGTGGCAGCGTTTTACAAGAGCACAGCACTAGAAGGCCATACAGTACTGTCCACAAGGTCATCAAGAAATAACACAAGAAACAATGCTAGAGACAGATACTAGGAACTTCCAGAGATGTTGCAGAAAGGTACCATAAACACACTAAGGGCTTCTACCAATGAAGTCTAAATTTCCCTTGTTTGGCAACATCCAGCTGAAGCGCTTTCTCTTAAAACCACCATGAGCCAAGCACATGAATAAGGGCCAGAACTGGGGAACTGAAACAATAACCTGAAGGAATTACATCACACTCTCACGCATTTCTGCAAAGCACAGCAGGTAGGACAAGCACAGTGCATCGTAACAGACACAACGGCCTCAGCACCGGGGCTATAGCAGTCACTCTAGCACTTCATTAAAATACCCAGGGCTCACTCCCCCGTGGCAGGAAGCTGCTAACCCGAAACAGCTTGAAATGTCAGTGTCTGGGAGCAGGAATCTTGGTGGCCTCTGCCTTGGAGTGATCCCATCCTCATAGCAAGGTTTACTCACTGAGGGTGGCAGCACAGCAGCAAAGCTGGCCTGTGCTGCTTACTGCAAAGGGCATGGCAACTGTGGCATCAAACCAGAGACTTATATCAAAGGACAGAAATACCTCTTGCTAGGAGACTATGGATTTATAATCTGAAAATAGAAATAGAAAACTAGAATCACATCCGTAATGATAAATCTCACAGTTTCCCAGAACCTGGAAAAATGAGAACATCTAAGCACATCCAGGCAGGACTTCTGAGGATGGTTGTGTTCCCAGTAGCCCTCTGTCAACATATCTGCTGCAGAATAAGGAATTCGTGTCTCTGAATTCAGATGTCTCTGAAGGACTACACAGACACCAAAAACAAATGAAAAACCAAGTGGATAGCACTAACAGTGCCACTAGAGAAGAAGAAGCTGAAGTAATTGAGTCCCGTGAGCCTGTGTAAGCAGTAAGATGGAAATTGGCTTGGTTTGTCCATGTGACCAAAACAATGGAACTAGCAAACACAATTCTGTGGGGAAAAATCAAAGAGGAAAGGAAGGCAGAATGCTCAGGGACAGTGTGACTCAAAGACATCTGCCTCTGGATGGAGAAATGATGGGGAGATCCAAAGAGTAAAGGGAACAGGAACACAAATTCCAGTCAGTGCCTAAAGATGACACTCTTCAGAGCATGCTGGTGTTTGAAAGGGGAAGATGAGACAATCATAAATATATATAACAGTTCATAACCTGACTATGTTCTATTCACTTACTGAGTTGCCAAAGGACACAAGAACAGAGTGTAGTCACCAATGAACCACTAATTCATGTTGCTAATGCTTCTGTCACCCATAAGAAAAATTCAATTAATTCTTATCTCTTTGTTTCAGACTACTCAAAATTGCCCACTGATCTACACATTTCCCCTTTTATTTCCTGAAGGTGACATTTTTCAATGGGCTTCTAAATATCAGGTAAAACTCAATATGCTGTGGCAATATGTTTGGCTCACAGAACCCAGCCTATTTTTTGCCTTGCTTTTGATCATATTCTTGACATTCTGGAACTGTTATGGTGAGATGTAGCTATTTCCTTGCTCTTCAGGTTCCCTGGATCTAGCTTTACAAGCCCAAGAAAGGTGAATTTTGTCTCTGCAGTTTTCATCAGGATTACAGCAGTCTGGCAGATGTCTGCTTGTAGATTCTGCAAAAGTCATGAGTTCCTATAAATGGCACCATCACGATCCCTCCCTAAGCAGCAGTTCTCATGTCAATGAAATGTCCCCAGCTACCCACAAGACACCCACAGCCAGGGAAAATCACCTCTTCCTGATTGTCTTCTCAGAGCAGGGTGCCTTGAAGGCAGCAATGGCTCTGGGGGAGAGAAATATTGTCCCCAACAGTCAGCAGAGCCCTTTTAGCTGTACAAAATTGCTATTTTCTGTGTCTTTCCAAGAATTAGAAACATGCAGCAGGATGCACATAATGGTCTCCACAGGTGAATGACAACCATTCCCACAAGAGAAGTTCCTGTATTGAACCCATCATCTGCCATCCGAAAGAAAAGCAGTGATGTCTGCTGGCATCAGCAGGTGTCTAGACAAAAACAGGTTAAGAGAAAAGTATTACATTTTCTCCCAAGGAAGATGTTCCCCACAGGAGTTTGCAAGGCTTCCCCCATGGGTGCTGTGCTGGGAGCAGGTCCAAGTAGCCATGGCAACCCTGTGCAGGCTGCTTGACATGGCCACTGTTCAGAATAAATTTTGGGCTGAGTATTGGTCCTGATGGTGTTAGTACCTCAAGTAATGACCCATCTAAAGCAATATTCTTGCTATTCTTCCATCTGTTCTTACTTGTTTGCAGGCTGCCCAAAAATGTCCCAGGAGATCTGTGGGTCTCTGTGTGATGAATTCCAGCCTGCTGAGAAATACGCTTGGTTTTGTTACCTTCTGTGACCTCCCAGAGCAGGGCCAGTTCTATTTATATATACCACCTGCTGAAAACTTCTGTCCTTAAGCTTCAGCAGCTCTTTGTACCTAGTCTTCTTTAGCTGTATAATTCCTGGTGATTTGTGGTGTTTTATGCAATTTAACTATATACGTGAGGACAAGTAGCTATGTGGTGGCAAGGCACTTGTATGTGGAAGCTCCTGACACAAGAGGGACTCGGACTAACATTTTTTTGTCTAACATTCAAGCTCCCAAGTGGCAGAGCTTCCTGGCACAGAAACAATCAATAGTCCCAATCCAAGCAATTTGCTCATATATGTGAGCATGTACAGGTGCAGCCTGGTCTCTTATGGATACCTGCAACTCAGAATGCCGAAGTGAACATGTGGTTCTTAATAGGAAAAAAAACTCCCTTAAAACCACCATCTGTACAAAGGGCTTTATTTAATTGCTGGAGATTCAAGTGAATTCTCACTCTAGGGTTTTGGTTCATTCTCCAGAACAGGACTGGGTTTTGTCTTTATTTTTGTTTCCTGTGTCAGAACTGCAAAGCAGATGGGTTTCAAAGTACAGAAATTGTTCACGGTAGATGTTTAATGAAAATCCCTGACTGAAATATGATTCTTATTATGGAAAAAGAAAAAACTCGCCAAACATGATTTTTCCAGTTGTGAGAGAAAAGTGAGGGAAAAGGATTGTTTTGCTTGAAGTATGTTTTAAATTCCACATTGTAGTCTGTCATGGGTGCATACACTGAGGTTAAACTGTTCGCGCTGATCCAACATAAATTGATGCTAGGAATGACCGTTGAGAATTACATGGCCTTTGTCTCTTTAAAAAATGCCTACATTGGAGTATTCAGCCCAAAATAGCAACCTGCTGGGCCTGGGCTAGAACAAAGGCAGAAGTAAAAGGAGGAAATGCCTTGTTTGGGGAATGAGATATGAACCTGGACAAGAGACAATCTTGAGCATTTCCTTTCAGGGGGATTATCTGCTGGCAGGAAAACAAGAGCCAGGGCACAGAGGTGAGGGAGAGGAGAGCCAGGCAGATGTCTCCTTCCTGCAGGTGCTGGAGGCCCTTCTTTGCAGGAGACCAGCCACCAGGCAGGCATGGCAAGGGGCTGGAGATGGTTCACAGGGCTCTGAGTCACGGCTGACTGAGGAAGCTGAATCACAGTAGCCGAGCTTTGTGTCCACAGCTCTGACTTGTGGCCTAGAACAGAGTGAAGGAAGATGCACAGCGTCTGTGGGCAGTGCCATGGGGGTGGGAGCTCCTGGCATGCTCCTGTAGCAGCTCTGGAGTGCAGCTTTGGGATGGCTCTTTACTACCAGTAAGTGGGCATTTCTGAGAAGCCACTGCAGATTTCCTTACCTTTGTCAATGTCTGTTGTGGTGCTGTGTGGTGCACAAACAGGCATAGACAGTTTGTGAAACTGTAAGGCTGAAGCAAAGATGGGCACATCCCTCTTGCACATTCAGGTCTTTCTCTCTGCCTTGGGTTATCGGTCGGTGAAACTTTCTCCACTGGCTAGTGAGTTTCTTCTGGTTTAAAAGCCAGAAGCTCTATAATAACGTGAAAATTGGGCTACACAGTGCCCAAATGCATGTCGTTATAAAGGAGGTCATCTTGAAGAACTCTGTAATATGGTGGACTGTATTTTGCCACTTACAGGAGAGTGCAGTCACTGAGTAACACCATAGGAGGGAGAAGACAGAAGAGATACAATAGGCTGTGCTCACATTGCCTGTGTGACCCAGGTCAGAGCCCACACACACAGTAATGAATCAGTAATTTCTTTTTTTTTTTTTCTTCAAAGCACTTTGTCCATCCAGACCAAACCAGATTCCAGCATGGAGAGTCACAAGGTCGGCCCCATATGTATTGCAGATATGCACACCCTTAGAGACAGATGGGCTTGTAACGATCCCTTTGGAAGTGACCTGGGAGGTTTTTTTTTCTTCCAGTTGTTTCTATTAGTGTCACAACACTTGGATATCTCGAGCTAACTTTTCAGAAACCCAGGCTGAGATATTTCTTCTCTAGTGTCTCCCTGAAGAATCTTGTTGCATTTGGACACCTGAAGCCAATTCTTTACACTTCTTCACATGAGTCCATGCAATCACTGGACAGTCATAGAACACAAGCTGTGCCAGCCAAACATACCTGCTTTTTTTATCATATAGCTCAAAGAAAACAGTTGCTGACCGTCTTTTCTGTTTTTCACCAGTCCTGTACCTGGAAGGATCTGTCCTTGTATTTGAGGATGTTTTCAAACTGGTTGCCTTCTACTGTGTCAGCAGGTGAGTTGGATTCATTACTTCCATGGCACAGTCATTTTGCCCTCCCCTCTGGTCTGCTCTTCCCCAGTCCCCAGTCCCAGCACAGACCCCTCTGTTTCCTCTGCTACTCTCCAGCCTGCCAGACCAGAAGGTATTTCAGATGCTTGTATCTGCTGTGGGGCCAGATCACCCAGTTTGTAGCCAGGCACAACACAAGCACACCCATCCCTGCAGCTGGAAGCTTTGTCTATAGGGCTGCTTCCACAAAGAACAGAGGCACAGAACTGAGGCTAGGAGGGCAGGGAGGAAGAAAGGCACTGGGTTAACTATTTATTTAAAGCAGCTTTAAGCATACACACACACACACTCCCACCTGGTAGCAACTTAACAAGCCTACTGATGGACTATTGCCTGTGGGAGACTCAAAGCACTTGGTCACCTATGGGCAATCTGTCAAGGAGAGTAGTCCTGAAACAATGCATGTTCTTTGGCTAAAATGTAAAATGAAAACAAAGTGTTTGTTTGCTCAGCAGAGAAATACCAAAAATAATGGGTACAGAGATGAGAAAGACCTGTAATGTCATTTTCACTAGTGCAAGGTTTGATCAGCAACTGATGAGCCCCTCTGTGTAATTAAACCCATATGTCTGCAGCCTCCTCTAATCTGTGTCCTTGTGCCTAGCACACTGCAGCAATACCTCCACCTACTTACCCCATCCCTACTGCAGCAGGCCTGGTTGTGAGTTGGTTGTAGAATTTTGACTTCCTCTATATAAACTTACATGAGTCTTTAAGTAGTTATTTCCTTTTAAGAGGAGAAAGCAGATTCAGGATATGTTTACAAGGCAGTCGCATTAGTCACTTGGTTAGGTCACACAGTAGGAACAGTCTGCCTGGGATAGGATACAGTGTGCTACAGCTTACCCAGCCAGTCATATTCCTGCTGTTCTGAGGGCTGCAGCCAGCTGAGTTCAACCCTGCTGGGCCACGACCCCTACCTGCACACAAGAAACTATGCTCCACCTCATCCTCATCAGTTAATGGACATTTAGCCATCTAGATGTGTATAGACCCTATAGAATGGACATAAATTAACCCCTGGACTCATATAAAGATTTCTTTCTCACCAAAGCAAAGAGCAGCCCAACTGCAAAATAGAATTGGGCATTTCTAGTAAATGGCTGGTGTCAGAGAAAATATGCTCACTTCTGCTTTCCTGCAAAAGGGATCATGACTTGAGAAAGTCTCAGAAAGAAAGAAAGAAAGAAAGAAAGAAAAGTTCTTCTATTAGCTCCTGTTATAGATGTTATTTCTGAGTGTCAAATACGCATTCAGATGGTTCATGTGATTTTCCAGGCTACTGTCAAAAGACAAGATAAAAAGGGAATAATTTTCTGAGAGAAGCAGGTAATAAAAAGGCACTGACCTACCATTTGCTGGCAGCCCGTAGGAGCTCTGCGTGATGGTGAATGTAGAGGCCTGTTCTCAGGGATGTAGTAAATTGTCTATGAATAGTTGGAAGCAGCTTTTCAGGGCTGACAGGCTCTTCTCAAAAAAACCTTTGGCCTGGATATATTACCTACCCGTAGGCAACGGGTGACTTGTTGGCTGGTCTGTAAGCTGCTACACCATTAATAAAACCAGCTTTTTTTCTATTAGGGCAATGTCCTGATATTCCCTTATCTTAAAATACATTTTTCTTTTAAAAAAAAAAAGAAAAAAATAAGGGAACTATTCATGCAGATAAAATAACAAAGAAAGTAGAAGGTACATGGACCCTCTTCCTCTTTTAAACCTCATATCTGCCATGAAAAAATAAAAAGCCAGGGATCACATCAGTTTGTGTCAGTGTGACAGCAGAGTGCTCAGCAGTGCACAGAGAACCCATGGAGAACACAATACATCAGTAAGGTATGTATCTGTTAAAAAGTTCAGAAATAGGCCCCCTGCAATCATCTGTCAACAGATAGGTCTGCAGTCGTGCATTTTTGGAGTGTGCATTTGTGTAGCAGAGACCTCCTACTCACAAGGCCAGTTTTTTCTATAATAATTCTTTGTACCTTTTAGAACACTTTGTAAAACTTTTTATGTGTAAAATGATCCTGCACCATTCCTTGCTATCTTTGAGGGACTGGCTTTTCTGGTCCTTTTTAGAACGGGAATGAGGCAAGAACAGGTTTAGCAAATTGTCAGTGGGCAAGAGGCAAACCTTAACAGTTCACTGGCAGACCAAGTGCTCTGTTAAATTGCTTGAGACTTCGGGTGTGTTTCAGTGAAACCCAGCCAACATCCCCTGAGAAACTCTATCCTTTTTTTGGTAGAAATACAGCATCTTTCCAGAAACCAAGTACTCAGAAGTCTGAGAGTGGAGAGTTAGAGGAATGTAAGTTTTCTCAGAGTCACGCAGCACTTCCTCACTGTCTGTCCCGTCATCCAGGGATTACCCTTCCCCAGGCAGGGTCTTGCTTCCCTAATCCCTCTGTGCCTTGCTGTGTACCCATGCCTTACACTTACAGAGATTTTTAAAAGAGGAAGCAGAGGAGTGATAGAGGGGTAAACAGAAAGAAAAAGAATTTCAAATACTTTTCACACCAAAAAGATTGGCTTTTCTAATTAAAATAATTACAATTTGCAGCACCTCACCTTTCATGGGAAGATATTTCAACCCTTGTGGCCACCCCTGAGGTGAGAGGCATTCCTGCTGTTTTCAGAGGACAGAGCCGAGACACAGTGATTAAGTCAGTGTTATGGCATGAAGCATCACCACAGAAGCTGGTGATCTTTTGTGAAATCAGAGCAACCCAGGCTGGCACAATGTCCCTGATTCTTTACCAGCCACGACTTTGCAGAACAGGGCTGAAATTGTGAGCCAATCCAATCACTAAAACCAAGTGAAGTCTGGAGTTCCTAACAATTGTGCGGTTTATCCTCTTGCTGTTTTTTCATTGTGTTTCTTTCTACAGGGATTTGCTGCCCTTTACTCTGAAGTTGCCACAAGCAATATTAGAAGCCAGTAGCTTTCAAGACCTTGAAATTATCTCTAGTCTGGGGATAGGTAAGTCCCTCAAAGCAGTCAGATTTTCACTTGGACTTGTGAGAACAATGGTGCCTTGCACAGGCATAATGCAACTGGAAGATAGATGAACTATTGTCTTTGGAACAGCTAAAGAGGTCTGAATGCAAGAGGAAGATGTTTATGATCTTTATGTTCATAGAAAGATGCTGACGAAAGGGGAACTTGCCCCTTTGGCCATAAACCTCCACCTGGATCTCTGTCCAGGGTGTGGTACCTACAGTCTGAGCAAGCTGCAGCTTTCACCAGCTAAAGTGCAGCATGACCTCTCGGGATAACTTACACACGTTGGAAGTAGCTGGCATCTGAGCTATATGGAAAACACCTTTGTAAGTTTTCCTTCTGATGTGTGGGGGCAATGCTGATGAAAGTGTGATATTTTTGAATTTTGATATTTCTGCTTCCTCCTGCAGGATTTCTAGTTGGTAGAGAAATATATATCGTCCCAGCATGTTCTCTCACCTCACACTAATCACATGCAAAAAAGAACATTATTTTTAGTGACAGCACCAAACAAGCAAATTTTAGACAAGATGTATAAAGTTACAGATAGGAGAAGCAATTCTGTTGACTAAAGGAGTTCTCCTTTCTATTCCTTTTCATTTAACACACTCCACTTGAGACAGCTACTTCAGTTAGCCACTTTCATGCTCTTTGCTTTTTCAGTTTTCCTTCAGGTGTTGAAAACAGCCAAATAATGGAGAAAATTAAAAGAGTTAGCTCATTTAGAGATAGTTATTACAGAACTCTCACTATTTTTGGATGTCTGCATCATACCTCCCAGAAGGCATGGGCAAACCCCACTGGTTTCAGTTCAGGCAGCTTTGTTGAATTTCACCAACACATTTGCCTCTAACACTTTCAGCATCCTCTATTTTGAGTATGTTCCGATTTGCCAAAGTATTCTTTCATATGGGTGTCCAGCCAGCACTTTACTGCTGATAAAAAGGTACTTTACAACTTGAGATAACAAGTTGCAAACTTAATTTTTTATAACAAGTCTAAAAATTTGGACTAAAATGTAGGAAGTGTATCATGAATCTGCAACCTTCAGTCTAATTTGAGCCAGCAGAGGCTATCTTCATTCAGGCAACAGTTTCCAGCAACTTCTGAAAGAAAAGATTAGTTAAAGCACAAGCACCAAAGCAATATTGGTTGTAGCCTTTTTCCTTCTCTCCTGTACTGGTGGTCATAAAAGCAGTGAGGCTTGGAAGTTTATCGGTCATGGTGTATTTCATACCAGGCAAGTTTCTGACAACAGAAGAAAACCTGCTGTTGTGTGCAGTCTTCCTGGGGAATGACACTAGCTTCCCAAAGTGCCATGCTGTCTTAGTAGAGTCAAACAGGCTCAGCTCAGCTACTGATGCTGTTTATTGCTTCCTGGAACAAAACGTTGTGGATACAAATGGGTACACAAACAATAAGTGCCGCCCAAAGTGGCACTTCCAAAGGAAATAAAGCATTGTCTGAAATTCTCCTATGTTGCTTTGTAGTTATTTCAAAGTACTATGTATTTCAAGAGGATAGAAGTAAGATGTCTATCTGCAAGCTGAATTGTTCCACAAAGGATCTGGCTGTTCTGTATGTTGTCAGAGGATGTACTGCAGGCCCTCTAGTCCTGACCTCAGTGGTACAGAAGTTATTTTAGCAGGAGAATTAGCGTGATTGCACTGCACAAAGAGCACATACCATCACAGACATGCCAAAGACTCCAAGAACTGCTTAATTATCCCTCCCAGACTGCAAGATAAGGGAAAATCCAGGACAGCATGGGAGATGATCAAACAGCCTTCTCCACCGTGTGAGACAGTGTGGCTGTGCTGGGAAGCACCTGCTCTGAAGCAGCTGTGTTACTTGGTACGACCGCATTGCCTGTTCCTCCCCAGCCTGAGAGGAGCTTTGCATTTTCATCACAGTGCCTTATCCTGACCACTACTGAGAAAAATGACCAACTTCCCCTGGGTACATTGGTTTATTCACCATTTCCTCAGCCCATGAGACTTCACAGCATTATATTCTGACTTAAAGCAACTTCCACTGTCCTGCATTTGCTGATACCAAGTAGAGCTGGAGAGCTTAAGGAAAATGGTACTCCAGCCAGCCTCACATGGGAGGGGGTTGGCAGCATGGTGCTAGTATGTGCAGTTGCATCTTCATGTCTACTCCCAAATTCTGTTGTCAAGAGTGCTGTTGTTCTTGGCAACGCATTTTAAGCTTCTTTATTCTCCTCCCTCTCACAGTAAGAAATCAGAGAATAAAGCTGTTCTAATGTCAGTCGCCCTAAGATAACATGCTGACATGCTTAAAAAGCTGAATTTGCCATGGACACTAGCCTAGGCTGCGAGAAGCTAAATAAGGGATTTTATCCTGATAGGAATAGACTGTCTTTCAGCTCACCTCTTGACCTGAGAGCTGTACCCCATGCTCAGCACCAGGGGTCAACCCACATATGTGCAGCCGCATCCATCCTCTCTTGGGCTAAGCACGTGATGTTTTGTCAGGGAGACACTCCTGACATGAAGCACAGAGCAGGGTTCAGGCGTTGTGTGGCAGCCCCATTGTGTCCCCTGAAATCCACGTAGAAGAGTGTGCCATTAGAGTCAGCTCTGTGTTCAGGGACCAAGCATGCTGCAACAGTTTAGTTGTCTGCATCTTTGGGTTTCCAGGATTTCCCATCTTCCTCTTATCCCTGAATCTATGGGCATCTATACAGTCCTCATCCAGTGAATACTCTCAGAGGTTTATACCCTTTTCCTTGGTCAGAACTTATGAGGTTTGCTGGATCCTGTTTCCTGATGCTTCCGGTAGTGGACCTTGGATCAGCAGCTTTAATATTGGTTGAAAGCAATCAGACTTGTAAGACAGGTTTGAAACTTCACCTTCGGGGAAAGGGAAAAAGGTTAGATGTGATACCGATTCTATTCAAAAAATGTACCAATGTTTTGTAATTTTTTAAAAACAGTTACTAAAAGACAAAATATAATAAGGAATTTCTGACAGAAATGACTACTTGCATGTGAAACACCATCTCTCTTTATCAGTCATAGTTGATGGCACTGAAGTAGTTAACTATTCATTAGTCCTTCCTCATACATCCTTCCTCTGTACAGTCTTTTGCATCATCTTTTCTTTCTGACACCTGCAAGCAGTCTCAAGGCAAGGTGCAAGGCAGAGTGGCCCCAGCTATAGATAACAGTCATCCAGAGCTATGGACTGTAATGGTAATACTATTCTGGGGAAGATATTTAAAATCGTATGTTTCCAGACTGATTGTACTGCCAGGCAGGATCAGACCTGTGTGTAGAACAGACTGCCACATGAGTTTGCTGCATAGTAGAGTCATCATCATCTGTTGTCTCCTGGTGCGTGTTGGATCCTGGCTGTCTATCACAGACCTGCACCTTACTGTTGTGAGCAAGAGGCAGACACAACCTGCCTGGGGTCTTCACATCCTCACCTCGGGTATACACAGCTGTTTGCATTTGGAGGGCAGTGATCACTGAACAAGCATAGACCCCTTTTCACAATCATTTGTATTTGTTACTTGTACCTTGCCGCTCGTACTGAAAATGCTGAACAGCACTAACAACTTTCACAAGGTAAATGTCCTAAAATTGACAGGGGAGAGAATTCTGGTGAAGCCTCTGAGCTTATCCTCTGGCTTGAAGAATTTCACATGCATAAAACAGGCAACTCTTTCTTCACACCGTTTTGTGCAGAGGTTCGAAAGTTTGACATTGAAATTTGTGTACCGTTTCTTTTAACAATAGGTAGATTTTCTGCATATCATTAGCAGCTAAAATTCTCTCCAATAATTTTTTCCATTTTTCTTTTTGTCTATTTTTTTTTGACAGATTTTTTGGATTCCTACTTAAACCACAGAAGACAGGACTTATCCCACCCTGCAAAAGACTCTGCTTTCAGCACTGCCCAGGCAGACAGTTTAAGATCTACCCAGTGTTTTGCAAGTAGCACAAACCACTGCTCATGTGAAATTGAGCTGTCAATAGGAAATGACAGGCTGTGGTTTGTGAATCCTATTTTTATAGAAGAGTGCAGTAATCCTTGTCCTCCAGATGTACCTTCTCCTAAAGGCCACTCTGCGAGCATTGATCTCCCCCCTGCCACCATGCTTACTGAAAGGAGGTCTCCTCGACGGCCCCCTCCGCCTCCACCTTCTCATGCTCTCGTTCAGAAATCTTCCCTGAAGCTCCCACAGGACCCCATGACTGCCTGCGAAGAAAACAAGCTACTTATTAAGCCACTAGGAAAGAGTATCGAGGAAATGAAAATTAAGGGTGATGACGATAAAGAAGAAAGGAAGCGGAGCTGCTCGGCCAATGAGCCCTTGGCAGTGAGCCCCAAGAAGGGCTCCCAGCCCTCTGCTCCCCCGCGGAGGCGGCTGAGTGAGAGGACCTCAGAGGAGAGCTGTGTGGGTAATCCTGAAAGCTGTGAAACGCTGAAAGGGGAAGGGACAGAAGAAAACCAAGATACAAGTGCAGAGAGCAGAGACAAAACGTTGCTGTGCAAAAAGGCTGTAGAAATGCCTGGGGAGGTTCCCAAAAAGGCTGTATCACAGTTTCAGGAGACAAAGCCTGAACCTGCAGAGAAGAAGGAGGACATGCCTAAGATACAAAGCAATGCCATTGAGAAAGGAAAGTCACCTCCTATCCCACCACCAAGAAGGAAGAGGGTTTCCCAGGTACCAAGGATCCCCAGCTCCTGCCAGCCGAAGCAAAGAACAGTGGGAGAGATGGCTGTGGCCACAGGGCAGGCTGTGTGCAAGAGCAGCCCAGCTACAGTGGCAGGTGGTGCCACTTGGACACACACCAAGACTGAACCGGGACACGGCCACAAATCTGTCAGCTCAGCCGAACTAGAAAGTTCGCACTTGTCCCTGGAGGACCTGGGAGGCAGCACCGTGGCTCAGGCATCAACATCTGAGCCGGACTCCTACTCCACCAGCAGCACAGAGGATGACCTGGAGATGCTGAGTAGTTCATCCTGTAAAAAGACACGCTCCGTGATCTTGGCCAAGGCCAAAAACAGGCTGTCCTTGGTGAACCTGTCCAATGTCTTCACAGTCTTTTTGTCTAGTGACAGGAAGCTGCAAAAGAAGATAGTGGAGCTGGCACAGGACAAGGATTCATATTTTGGCAACCTGGTGCGGGACTACAGAGTGTACAGTTTAGAGATGATGGCAAAGCAGAGCTCCAGCACAGAGATGCTACAAGAGATCCGGCTGATGATGACGCAGCTGAAGAGTTACTTAGTGCAGAGCACCGAGCTGAAATCTCTAATAGACCCAGCCTCCTACACCGAGGAACAGTTAGGTAGGTAACTGTGGTTTATTCATCCCTGGGCATGGTTTGGGAAGGTGAGGAGGAAGACAGAATTACACAGACACAGGCTCTGCTTTAAAGAATTATAAACCATCTCCTAAAACCTTAGCAGTATCAATTGAAGTCTGCTCTGTGGTTGCCAGCACTTGCAGGAACAGCTCTAAAACCTGGAGACCAGTGAGGGGAAAAATCTCCTTATGAATGTTTTAAAGGGAAGAATTTAAGCAGAAGAGACGTGTGTTTGTGTGTATGAGAGACATACATGTATGTACATATGTGTGTGTGTGTGTGTGTGTGTGTGTGTATGTATGAAAGACATACATGTATGTGTATATGCACATATATATATATATATATGTATATATGTATACACATAGGTATGCACACACAGAGCTGAATTCACTGGAAACACAAAAGGCCAACTTTCCCCTCCCACATTCCCATGGCCTTCCATGTCCCCTACTCTGCTAGAAGGATGGAGAACTCCCTGCATGTGGCAGACAGTTTAGGGGTCAATCACTGTCCCACAGGGAGGGACAAGACTGTGATGATTTTGAGTGGCAGGTTGGAGGAATCACTTTATTCCACTTTGTGCTCCTCAGAGCTCAGAGGTGCAGAAGAGCTGTATGTTGCAAGACTACTGCTAGCTCTAAAATGAAGTGCTCACCTCTTTTCCATAGACATAATTTGCTTTTGGGGAGTGAAAATATTATTTGTAACTGTTTACAGGTGTTTCATTGCTTCTCATTCATATTCTGTGAGGGAATAACATGCTGCTTCTCTCCTTGCTAAGGATTGGACTGGTCTATTTAATGTACATCCATGAGGGAATATAAAAAGAGCTGTAGGACTTTTTATCGTAGTCAAAGCCGTACAGCCACAAAAAGCACGCATGCACGCACACACATGCTCCTTTGAAAGCTTAAAACTGTTTCCTGAGGACCTGAGAACCAATGCAGAGCTATTTATGGATCCCTAAGTCGGCTTAAAGCAAACTGGGAGCTGGAAGGCCCAGAATATGGAGTGAACCACAGGAGTGAGCAGGGATTCCCAGAGATCTTGCAGCTTCAGTATTAGGTGGAACTCAGCTAAGTGGTGAGCCAGGAGTAAAAGTCAGTCCACTCATTCTCGGCGGGCTCTGCTGATTTCCTTCTCCCCAGGCAAAGGCATCACATGATCCTGCAGACTCCCCAGCAGAGCAGAACTGCTGCCAGCCCCTGCCATAGCTAGGAGAGGGAACCTGCAGCTTCACTTCTCATTCACCTTGTGTAAAACCTTCAATCTTTGTCCCAATAACTTCTTTCTTCAAGGTAGGGAGTGTGGGGGCAGCACAGAGAAGTCTGTCTTGAATCTTGATTAGTGAAAGTGGAAAGGAGGAAGAAAGAAGTGTCCTTGTGGTACTTGGTAGAGCTGCATGCGTGCAAGTATCCCACCACCTTCCCACAGACGTGCCTGGTTCTAACCCTGTATCTAACCCTGTTCACTGACGGTTCCTTAACAGGATGATGTGGCTCAGTCAACCTTGGCAGGACTGTCTTCTTCTGTGGAGGACAGGAATTCCCACTGGAAGATTTACCACTTGAATTTGCCCCACTTCAGGCTGATTGGTTCTCTGACTTCTTTAAAATAGTTGCATTTTGTATACATAAATATTACTGCCCTCTGGTTCATTCCTCACTGCCTGAGCAGATGAACTCTTTTGCCAATGACCTTTTTGCCTCAGTGCAACAAGAGGATCTCTTGCAGTCCCTCTAATTCTGCCTCTGGTTTCCAGGAGTCAGACAACAGACTTCCTCAGAGTCTCTTATGCTTCCTTTCATCTCCTGCCAAATATTAAGCAAATGCTCAACCCACACATACTATTTCCTCCTCCACAGGTGGCATAAGAGGTGTCTTACAGGATCAGTAATTTAGAGTCCCTTAAGCAGTAATGGTGAGAAACTTCTGACCGGATATTGGTGTCTGTCTCTGAGCTGGTGGCTGCAGCTGCTTTTCAGTCACTGAGGAGAAAGGGGTGCTTTGAGGATGCAATTAACTTCATTCCAAAGTGAATATCTCAAACGTCAGAAAGAGTGGTCAGAAGGGACATGAGATGAATCACATCTGGGCATCTGTAAGGGCAGGGCTGTGGAAAAAATCACAGTTAGGTGAGATTCGTCTTCTCTCCCCAGAGTTGGCTTTCCTGCTGCCTGGCAATGCCATGCTGGTCAGCCAGGAGTCAGGCAAAGACAGCAGGGACTGCTGGTAGCAGGAGGTCTCCTACAGCTCCAGTGACAGAGACCACACACTGATGTTCATCTCAAGCCCATCTGGGACTTCTGGATAGTGTTGGTAATGAAATGTTTACTTTCTGGGATGTAATTTCTGTTCCCTTCTCACAGCTATGTAGTAGTGCTTGAATAACCAACCACATGCTTCCTTAGGACTTTTACTTGCACCTGTACTACTGTATTGCTTATTTATTATGTGCTTTTGTGTTCTCCCTTCTCTATGCAGAAGTGATTGCTGAGACAGCTTTGTACAAATGTGTCCTGAAACCTTTAAAGGAAGCCATTAATTCTTCCTTAAAAGAAATACACAACAAAGATGGATCTTTACAGCAGCTGAAAGAGAACCAAATTGTGATACAAAACACAACTACCACTGACCTGGGCATCACAACCAGTGTGCCTGAAACTTCTGTCCTGGAAAAGATCCTTCACAAGTTCACGACCATGCACAAGACCTACTCTCCAGAAAAGAAAATTGCCATCTTGCTGAAGACCTGCAAACTCATCTATGACTCCATGGCTCAGGGAAATCCAGGTACAGCACTCCTACTGCAATGATATCCACCATGGGTCTTTCTCCATGTCTCAAAGGAACAGGGTTTATGATACAGCTGGCATGGCAATATTCGCGTTGGAGGTAGCAGTGACGGTTGATGTGTTTGATATCAGCTGTCCACAGCTTGTGTTCAGAATGGAATGGTTAGTGACTGTGAAGTTCTCTGCACTAAAAACCAGTACAAGATGTTACCTGCTTAACTTTAAGCTCTGTAACTCCAAAAACTAATTACCTGTAAGTGTGTGTTTTATGGATAATGTCCTTTTTGCACAGGTTTCCACATAGCTCTCCAAATATCCCCAGGGCTCTGTCTCAGCTTGTAGCAGAGTAATGGTAAATTCCAGGGATGGGTCTTTGGGAAAAGACTCTTGATTTAGCCTTTACAAAGTTTTGCCTAAACTGAGGAGGAGATGCAGAATGCTACTGGTTTGTTACTAATTCCTGATGCTTCAGTAAATTCTAAAAGCCACTTCTTCAGTGTGAGGCAGTATGTGCTCTGAGTGTAAACACAACATGGGCCTCAGGCCAACCACTAATGCAGAAATTAAACCCTTGGCTTGCAGACAGGATGTATCTTTGCAGATAGACCAACAAGTCCCTTCCTCCAGAAATCTGCCTTGCCAGTTTAAGAGCTTTTTTCCTATACTGTGAGATGATGACCAGCCCGAATTTGGAGAGAAGCCAGGTATTAATTTGCAATAACCTGTGGTTGTTCAAAAGCTCACAGTCACCAAAGGTGCTTTTAGGTGTTCTGCTTTATTTTGTACTGGCAGCAGCCTTGGAGCACTCATACAGGGATTGCTATGTCCCTGCTGAGCCTCACCTCAAGGTGATCGCTTGGATAGTAAGCAGCGAGATTCAGCGACCAGTCTAGACATATTAACAGCAGAGCAAGAAACCACCCCAGGGCTGAGCCTTAGCTGCAGGGTGGAAAGGACTTCTCACTGTCTTCGGGTATTATAAGAAGATTTGGACATATGTAGGGGAATTCGCTATAACTTTGTTAAAACTGTTGTGGGGAGTTTGAGAATAAATTTGGTCTAGATCAAGGACTTGCAAGACTCATTAAAACCCACACGGTCTCGTGATGCTGGTGGTATTTTACGTACACATCACATCTTAGTTAGCTCAGGGCTGGATTTTCTCTGTTGAAGGAAATACTGTTGTGTCACTTTATGTAACAGAAATGAGGGGTCAGGGAAATAATTCAAAAACCCCTACATGTTTAAAATATTAACATTCAATAAATCAGATGGTTTCATTGTGGTTTGCTATGCTAACCAAAGCACTGCATTCACCCAGTTCAGCTGTTTTCTCACCCTGACTACTACTGCCAGCAGGGTGTAGGTTGGAAGCTGATTTCACTCTCTGCATCCAGTTCCTTCTCTCTTATATATGATCAGTGATGCATATCAGGGCTTGTCCAGAAGAAGACTGGCCTGGAATTATGGAAATGTGCCCCAATGAATTCAGACCTGAAAAAGAGGCTAAGGGGAGAAGAATGCTGTATCTAACCCATGGAAAACAGTGGACTTAGAGAGAAATTGAGTGAAATGCCCTGTAGACCCACTTAGAAGTGAAATGCGTGAAACCTCTTCCTCAGAATGAACTGAACCCAGATCACTTTCATTTTCCACTGGCAAAGGCAAGTTCTCAGCAACCTGAAATATTTTCCTGACAGGGAATTCCACCTGGTAGCATGCAGAAGAGCATGCTGTGGGCTGCTCAGAGCAGATTTCAGCAGGTGGGAATTCTCCTCTCACTCTCTGCCCATCTCAAGAGCAACAGCACACGACCCCTTTTGCTTTCAGCCAGCCATGAGGCAGCACAGTGTTCTTCACACAGGAAGAGCAAAGGTCATGCTCAGCTTCCTGTGCAATATCTTCTTCTCCTTTTAGCTCCTTTTCCTCGCTGCTGAATTAGAAAGTTCCCTCCTCTTCCAAGATCAGAGCAGCTGAAACACAAAACTAATCTTTCCCTTTCCTACAGGACCAAAATCAGTCTACCCTGTCAGAAACATTATCTGTTCAAGAACATGGAAACTACTTATGCTGTCTGGCTTAACTTGCAATTTGTCAGCTCAGGCCAGGTCTTTATTCACTTTAGGCTGACCATAGGATGAGCTGACCTAAGAATATGGTTTCATATCTTAAAGCGAAATGCAAACACCACCTAATCAAGCACCTTTTCTTTTCAGACACATATGAAAATACAAGGCTTTTAGCATTTTGTGACCCATGTACAGCAGTCCAGGTTTGGCCAGGATGTCCCAAGAGGTATCAAGTTTTCTTTGAAACTAAGGACAGGCTTACTCAGGAACATTTGTACCTGTGGTGGTGCCCATCTTTGCACTGCTGAAAGAGTCATGAAACTTTGAAGTCTGCCTTGACTGACTCCATGTATATCAAGGCATTTAAAGAAAGGAGGAGATTTTTGATTTAATTACAATTCATGCTACATGACAAAATCTGCCTGATAAATTGGCTGTGGTTGGCCTGACACTTGAGACTGAGAACTGAATGGGTCAGATCCTCAACTGGTTTAAGTTAGCATTTCTTCCTCAAGCTGCAGGCAATCCTCTTGTGGATCTGATTCATCGCAAGGAATTAGGAAGGCCAGTTCACAGTCTTTGTCATACACATTTCTCTCAAGAGACCACTGAGTACAGCTCCATGATAGAGTTGAAGTAGGACAAATCTCTGGCTACATCTCGCTGTAGGTGGCCACAGAGGGGTATCGTGCCCAGCTTCCCATCACACACATTGTGCAGTCAGTCTGTGGAGTCCAGATGATTCATCTGGATACATACAGGTTTCTGCTTTAGGGCGAGATGACTCAAGGCAAACTCCGGTGACAATACTGATTAATTCATTACCGGCTATAAAAGAAACTAAGGGGCACTAGTTCAGATGCTCATATGTGCTGTGTAGGCAGTGATATTAGTAAGTGAATCCTGAGCAAAGGCACAGTTATGATACTATTGAGGTGTTTCACTGAGCTTTTCCAACTTCTATGCAAACTTAAATAACTGAAACATATGCCTCCAAGAATACAACCTACAATCTGAAAATATGTAACCTGCCTGCTAAAAATACTAGGAATGGTTAGTAAGAATAAAATGCATTAAAAAAAATAGAGTTTGGAAACCCACGCCCCACAAAATGGCTGGCATTTTTTTTTGGCACTAGAAAAAGTAAGAGGCAGGAATCATGCAGCTCTTACATTTGGAAGGCATGCTGCAATATCCACAGGGACAGCTGGGCACATAGCTGATTTATGCAGAAACACGATAATGTTATATAGAAAAAACTTCTTATTATGTGTCTTTCAGAAATACCTTTACCCAGACAAAAGATTAAAGGTATATTGTGTGATATGAGTAGAATGAGAATCTCTGCTTTTCATCAAAAACACAAGTGACTCCTATAGAGTGAGAAACAGTGCAAATCTGCAATATGTGTGGTGTGTACTGGCAGTGATGTACCTGGGTCACCCAGCCTTGTGCTGCCTGGGAGCTGCCACTGTGGAAGAGAAACTGATGGAAAAACAAAGCAGCAACAGGCATCGGTTTATGAAGACAATCTGTGAGACAAACAGGCCAAATTTGGTCAGTCCATGAGTGAGGAAGATCAGGGATGGAAAAGCTCAAGTTTAGGTTGTAAGTTTGAAAGTTGGGCAGACTGGTTTCAAAGGAGATTCAAGAAGAATGGAGGTACAATTTTCTTACTGCAACATTTCTAACTTGTGAACTACCTAAGATTGTGAAGCTTCATTTTTGGACTACCTTTGAACTGCACAGGCAGCTGGAGTATATAGTTCAAAACTATCATTTGTACTAGTGATGGAATTGGCTAGGTGACCAAAACATCTGATTTAATAATTTCTATTGAGTAGTTTTACATGGAAAATGTGCATAGTCTGCTTTTGGAAAAAGATGATGGATAGGACATATATTCCATCGGAATATTCTCTTCCTTAGCTTTTAGAATGAAGTTTGTCACCCCTGCAGAACTGAGCAGCCAGATAGTAGCTGCCCTGATGCACTCCTATAAGGCTCTGCAGTTGATGAAAGCAAAGCAGTGAGTCTTCAGTGGGGTAGCTGAGCTTGTGGAAAGGAAACTGGACTCCAATACTTCAGCAGCCAGTGAAGAGCCCATGCTAGAAGCTCCTAAAGCTGTCAGAGCAATCCCATTACACTGCATATTATCATATCTCACTTCTGAGAAGGAAAATAAAGCTATACATAACAGGTTTACTTTGATATCTTTTGGAAGAGGATATTTGTATTAAAGTTACTTTTAATGAAGACTGATGGACTAGAGATTCTGGGTTTTCTGCCATCTAGCACAATTTCTACATTTCAATCAAAGAGCCAGTCCAAATTTTTCATGGGGAGCGAATTCCTCTGATCTCTAAACCATATATTTTTGAAGTGGATTCATGCTGTCTTCATCTATTAACTCAATTCACTACATCACAAATTAAATCTTGCTGAAAGTAGTATGGGATAGATAAGACACAGCAAAATGCTAGTGTGTGGAAGGAAAATCAAAATCTTTTCTAATGATCTTGAACAAATCCCAGTTAACCTTTCTGCACCTCAGGTTTCCCATCTACAAACTGAGGCTAAAATTCATATTTTGTGGAGATCTGCTTCTAGACATCAAGCTAATATTTGTAAAACATTAGAGCAAGGTGCACGGCATCACCCCTGTCTGCTGGTTTTCAGAATATACACAGAGAGAAAAGAAATGCATGAATGTGTTAAAATAGGCTGTAATTTCTTTATGGAGGCTTGGGCAGAATTCCAGTTGCTTTAAATCATGTATTTAATTAATACTCATCTATTCAAGTGCTGCATCCCAGCCAGGAGCTGACGTTGTATTTGCTTTGCTATAAACATAATAGGATGAGTTTGTGGCAGAAGAGTAGGCTTATTTTAAGCTTCTTAGAGATATTTATGAAATAAATGTTTTCTGACCCCGCAGGGAAGAAGGGGAAATAAAGCAAGCAAGTCGTATCTAGAGTAGGACACCACCACCTTGAATAGGCAAGCTCAGTCTCACTGTCACTGAGAGCAGTGGCAGGGTCAGAGCTAGATTTAACTCTGTCAGCTGCAAAAATTCCCTTCTGTGAGAGACCACAGACAGAGCAAGTCACACAGGTCTAGGAATTTGGCTCTGGCCCAGCTTGAAAGTAGAGCTGAGGAGGCAGCAGCCTGCAGAGAATACCCGTGCTGCAGCTCCCAGATGGACACTGGTTAGTGCCCTGGTGCCTTTCATGGCACAGGAAGCATGTGGGTTATACAATACCGAAGCAACCTCTCAGGTACCTTGGTTCACAGGCATTATTTCATCTGTCTTTGTAGACTCCTGCTTCTGGTCATGTTTGAGTTGCTGACAGCACCTATTATCCCCAAGGACGGAGTGAGATACAGAGCATCTCAAGGCCACGCTCGGACTGATGGCTGAACATGTCAAAGCTAGTCCCTGTACCTGCAGGGGCCAGGAGAGCAGGGGAGATTCAGAGTCCTGCCCTCAAGGCACTTTTCCTTGGCTCCCCGTGCAGTCAGTGGAGAGATGCTATTGCGATGCCACAAGGTGCAATATACCCTGCCTGACCTGCCCTTGGCCACCCTGGAGGTTTGTGGCAACGCATGGAGTCAGAGCTAGACCACTGGTGATTAGTTTTGCTTTCCTCTTGTTGACAGATTCTGCTCCTGCTGACTTCAGCTTTTGCTACGGATGCGGGTATTTAAAATTGGGTGTCGTATAGCCACAGGTGGATTAAGGTGGTGTCTAGTAATTTGCACAGGTTGTGGGCATACAGCATATGGAACACATGTTCTTTCCATTATTTCAGTCAGACATCCCTGCTCAGCATTTATTACTCAAAAAGCAACTGTAGGTCAGATTTTCATATTTAAGGCATATGGGAGTCCAATAATACTTCTATGAAGTCTTAAAGTTGATAAAATTTTATACCAAGGACTGGAGGGCAGAGCAGCTAATAGAAATGAGATAAACAGCATGAAAAATAATTGACTCCATGCCTGATTGTACATACAATGACTTCTCAGACAACAAAAAAGAAAGAGAGAGATTCTCTAGGCATTCTTGAGAATTGTCCTCTAACTTTCACTTCTGTTGACACCAGAAGTTGATGAATGGGGACATGGAATTCTTTAGTTCCAAGTTGCTGTTTCCACTCTGCATTAGTTGGTCAGTCTGTTCTCTGTTAACGATCTATTTTGGTCACATGTAAAAAACACCAATCAACCAATAAACAAACAAACACCTCAGGGGTTTTTTTCCTGTGAATAGGAATTTATATTGTGAAGTAGCAACTTTCTTGGATGCCCTATCAGACATGACATGAATTAGTCATGAAAGAGAACTAGTAGGGGAAATTCTGCTATTGGTGTTGCACTGGAAATCCCTTGGCCTTCAGGAAACTAGAATCATTCTATCCATGCCACTGGTCAGTAACTACTAGATCACAAAGAAGTTTTTAATGAAGGGAAATATGAGCCCAACAAATCATTGGTATTATGTATTCCTTTATACTAGTTTGAATTAGAACTGACTCTGGTGGTCTCTGGTGTACTTAGAGCAAAAGGAGAATAGGGCTTTTTGCTGTGAAGTTTTTCTGTTACATTTTCATGTCACAATTTTTTCTTCTTTTTTTTTTTCCTGGAAAATATTAAACATCTGTAATGTTTAATGTAAACTAAGCTGCTTGTATTAAGGTAATGTATATGACAGTAATGAATTGGACCCTTCACAGAGCTAAAGTTTCACAGAGACATAAGCCAAGGGAACAACAGACAAAAAAATGTCCATCCAGATGTTAATGGAACAATGAAGTCCATTTATAGTTTTGTTAAAGACCTAAGGCTGTGTCTTCTAACTAAAGGCAGCCATAACAAAGCAATCAGAATTGAAAGCGTTAATCCAGCTTTCATTAAATAAATTGTCTATGTTGTGGCGTGTGTGGGCTCTGTTAGAAACAGACTGAATTACAGCCCTGATGATCTCTCGTTCTCTAAATCTTTGTTTTAACTGGATCAACTCTCTGTTCACTAGATGTATTACTGGGTTTATTTCAAAGCCACACTTTTTTTTTTTTTTTTAATCAAGGGCTAAGCTCATGTTTATTTGAGGCTTCAGAAGAATATCTTTCTTTGCCAGTGGAGAACCTGCGTCAGCTATGAATGACAAAAAAAGAAATCTGACTCATGGCAAATATTTGAAATAAGTCAGTGGGAACATTTGAGAAATAGGAATGTATGCCCTACCATGGAAGAGTATGTGTGCTATGGGCCAAAAATGGCTAGAGCATAATTTCACCAAAACCACATCAAAGGTAGCTTTGATTCCTTGAGATGAGACAAGCAGTTCTCAAGTGAGACACACATAGTCCATGAAACCAACACATCCAAGTGCACAGGTGAGAAAAAACTCCCGAGTCTGAGGAAGGACATTCAGAATGAAAGCAAATTAAGAGGAATGATCAGCTGTGAATGTTGGGAAGATAGGTCTGGTAAGAAACTTCCGTGGGTTTTCCATGATGAATTTATGACATGTTGGTTGAAAGTGAAAGCACCTTTGAAATTAGAAAAGTTATCCTTGTGTTCTTTGTGGTTTATGCAGGGAAGCTTCAGTTTGGATTCCATTTTAAGCAGTAATTATAATGATGACTGTTAGCATGCTTTTTTGTCCTTAGACATCCCAAAGAGCTTCTACAGATTGCATATTAGATCACTTTGTTAACTTAGTTGATATGAATGTTTTAAGCACAGGAAACATTGAGCATCTGCTGCACACCAATTTCTAAAACTAGGTTTAAGTCCAATGTGAAAATCTTCCTGTTTTCTTAGCTAGACGCCATAGTTAGAAAGATAATTCCTCTTGGATCCTAGCTCTTGGGGGACTGTTTTAATTAGGAATATGTAGGGCAATGTTTTGCCTTCTGAAGGGACATAAATGCACAAGTCCTCAGTCTTAAAACCACTGTCTCAAATTCTCTTTTCTGTTTTTTGGTATCACACATAGAGTAAGCCTAAGAGAATAAATACCCTTAATGCATGTAGACAACTGCCCTACTAATATTGCCAATCTGAATTGCAGTCTTGATGTCAGTATTAAATCAGAGGGACAAGCTGGAGGCCTTTGCACTCTTCAAAAATTGCCAGTTGTCTGTGATAAATGAAGTTAAGTTTATATTTCTCCTGTTAATTTTCAAGATCCTATTTTGGGCTTGAAGCAAGTTTACTTCCTTTTTAAGTGATCTAACTTTCTGTTTTCAGCATTTTTTCCTTGCTGGTGCTTTTGAGCTTTTAGTCTTCAGATAATGTAAGCTAAAGTCTGCAAAGGACTCGCTGTGTGAGAATTTGACGCCGTTGTGTGGGAACACGGTTTTGCAGTGTTATTGGGACCACACTGTGTTTCTCTTTGCTCAGGGAAGCCCTATGGTGCAGATGACTTCCTCCCTGTGCTCATGTACGTGTTGGCCCGCAGCAACTTGACTGAAGTCCTTCTGAATGTGGAATATATGATGGAGCTCATGGACCCTGCTCTGCAGCTAGGAGAAGGTAAGAGTACAGTGTTTGCTCATGGGATATTCACTTTGGAAATCATCATTTGTCTCACTTCAGTGTTTGTGAAAGTGGGGCAGCAGGGCTCTGGCTAGATTTTGTGGATAATGCTTTGGCCAATCTTTTCAAATCTGAACCTCTCAAATTATTGCCAAACACTTTAACTCCTTTTAGCAGTGCAGTGCCTTAAGACACAAGCTAGAAAGGCAGGGACTCATCATAAATGATAACTGAGGTGCTGGATTAGCAAACTAAACAGAGACATCTTGTGTTCCTTGGCCAAAAGACTGAAAAGCTGGAAGGTTTTTGCTAAAATTTAACAGCTGCTGCAAACAATTGTGCAGATACTTTTATTTATTCCAGTGAGAAAAGAGCACGTTTCTTAAACTGCATTGTATGCCTGAGGCCTAAAATTCTCATGGTCACTCTACACTTAAATTTGAGTGAACCCTCTGACAATGTTCTCTGACTGAGCATCATAGCGAGACAGAGAAAATAAAGTTAGGTTAGAGAGGAATATTGAGTTTGGAAGAGAATAAAGACCTCTGTTATTAGAGAGACAAACACCCCAGGGAACTGTGGGCCTCTAGTTTCTTAAATACAGCTTGGAAAGCACATGCTTCCCAAGTGACAATTACACACTCTGAATTAGGAACTCAGATCATTTATCACCAAGTAGTCACTAAACCAATAAAATGGGGTTATTTTAGACTTTACTTTGGTAAGTACTGAGGTACTAGAAAGGAGTCCTGGATGAACAACATCAGACTAATTTTATTTATGTTAAATGGGGATATAAAACTAAACATGCCATCCCAGCACAGTGCAGATCGGGACAAAAGTAAGTACTAATAGGATGATTAGTAGCAATACAGTACATAAGTAAGGTGTTTCTGCACAGGCTAGTTTTTCTGCTGAAAGAATTCTTAGCAGAAAAAAGTGTTAGCTGAAGCCCAGAATTTTGTGGATATAACCAAGCTGCTTTTGGTGACCGCTCTGCACACAGGTTCTTCATTCCAAAGGGGCACACTACCAGACTGGTTACTGAATTCATCTAGGCTGGGGAGCTCAGGATATTGAAAACAAAGCTGGCAGGAAGTTCTCTTAGCTCAAAGATGCAAAGCCTCTGTGAAATGTGCACTCCAGTCAAAAGCTAAAATTTTGTGAGGGAGTTCCAGATCAAACTGACTGAATAATCACATCAGAAAGGGCACTGGGAGTAACTGCAGATATGAGGAATGGGGGGAAAAAAAGAACATCTCAGTGAAGACAGCTCTGAGGTTGCAAAGTATAGAACTGGCAAAAGTGAACTTGAATTAGGCCTTTCAAAGTTGAATAGCAAAAAGTGTTCAAGTACAGAAATTAAAGGGAAAGAAGTAAAGCAGAAGACAGAAAACTGTGAAAATGCATAGGCCAATATAGAAAATCACTTCAGTTTTGCCTCCAAATGAAAAATATAATTTGAACTCATTTAATAGCAATGGTGATGCTGACTGCTGGGGCAAAGGCAAGGACAGATTATAGGGAACAACTGGATGGAAATTGGAAAGAAATCGGAAGTGGGCAAAAACTTAATTCTTTAAAAAGTTGTAATGAATTCCTGCTGTGAGGGACTCAGAGATCTTCCTCCCTGGATTCGGAGGGAAGGGATACACCCTGCCCCAGATCCCATCATAGCTACCTCTGACTCAGCCAGAAGAGGGGAAATATTGAACGACAGACAGAGGAGGGTAGCAACTATATTTAAGAGGAGAAAAGTGGCACTTTTAGGCTTCTTAGTCTATTCTCAGCACCTCTTTGTGGGAGACAGCAAAGAAAAATGAGTGTTTGGGCACAAATCTTCACAACTGTAGGACACTCCTCATCGATCCACCGGAGTACAGGAAGTCAAAGGGCAGTGTCTTGGTCTCTCCTCGCCTACACCAAACTTTAATGGTGCTCTAAAAATACTGCTCTTAAATGAAGTGCTGCCTTCGCCTCCCTGAAGCAGCCAGCCGCGCTGACCACGGGCCCGGCTGCCGTGAGGAACCACCGGGAGCCGCGGGATCGGCGAGAGCCGGTGAAGTGCGAACGCCATCCAGAGGCACTGCAAATGGCGTGAAACTCCCTCAAAACGGGGCTCCCCGAGCAGCTGTTAGGGGTCCCCGTTTGCCAGGCACCGGGAGGCTGGGGCCGGGGCAGGGGATGTCCCCGCCGCCCCGGGACCCTGCGCTGCTGCTCTGCAGCTCCGCGGGCTGACCCTGCCCGAGCCCGAGCCCGAGCCCCCCGCTCCTCGGCTGAGAGCGGAGCTGGGAAGCAGCACTTCAGCAGCCCTGGCTCGGGGCTCCCTGCGACCAAAGCAGCACCTCTGTCCTTGCCAGGGCTCATCCGCACCTCCTGGATGAAGCCGGGTTTTATCATGGCCCAGCTGCCACCCTGTGGCTGCAGTTGGTTATTTAGTTCCTGCTTCAAGCAACGCCACGGCAGCCAGGGGAGTTTTGAGGGGAAAGGGCTTTGGCCACTTTATCCTGTTTCTCTGCTTTACCGAGATGTATCCCACAACTCTGAACAGTCCAGGCATTACAGGTGAACACCTGGACTGCCTGTGTAGTCAATAGAGAATGGAAGGAACAGTGGATGACTTGTTCCTGCAGATCTGAGACATCCCTCAACAGTGTTGAGCCCACAGGAGCCCTGGGGTCCAAACAGTCAGGTAGTGTACCTGGAGCTGGGGGCTGGACCCAGGCCTTGTGCTTCTCCTGCAGTACTCTGTGATTGTTTCTATTTCCCTGCATTGTGGGGGCTGCTCAGGAGCAGCCCTGTTGCAATAGGCCCTGTCAAACACAACAAAAAAGATGGCCATGGCCCAAAGAATAAACATCTGTGGCTTGGGCTTGTTTGCGAAAGCAGCTTTTGTAGCTCTTTCCTTTCAGCCTGTGTTCCCTCCCAGGACATCTACAGCCTCAGCAGTCGGGGAGCAATGCTGATGTGGAGCAGGAGGCCTGGAGGATGCTGGTGTCCTTCACTTGGTTAGCACCAGTGACCCCTGCACTCCCTCCAGCAAGGCACAGGCAGTGCAAGGGTCAGACAGCTGCCCCTGTGTGGGCATCAGCAGGCAGGGTGGGACTGAGTGGCCCATGAAGGGTGTGATGTTCATACAAGACTTTCACCTTTTGCAGGCTCCTATTATTTAACCACCACCTATGGGGTCCTGGAGCATATCAAGAACTATGACAAAATCACTGTCACACGGCAGCTGAGTGTGGAGGTTCAGGACTCCATCCACCGCTGGGAGCGACGGAGAACGCTGAACAAGGCCCGGGCTTCCCGCTCATCAGTGCAGGTAGCTGGCATTATATTCTAGGGGAAAAGCCTGCATGCTTTCACCATACTTAGAAATGTTTAATATGGTAATTATTTTAAAATTAAATGAATTGAAATCACTATTGAAAAAGAAGAGTACATCTGGGGCAAGATTTCCAGATTTTAAGAAACCACGCCACATTTGGAATACATACTACTTATGAAATACATTTTGAAATCTTGAAGTACCATCATAATGGTGTAGTTTTTAATAGGACTGCAAAGTGATTTTGTTGTTCATTCTCGAAGGAGGTGTACTAGGAGCCTTTGCGTGTGGGAGCTGTGGTGGGGACTGAGAAGCCCCTCTTAATCATTGCCCTTAATGCCTGGGGAAACCATGGGCTAAACTGAGATGTGAGCAGGCTATGCAGGGCTGCTTCTAGATGATGTAAAGCTGTAGGAGGGTCTGAGACAGACCAAGAGCCAGTCAGTCAAGCGTCTTCCAGAGCCTGTCCAGCAGCAGGAAAGACCCATCAAGGTCTGGCTAGTTTTGAAGCCCATGCTGTGCATGGTCTGGCAAAGTTCTCCCTGTGCACCAGTGGGAGAGGGTCCCAGGACGGATGGGTGCTCTGGGCCTCCAGCCGTGGTGAGGCTGGTGCAGGTCCAGGCTGCCAGTTTACCCTGCCAGCCCCATGTGCTGTGATCAAATTGTCACCCACAGGGAGGCAGCAAAGGCCGCGTCTCAGGTTGTGTAGAGCCTTCACAGTGCAGAACAGCAAATTGTGCGTGCGCAGGGGAAAGCCGGGGGAAGCCTCCTGTGGGGGAGAGTAGTCCATGTACCCGTGTGAAAGCATGCCGTTGAACAGGTTTCCCATACTGCAGTCAAACCAGTCCCTGATGATCTCAGAAACTGTGAATGGTGGATGAGATACAGCAAATATCCATCCAGCCCTGAGTGATGCTCTGAGCAGTAGCTCGTAGAAGTACCTAGCATGGAGCATAATAGCTGAGCAAGCAAATGACACATTTCCCCAGAAGATTCCCACCACCTCCAGCAGCTGAAGGGTCATTTTCCACCCCTTTAAATGAGAGGTAGTTTCAGAGACATGAAAGCCCATTCTGGCAGAGCTAAACAGCTTGTTGATTTGTTCAGCAGGCTTCTGCCTATCCTCCTGCCTGCCTTAATCAGCTGCAGTGATACTCCTTAAATGTAGTTTGGAAGCTCATAGTCCATGCATTTGGAAATTTCTCTTCTGCTGAGGAACCTCATTACTTTCTGAACAAAATTGTTGGGATTTTTTTTGAAGTTCACAGATGCAAATTAAACACACAGGTTCCACTGTGACCAAAAGCTCTCTAGATTCTGTTCCTTATGTGTTTGGCAAGATAAAAGCTGTCACAAACAATTGTTACTGCCTGAAACAGGATACAAGTAAATCAGCCTTCTCAGCGTAACTTCTGCTATTTCCTTCCTCATGGAAGGAAGTTCAGAGGACACACTCTCAAGGTGCTGTTTGGGTGATTGTGAAGTTGCAAGGTCACCACACTGCCAGCCCTATCCCATTGCTGGGAAACAGGGGGTTTTCAGGCCATTTCTCTGACATTTGTGGACTGTTCCTCTTGTCTGTTACTTCTTTGCAAACCCTTTCTTCAGGAGCTGTAAAAAGATGGGAGAATGAACCATTGCAGGTCGTTCTTTAAGGACACTCACTAAAATCAGAAAAAAGCACTTTAACTTCAGTATCTTTATGGTGCTAATTATTTGGTAAAGTGCTTGTTTAAGTATTTGCTTATCAGGGCCTGTCAGAGGGAAGGAAGGAGAGAATAACTAGAACGCTGGAGAATGACTGGAGGATATTTGGGAGCTCTAGGCAGCTAGAGCTTTGTGACTGAATTCTACCTCCTTCAGTCCTAGGCTACTGTGTTAACTGCAAGGTCTCTCCTCATGTTTCTCTTCAGGATTTCATCTGTATCTTCTTTCTGGAAATCAGTGGTCAATCAAGGACACTTGCTTCCCGGCACGACACCACAGCTGAGCAGCTGATCCAGCAGTGTGCCGAGAAGTTTGAAGTGTCCCATCCCAAGGACTATGGACTCTTTGTTTATGTTGATGACCAGAGGCTGCAGCTGGACAAAGATGCCCTTCCTCACCATATCAAAGCCTCCCTGCTGAAGAGCGAAACCAAGAAAGAATTCCATTTTATTTATAAACCAATAGACCATAAAACGCCACCAGTTCCAACTGTCAAAGAGTCAGACTTTTCCTAACAGCCGTGCTGCTTTTTTTCTGTCTTTGCTGTCATCCTGGAAGAGCTGGATAATTTTCCTTGTGGGATCTTCTGGTGTCTGCAGACCTCAGAAGTTCTCTGGAGTGTGGCCCTCAACATAGGGTGGATGGGCTAATTATAGATGCTGTCTGAACACACAGCATTTCTCATTAGAGGTCATTTGCAGAAGTAAAAGGAATATTCAGGAGAACATTCATCCACTGGAAAACTTGAAGTATCAAGCCTCAGAACCTCTCAGTTGCAACCAGCCAACACTGCAGAATGTAAATGAAGAGTAGAGGAAATCCAGAGATCTTGCAAAAAGGTGGACATTTACTTTATAATAAATGATGGCAGGTGTGAATCACATCTGTGCACAAGGCCATTGAAAGGTCTGCACACAACTCAATCTGTTTGGCGGTAAGACTGTGTTTGTGCCTTACAGTACCTGTTCACCCAGTTTGAATAAACTGGGTCTTGTCTGATGTATTCAGTGGCATAGGGTTGCCACCTGTAGCAGAACTCCATCTCTGTCTTGCTGTCAACAATGTCTTTGCCTTTGAAACCCACATAATTACAAACAGTGCAAGATGACCCTGTACTTTCACTAACAATATGCTTTCTGCCATCTATTTGTCACTCAAATCAGGTAGCATAGGCATTTTCATCAATGTATTTTTCCTAAAGATTCAAAGTCTTCACCATCAGTTTTACATGTACAGCAGTTTTATTCACATTGGTTGTTTGATTGTGTCTAGTCAATTGCATATTTATTTCAATGTGTGATATGGTGCAATTATTTTAAAATAAGCCTTTGTAAAGAACTTAATAATTTGCCCAGTGTATCAAACCAGATTAAAACTCAAAAGTCAAAATGAGTTAGAATTAAATACCAGTCCGTTTTTACATGGTTGTTATTTTCACAAGTGTTATCCTAGCTATATTTCCCACTAGGTTATTACTTTAATAAATTCAGGCTGTTGCAGACGGAACTTTCTAATTTTCCTTTTTACGTGTGCTTTTAGTCATTCAGTCATTGCAGACTTAAATTTCCCTGAACAAACAAGTTCCCACAGAATATGTTGAATCAAGGCAAAAATGCATTTCATTAAATTTGAAAACAATTTTTTAGGATTGGATAATGGAAGCAGGAGCCTTAATTGCAAGACAGGTCCGTGTGCCTTCATACAGGCAAGATTCACAAAATACTGGGTTGTCTGCATGCAGGAAGCCAGTAACTTCCACTGCAGCTCCACCAACTTGGAAGCAGGCCTAGCAAAGCTCTGATTACAAAGAAAAAGTGTTTTACTCTGGGTTTTTCTCAAACTTGCTATTATTTCCTCCCAATAACATTCAAAAGAGATTTAGGGCACCTTGGGCCAAGTTGCCCAAGGTCTCTGCCTTATTCCTGAAGCTCCAAGGATAAAAGGGTATTACATGTAGCTGGTCACTCTCTCAGTCCCTGGGGCTTGAAATAAATGTCCATGTCCATGTGCCCCAGCTGTAGCCAAATCTGCCTACAGACAGCAAACCAGTGCTGTGCATCTGCCAGCATGGGCTGTGTGCACATCTTCCTGGGAAGGGACAACAACCAAGAATGAGGAACAGTGAATAACAGCAATCTTGGTTTCAAGGATATCATGTGCAGAGCTTGCAGTGCGTGACACCACAGCTGACTCCAAATTCATGGTTATTTCTGCTACGTGCAGCTGTTGGCACCTCCGCCTTGCCTCTGGGCAGCACATCTGCAGGATGCCAGAGCTGAACCCCTCCCTCATGCTGCCATCATCCTCCTGTGGGGCTATGTGCTCCTGCTGGGAGCCTGGGCTGCTCTCAGGGTGGCACTTGGGATTCCGGGGCTAAACCCGAGACACAGGTTTCCAGTACTGACCCAGGAGGGGATGCTGCTCTCAGGGCCCCGAGGGCACTCACAGGTGTGGCTGTCTCCAGTGCCTCCCCACCCTGCCCATGGCCCAGGATTCCATTTCAGCCTCCCAGGGCTGTCAGCCCCTGCCCCAGTGATGCTGCTGCAGGGCTGGTCTCCAGTTCCCCTGCCCTGCCCGCCCTCAGCCTGTCCCCCAGCCTGTCCTCATTCCCAGGGAGGTGCTGGATGTCCAGGACTGGGGCTTCTCCTGATGCTCCCTTGATCCTTGACCTGATCAGGTTATCATTATACTGTAACATTCACAGTCAATGAGCCTAAAAGTAATCTAATGGGTAAGAGGTTAAAGTAGAAACATGGAAAGAAAGAAGCTAGGACTGATCTTCTGCTGGATATTTCTGTAGAGCAACTGGACTTTGCACCAGCCAGGGTCAAGCAACTGATTGATGAAGTGAAGCATTCCAGCACCTCAGTGTCCTGGGACATCTGCGTCACCAGCTGGACCTTGGGGCTAGGGGAAGTATGGGATATAGAGCTGACCATTGGAGCCTGTAGAAACAGCTCTAAATCACTGCAATCCAAATGGGCTCAGACCTATATTTACCAATGTCTAGACCCAAAATCAGACCTGCAGATTCCAGTTTTTGAAATGCAAGGACTGCCTTGAACCTTTGAATTTATGTGGGCTTTTACAAAGGTTCTCAAATTGCACATGCAACATTTTCCTCTGGCATAACAACTGCAAAGCCCTGATTTGATTTGCAAGAGTTGCCGTGGCTGTCCTGAACCCAGGGATTATTGACAGTAATGTGAATTACTGTGCCTGGCTGCGAGCTGCCTGGAAGGAAATCCCTGTGCTAGGGCTCAGTGCAGAGTGGAGCTTGCTCAGAGGCTGTGGAGCAACTGGCTTGTTTGGTCCCATCATATAAACTACCAGCAACATTTCACTAAACATACATCTCTGAGGTACAGGGGTGACGTGGCCACAGCTGTCCCTTGTCAGGGAACATAAGCTGGGAGATGACCCATATGATGGTATTTTGGATACCAGGACAGAGAAGGATGCTGCCTCTTCAAGCTCACAGCTCAGTGGTGGCACTCAATCTCTGCCTGCACCAGGGTCATGCAGAAACAGCCTGTCTGGAACATGCCGTTGTTTTGGTGACCCTGGCAAAGCACTGATTCTCCAGCATGGAGATTACTGGAGCAGTTCAGCATGTCCCTTCCTCTGGACCTTGGTGCCCAGGATCCTGCCCTGCTTTGGGCAGGTATCTGACATTTTGGATGGTGTGACAAAAAGAAGTCAAATGTGGGAATGAAATGGGCATTTTTAAATGCTCCATGGGATTTTGTTCATTGGCTTTTCCATGGGGTTTCCTCAGGCTGCAGCCCAGGCGACGAGGAAGCAGGCCAGCCTGGTGATCTGTGGCCTCCCCTGGTTAGTCAAGATGGTCACGCTGTGACTCACGCGCTGGCCCTCATGTGAGCCCTCAGCAAACAGGAATGTTTCAGGAGAATTTGACCAAGTAGGGTTGTGCAATCCAGCCAAGGCCTCTTCAAACACTCATTTGCAGAGAAACTTGTGCAATGATCACTCATTGACACACAAGGAAAGGATCCCAGTGTGAGAGACAGGAACAGGGAGATCTGCTGAATCTAGCAACTTCTGAAGAGAAACAACCAGCCTGTGTGGCCAGAGCTGATTTAACTCCAGTTTGCACCCAGTGACAAAATCTGTCAATAATTCACTGTAATAATTACACTAGCAGGTCAAGCTTATCCTAAAATAAAAGCCATTGAGATCAAAGGCAGTTTCCCTGCTGAATTCAAGAGCTTTGGGGCCTCCTCATGCTCCAGTCAGCAGCTGTACTTTGAAACCTGGCATGAGACTGGCTTTTTACTATGGGCTTGCAGAGTGATGGAGGCTGGCAGGGGCCCCTGGGGGTCACCAATCCAATCCCTGCTCAAGCAGGGCTGCCTCCCAAGGTTGTTCAGAGCCTTATCCTTTCAGTGCTGCAGTCTCCAGGGTCATGCAGCCTTCTGATGCCCTAGTCCAGCATTTCAACACCTGGCACTGTGAAAAATTATTTCCTCCTATCCATGTACTGTGCAGACCCTGCCTGTACCATCAGCATCTCTCCTTGGATGGGTGCTGCTAGTGCGGGATACTGGCTAGCTCTGCCTGTGGTGCAAGGCTTACAAAATTGTAGAACTTCTGTTTTCTTCTGCGTCTTTTGGAGTATCGTGCCCCTAAGAAGGAAACAGCTTCTGATTCAGAATTGCCCAAGTTCTTGGCACAAAATGCTGCTTTTAAGTCAGCACTTTAGCTTAAGCTTCCTTTCCTTCTGCTGCCCCTGCACCCCTGTTCTCACAGGCAGAGGCTGAGCACAAGAATGAGAGGCCTTCAGCATCTTGCCCGGAGATGGCCACAGATGGTCAGCACTTACCTTAAGCTGTCCTGACGAGACAAGATGCAACTTGGTTTGAAGAGAGCTAAAACAATACCACTTACTGGAATATCTAAAAAGTGCATTATCTCCAACTCAGGTGAACTGCTTTCTGCTTTATTGCTGGTAGGGAAGGGAGCAATGCCTTACCTGTACTTTGAACAAAGCTGTGTCCATCTAAGTTTGCAGTATACAGAAGCAGCCAGCACACAGTGTACCGTGGAGGCTGATCATGGACCTGCCCTCCAGGTCCTCTCCTAGGAACGGCAGTGAACTGCTCTGTGCAGCAGGATGTTGGGTAGAAACACACAGCGGATTTGGCACACAGGTGGGAAAAGGGCCTTGGACTCCACTCCTAGCAACAAGGAGAAGGAGGAGGACAGGAAACCTTGGCTGCAGTGAATGACACTCTTCCCTGGGGCTACGGATATACGCAACTCTTCTGCTATTTTTGTAAATAACACAGCCTCAACTTTGCCCTGTTTTGCCTGGTGGTGACAATTTGCTGGAAACCTGACAGTTCTCCATATTTTGCATTCCAGCATCCCAACATTCTAGGAATGATAGGCTGAGCAACTGCATGCCTGCAGGAAGAGTGAGGGTGTCGGTACTTGCCCAATACACCACAGGATACTCTGGCGTAAGACTGACCTTGCACAATCCTAAAATTATTTTCTCATTAGATTCTATTACCATCACAAAATAAACAGCCTGCCATGCAGGTACTAAGTCTGTGTGATGCTAGTTGGAAGCCTTAAAACAAATGTATTGATCAGTGAAGGTGAAGGTTATTGGTTTTTTCTTCTGTGGGGCTGTTCCCTGAGTGACTGAAAAGGAAATGGGTCTCTGGATACAAACTGAAAATTCAGGGCATGGATGAGAACCTGCTCCATCTCAGATAGCATTGTGGGTGTAGTGACATCTTCACTGTCTGTCTTTCAGTTTGCCATATACCTGAGAGAAGGGGTAACAATGCCATTTAGGATGGTGAAGCTATGGAAATCACTCGCAAGAGGAAAATATAGAACAAAATCCTACTCTCATGTTTTGGCTTTCTATCCTCAGAGCTACAATGGTCTGCAGGAGGGTCAGGGCACATGATGATAACAAGAGCCACCTGGGTGTCAGTAGTGTGTGAAAATAAAAACGTGCTAGCAGCTGATTTCTCATCTGATAATTACTTTTTGAGACCTACTTACTACGGCTGGAGACTCTTGGTCATAAAGTGACACCATCTATGAGGAACCTGGGGGCCTCTTTTTTAACCTCTGCATTCTAGACGTGAAAACTCAAAAGAACAAAAGCCTCTTCCGAATACTTCAGGAGGAAAATGGGCATATATAAAGGGTGACAAAAAAAGTTAAAGCTACGAATTGATAATGCTTGAGAAGCAGCCTGAATTTTTAGGGCAGAGAACAACTCTAAAAGCAGATGAGTAAAACAGCAGACTGAATGTATATGTTCAAACAGGGCTTTGAAAGAGTAATTTCTCCTGTTCTTTCCAAGTGTTTGGGAGCTCCTGGTATGCTCTTTCGTGACAGCAGCCAGACTGACTAAAAGCTGTCTGTCGGGCCAGCCCTTCCTCCTGCCATCAGGGAAACAACTGCAACACATTCAGGCAGTCACAAATGTCATACTCTTTTTTTTAGATTTCAGCTAAAAAAACCCCAGCTTTACAGCTGAGAAGAAACAAGAAGCAACTCAAGAGCAGCACATATCTGAACTTTCAACAACCCCCAAGGTGCAAACTTTCATTTATTAATTCAGTAAAGCCTAATTCCACACGGTTTTACCTTTTCCATTCCTCCTGACACTAGCTGTGCTCTGGGATTGAGCACTCTCAGAAGATAGTGTTCATGAAGCTGTTCATGTTCCTGGCTTTATCTGGCTCTTCTTTATATAAAAGTAGCAGTTACACCTCTACAGCCCCTCTCCTCTGTGTGGAGCCACTCAGAACTCTCTCCATCCTGGTGATGTTGGTTCCGTTCTCGTCAAAGTTCATTCTTTTCACATGGAGATGAGGTAATTTTGCGTATTTTAACACATATCTCTGTATCCTGTCTCCACATGTAAAAAGGTGTGGATAACCTGAAACTTTCGTGGATCACGTCACAACCTCTAATTTTGCTGTGCTTGTCCTTTGCTGAGTCACCTCAAAGGAGTGGCACTGTCAAGTGTGATCTGGGGCTTTACAGACTTTGTTGTTGCTTTTTGGCTGGAGTTTTGGGGTTTGTTTTGGGTTTTGTTGGTTCACTTGTGCAGGTTTTTTTGACATGACCTGCCTTATGAAAGTCTTACAGAGATAGATTACCTTGTATTGCATATCATAGAATTAATTAGCTCTCCTTCATTTTCAAGACACAACATGTCCAACACTCTATTGTACTGTGGGTGGATGAAACTGTCAACTTTATTTTTATTCACAGGCAATTCCTGTACTCTATGACTTCCCACAGGTTTGTGAGTATACACAATTAATTACAGCATATTGGTGCTAAATTTACAGCATTAGATATTTCTGTTTTTCTTTGGGAAACAGTGCTTTCTACTCACAAAGATTTTTACTGTTCAACATTTAACTGTGCTGTCCATATCAAATAGCTCCCAAATGTAACTCATTTCTTTAAACTGCTAAGGAGTTAAAACTTAAAGAATAAGCTTTGGTTTCTTCACTCTTCAACCAATCTGCAGATTAGTCACTGTAATGGAATTCATTAACTTTTTTTTTTTAAGAGTTAGCAAGAGTATTAAAAAAATCCAGAATTAATGACTCAATGTTTAGATTTAGAATGGATTTAGCAATCACATAGGTGGCTTGTAGTGTTTGTCCGGAGATTCGTAAGAGCATTGTGCTTTGAAAAAAATTATCCATCTTGAAAGCTCCAGATGGTCTGCCAAAATGCCTCTCTCAAAGCAGCAGGCTGTCAGCAGGTGGGGATGCAGGGGAGAGCACTGGCAAGTGCTGCACTGCTCATGGTCTCGTGCCTCAGCTCCCAGCACAGTTCCAGTACAGTGGCTGACTCTCTCCAGGTTGCATGCATGTAAAGTCTGGATTATGACAGCTATGAAAAGTTATCACGTGTAGTAACGGTTATATTCGGGACTGCTGTTTCCATCAATACCCAAGGCACACTTGATTCATGGCCAGGCATATTCTGCAACAGAGAACAATAATGATGAATAACTTTTCAGGTACTCTGCTCTCAAACTATTTCCCAAACTGACTGCAGTGGGCTGCCACCAGCAGTGAAGGCAGCAGTTCTTCACCTTCTGAGATGCATGTACACACTGTCTAAACTACCAGCCCATCCTCACACTCCCTACCCTTCTGCTTTCTTCTCTCCCTTTTACTTCTCTTGCATGACTCCCAAGCTGAGATCCCAAACTCTCCCACAAACTCCTAAGACAGAATTCCAACACCATGCTGCCCTTGGCTCTACTGCACCACCACAAGGGTCAGCCTGGACCATTACTTCTCTGCTTTCCTACCACACAGATGAAGGACCTGGCACTATATTCCCTTTCATCACCAGAACCCAGCAGTGCTGTGGTGTTCTCAGCCAGCAGCTGAGGGGGTAGCACAGAAAACACAGCAGTTCCCAACCTGGCTTCAGTGTAAGCTCATACAGGAGTTACAGGGCAACGCCCTTGCACCAGTCATGCTGTTTTGTTTGATGTTGTGTGGTGCAGTCCTCCGACTGGCTGTCATTTCCCCTGAGGCTCAGCATGGAAATTAAAGGGTTATGGGGGGACATGGATCATTATGAGTGGGAGGAAACTAATAATGATGTTTGTCAAAATAAACATTTCTAACTTTAGAGTGATTTACTGACAAAATGATAACAAGAGCAGAACGAGTAAGAAGCTTTTAGTTTTAAGCTTTATCTGCCTATTAGCTTTTGTTCTTTTAGCCACAGTTAAAACTATAGGGCATATCTGGGAACTTCATTACCTGTCAATGGGGTATCCTCCTTCACAAAGGTTGACCAAGGCATACAGCTGTCTCAGTGCATACTCATACTGAAATAAACAAACATTGTTAATCATTTCAGTGATGAAAAGCAGATATTTTTTATCTAGACTAAATGGTGTAAATAATTTAGAGATGCTATTAATTTTCAAGGTATTCAATTGATGATCTAGTATTGGGCTAAATGGATCTCTGCTCTGTGTACTTTGCTCTTTGACCTTCAGGCAAATTCAGCTGTGCTGCACATTGGCCTCGTACGCAAGACCGTCTAACTCATCACATTCTTAAAATCCCACAAAACAAAACAAAAAAAAATCCACTAAAGAGGCTATCTTGCCTGACATCAGGACTTTCTTATTCTTATCTAAACAGACTAACAACAGGACTTGATCCTCAACTGGGATCTCAGGAAGAGCCAACAGTAAAAAGGCCCCTAAACTAAAAAGTGGTTCTCGAGAATTCAGCAAGACCATGGAAATAGCAGCGAGGCTACTGCAAGGAATTATGCATAATACTACATCATAATACAGAAGTCTCAATGCACCAAGATTATGAATTCACAGTGGTGGTGCTTGTGTTTCTGTTTTGTTTCGAGCAGAAATACAACATGACTTTTTTAACACTGGGACTTCTGGGAAGGGAACTTAATGGAAGCAACAGCAATAACTAATAAAAATTACAGATTGTTTTTGGGGTTGTTTTTAGTAAACTTCTTGCTCACCTAAAGGTGCAGTAGAAATGGTTTCTTGCTTCCAAAAGCATTACTTATCCTTCCTCCAAAACTAATCTGTATGACTGCCCCAAGGCAGCTTTTTAATAAAAGCTGATTTTTGCAGATGTGCCTATGACTGTGCTAGTTTTTCTGGGCTGTTTATCAGGTTATATCTAATGAGTGACTTACCACAGCTAAGTGCCAGTTGAAGCAATGAGCTTTGAAGTGGTTCACTGCTGACTGGTAACAGTCATAATTGCTAATGGTCAGTCTGTCTGACAGAATCTGCTTGGTCTGTTCTGTTGATCCTGTTACTGTGGTGACTATCTTCCACATGGATTCTTGGATAAATTCTTTCACCTGTATATAAAACAAAAGGAACTTAAAACATGCTTTTTCTAAATCTAATTTGAAGACTTTGAACAAAATTTCTCTTTCTTTAAACCTCCTTTAAGTTTTGGGCTCTTTAGGGAACCAAATTTTGCAATTTGTTTTTAGCATAGTCTCTTGGACTTGTCTCTTAACACTCAAATGAAAACTGACAGAAAGTCAAGATTCCTGAAACCCAGAATCACTTACTGTCCTTCTACTGTTTACCAGGGAAAGAAAGCACCACCAACACCAATACTAACCTCCATTCTGCAGGAGCTATTTGATTTAGGAGGTTTCAGTTCTACTGAGACATGAGTTTCTCTAACACCAAAGATTAAGTCTTTCCCACAAGAATCCCTACAGACCCAGATGAGGAATTTCCTGTCAAAAAAAGCTGTGAGACTGAATTTTGCAATTGTTTACCTTTGCCTAGATAATCACTACTGAATGTGCTTTGTGGAACAGATCACTGAATTTTGAAGGAAGAGTAAACCATCAGCTAGAGGTTACCAGTCTGAAGAGTAATTTTGGTGACTTTCAGAGATCTTCCTTCTGCCATTGCTTAGGATGGAAATTAATATGGGCTGATGAGCAATTAATTCCTACTTTCTTACCTCCAGGTATGCTTTCATCTCTGCAGCAATCTTCCTAGCCTCAGAAATGTCATTGGTTGCCATCAGCTTTCGTTTCATGATTGCAAAGGGCACATCAGGACTAGGCGTCAGGTCATAGTGTTCTACAGGTGGCAGAGAAATGGGCATAGCTTTCTTCCCCATGCCCTGAAACTGCATCACTTTCATGGAGGAGATGCTCTGAGGAATAAAAAGTAAGCAGTTGGAAACTGTCCACACCCTCAATACACAGTTTTGTCTTTCTCTGCCATGCAAACCTAACTCTCTAAACTTGTTTTATTAGAGAAAATAAAGGAGATCACAGGGTCGTAGGTGTGTGTGTCTGTGTGTATGCACATGTTGGGTTTTTTGATACAATGAGGTAAAGGCTGCCAAAAATCAGGAAACTTTTATTCCCAAAACTCACGGCGGGGAAAAAGGCTGCCAGGTTATGTAACTGCACTTTTTTTTTTAACAAGTATTTAATCTGTTGCATAATGGGACTATTATAAATCTTGTATCACGTCTTAGCTCTTCCCATTTGAGGGATCATTGTACTTTTTAACGTTTCACTAATATTCATAATACACCTGGAAGTGGTAAATACCTTTCTTATACTTTACTGAAGTGTCAAATCACTGGCAGAGCTTGGAGGACAACTTGTACCCTGATTTCTTGGATTAAAGCATATGCAAGGCTGATTTCCCTTAGCATCAGGATCATCATCTCTTAAATGCTAAAAGGTCTTCTAAGAGAAATAGCTCATGACTAAAAATGACTAAATCAACACTGCCAGTTTACAGCTGGTTTTTGTTCAGGTTTGTTTGGTTTAAGGCATGAAAGTATAGAGTACGAAAGGCTTGAAGACATATTTGAGGAGAAAGCCCTCTCAAATACGTACTCTGTTTCCATACTGCATCACATGGCTGGTGTTGGTGCGTTTCTTCACCAGCTGAAACTGCTTGTGGAGTGTTTCTTTTCTTAGATCCTCCTGCATGAAGAAACTTCCATGAGGTCAAAGACACTTAAACTCAGCTATTTTAAAAATGCAAGGGAAGCTGAAAAGGGTCTTAGCTGCCAGTGGGTAGAAGGAAGTATAGGGCAAGAGCTATACAACCTTTGAAAGACATAAAAGCAAAAACTGGAAAGAAGATTTGACAACATATTCTCATATTGCTTTTAGTAATCTCCTAATTTCCTAGGAAACGAGCAAGAAGGGAGTGGACTAGCATACAAATGCCAGACTTGTTTCATTAACACTACTCTCCATTATACTAACAAGTGGGTTAGCCACAGTTCAGTATTTAAGCACCCCTGAAGCAGACATAGAACTTACTGACCTGCCAAATTCGTTTAACACATTTGGAGGTATGATCTCAGATTAGCAAATAAAGATTATCTGAATTTGGAACTAGAAGTTAGATATTTTCTATCTTATAAATAACAAAAGACAACAATATTTCTGAATGTTGGTATTGGAAGTAAATTCAGTGGCCCAAACAAATAAAGATTATATATATGGTTCTGAGTAGTAGGCAAATACTTATACCAACTTAATTTGTTGATTTTGGTCTCACATAAAGCCAATTATTTTCACAAATCTTGTAAAAGAGCTATGTTTAAAAATCTTAGTGATCTTTTTCATGCATGAAAATGAAGAAAATTCATTTAAGTAACTTACCATATCTGAATCTTCCATCCAATTCACACTGTACCAGTCCCCAAGGTAAGTCTGCCTTTCATCATCATAGTAACATGCATAAGATGACTCTTTGGGATTAGCAGCTGTTGTTGCATAAACTGTAATACAAATAGTAAGGGGTTTTTTTATCTTTTTTTTAATCTCCCCTCCCCCTCTATGATTTAATACTTAGCTGCACATAATATATTTGTCTAAGTATTTTGCCTTTCAATCATTTACTTCTAAATAGCAGGAAGGAAAGAAGCCTGTTAATCATTCTGTTCAGTTACCCTCAGTGCTGTTCTAAGAGCTTCTTCTTTACTGCCAAGTGTGGTCTGGGGTGTTTAAAAAAAATGCCTGATGGAAAAATCTACTATTCAAGAACTGCCTGAGAGCACTGTGCATTAACAACTATCTATACATTCATTTTCTTTATCACAATAATGAGAACTTTTCACCAAGTGAATCCCCTAAAAATCATCTTTTCTTCCACATAATGCCACCTTCTAAGTAAAATACTTTGTTGGATAATGCTCTACACTGAGAGAAAAGTAAAATAAACCTATAACATCTGCCCCAAGCTCAGTGTTCCCAGGAAGTAATCTCTAACACAACAGAAATACTGTGAACACATATTTACAGGTACCAAGACAAAAGCTACTTTGGCTTTTTGCCATAGCATATTTCTGTAACTGAAGGAAAATCCAAATTTCAAAATGAAAGTGTTCCACATGATTTTATAGAGCTATTGTGTTGTTTCTACTCAGAATGTACCTAAAGCTCAAAAGTAAAAAAAATCTTGAATCTTGTCTGTGCAGTAAAATGCCCGTCTTAGCACCCTTCAAAATGCTTACTAAGTAACCAGTTAAACTTCATAGCTCATCAGTGAAAGCTGCCAAAGACAGCTCTGTACTCTAACATATAAATTGTCAATTTTCTGCCTTTGTATGCCTGTGGCAGAGCTGGTTGTAAAACCAGTCCTCAGACTGGAAATTTCTGATAGAACAAACTTTGAAAAATACTGAGCATTTGTCTTCAACAATGGTCAACATGAAACTTTCTGTAAAAAAGAAGAACTGTTTGTAAGAAATCTTGGTGGGTGTCAGGCAGCATACCCAGGGCCAAACACCCAGGATGCCATGGACAGGCACATGGCAATCTTCTCTACAATCACACCTTCAAAACTACAAGAGTGAGCTCTTCTCTCCCTGCCACCCAACAGGTGTTTCAAAAGGTTGTGATTCCTCACCCTAATCAAGGCTAAGCTTCCAGCTCTGCAGCAGAGATCCTGGAAACCCTGAAAAATCTGAGTTCCACATCCTGGGCTATTTACTATGCGAATGTGCAGCAAAACTACCTGGCAGTGGTGTCTCACAACTGCTTTGCTACTCGATGAAACTGAGAGCAGGAACTTCGCACCTGCTGTTAGCTGAGGCTGAGAAATGTCTCTATAACTCAACTGCTACTAGTCAAGGGCAACCACCTGGTTCCTGAAAAGAAATACTTTTTCAACTTCTCATTTCCAAGAAACTGAAAGCCTTTTCAGTCTTTTCTAAGACTCTGTTAAAAGGAAATTTCTGTAAATGGAAAGTATTACTTTCTTGTGATCCCCTGCTAAAATTCTACATAAACATGCCTTGAATCTATTATTGTCACAGTAAATACTTGTTTAGGCCTGTGACAAGTTGTAGTATTTAAGGCCAGTAAGTTAACTGATTGCTCACCATTGATATTATCAGCCAAATGATTCATCATAGATCCAGATTCACATGCTTCGATGTAGAACACCATCTATAAAATAAAGAAATAAATCAGAGACCTTAAGAAATTCCATGAGGAAATGGAGAAAAGCTGTTTGGTGCTTTTCAGCTGTAGCTAGTTGGCCTGTACCGCTGTTCCTGAAAAAAAAGCTATGCATAATGCTACAAAACAAAAGACAGTTTTTCACTTTCAGGAATCAAACTATGTGGAAAACGGAAAGAATCATAATGAAAAGGTGTTATTCATCTCCACAGAATCCACAGGGATCTACTGGCTAATGTACAAAGCACAGATCAAAAATACAGTCATTCTACAAGCACAGCAACGTGTTAGTATTGAATGTAGTATCTCTGGAACTGATGCCATCTGTGTGCTCCTAAACACAGCCAGCCATAGCAGACATTGCCACAAGGAACTGCTTAAAAAAAGCACTAGTAAAATGTTCAAAATATTAATTTTTCTGCTTAACACTACATGTGATGAAATAAATGCACAGAATTTTCTGACAAGAGGTACAGTCTTTTAAACTATATAAGTAACTGTAAGAAAAACATGAGGTATATACAAACTTCCTGTAGTAACAGCACAGTCTTAAGTGAACAAAGCACAGGAAGAAAGAGCCAGGTACAGATGATGGGGGTGCAGCAGTTACGGATGTTGTTTTTCTAGTCAGAATATGCAGCATTAGCAAACAGCAGTTACACTACATCTCAACATTGACTGCAAAAACACAGTAAACTAATTATGGAAAATTTGGAGCAGATCAATCCTTTTAACTGCAAAATCCTAGTGCAAGTTTTATTGCATGTAACAGATTCCTCCTAATTTGAACCACTTCTCAAAATAAAAACATCTCTCTTCCATGCCAGCTGCCCTTTTAGTTTCAGAACTTCTGGTATGTTTCTTACCTTCCGGTATTTCTTGTGATGATACATGTACCAAATAGTCTTATTCAAGTCCTTCACATGAAGCTGTAAAATAAGAAGGCTTGTATTAAAACCACTTATGTTCAACAGACACACAAGTAATTTAAGAATAAATACTAACTGTTGTGGATATGTACATTATTTTGCCAATAAATTTATCCAGTCCTTTGCCCTTCTGAAGTATAACATTCTAGTATTTACCACTCTGGAAAAGATGAGTAATGGTCCCAGAGGAGATGTATGGTGCACCAGAAAGCCAAGTCACACCTCTGTGAAACAGTCTGCTTGGACCACCAAAGTCCAATGAAATATGGAATGATACAACTTCAGTTTTAACTGAACGTTACAGATTGTAACTGGAAAAAATCCAAAACGCAATGATGAGAAGAATACTGCTCCTTTACTGCCTCTCCCCTCAATACAGCAAGGCACTAAATATCCTCATGTTTTAGATTTATTAGTTATTATTTTAGTATGTCACTAAAATTATGAGGTTTATGTTATTCCCAAAATGCTTACATCATCCTCAGGAAAAGCCAGAAGTCCTGGAGCTCCATGGTCAGTGAAATAAACAAACACATGATCCTTGGGACCACTGTAATGAAAAAATTGCAAACAAAGTCTTTTTAACTGTTCCAACTTAACCTTCATAACAACAACAATCATCTGCTTCTCGGTACCAAGACATGTCAATATCTGAAAATAATAAAGCTGAAGCACCTTCTCCTCTTGCTAATATTTTTTTCTCCCAAGCATATTATTTTGGATCCTTATTAGAGGAGATGAGTGCTCGCAAAAGGAATGAAAACAGGGATATAGCCTAGTCCCTCAAGCATGGGGAATATGGCAATCACACTTCATGTTCCAAACTGTAAACTGATTGTGAGCCAGAGGCTGTTATGTAGGGTACGGTGGAAACACAATTGGTTTTTAATGGCTATCTGAGGAATTGGTTATACTGTGGGCATTTGTAGAAGTCTGGTAAAAAAGGAATGCTTTTATACCTAAGTTATACTGAGGCACCAATAACACAGGGATAAATCATAAAAACCTCTTTGCTAAGACCCTTAGGTATGTGTAAGGACTACTTTGTTGTAATCTGTATGGCCATAATCAGCCATACAGATCACCAAGCAGTGTCAGCCTCCAGCTCCGTGAGGAGCTGATGCACGTACACACACACCAATAAGGCCAGACTGGCACCTGCACCAGTGGCCCTGCAGGCAGCTGAGCACTGACTGCTCATAGGCTTTGACACCCTCACATCTGTGTAGTACAGTCTGCTGTACAGTCTGATTCCACTCTAAATCAAACAGATCATGCTTGGATGATAGAAAGGTCTTGCTCTAGCAGCCAGATCTGCAAAAGACTTTTCCTTTTAAACTGTATTCAGGGACAATTAAATATAAAACATGTATAAAGATCAGGAGTGTCCAGGCACTCCTCTGTTCCTCTGTACCAGAGTGCAGAAATCTTTACTTGCTTTTGCTCTTTCCTCACAGCAAACAGGTACAACTACAGCTCAAGGGAACATTGTCCAGCCCTCTGTTTGGCCAGGAACGTACTGGTTAGGGGGACCACCTGGAAGTCTATCTGAAAGCCTCCTGGGGAAGGGATAATTGAGTTCTTGTCCCACCCAATAGCAAAAGTCAGACCACTTGAAAATTCAAGCAGAGCCTAAGAAAGAAGGGTTGGGTGTTACTTCTCAGGTAACTGCTCTTGATCCTGAGTGCAAAACATCTGACCAAAGTGGAATGCAAACAACTAGGACTTTTATTTGTGGGTTCAAGTTGTCTTCCTGAGTACATTAAGAGAGACTTTGGCCCTCTGCATCGCTACTCCCTTATTTGAATGGGAACATCAAGCTTTCACAAGTGAGGTGTGTTCAGAAGTACATTTTTTTAAAACAAAAATTGCTTTCTAGTCACCTCTTGACTCATTCCAGATACTAGAACAGCACAATCTGGTAATGTGCAGTACTTTATTAACTTTTTGCCTATATGTGTTGCATATATTATTTTCAACCTCAGAATTTAAGGATGAAGTTTAAACAATTCGGAGCAGTAACTTATTTGACTATTGTCCCGCTCCTTATTTTTTATTGTTCTCCTCAGTGCCAGGGTGGGATTCTTCTGTTCTGTTTCATTGCTATGCCTCTAAAATCAACTGTCAGATGAAGACAGACTTTACAGTTCTCCTTTAACAAGGTAGTCCTTCCAAACAGTCAAATTCTTAAAGGTTTTACAGTAACTCCTGTACATAGAAAAATAAAATATGATATAGCTCTTTACCAACAGTCATAAATATAGTACATCTTAGTAAGTAGGCATCATACTCTCACATCTCAAACTCTGTAGAAGCAAGATGAATAACTGACACCAGGTGTCCTTCCAAGAAGACTTCTTATTAGGCCGTCAAATATATTAACTACATTCTTGAATTGTCTAAATTACATAAGCCTTTATAACCAACCATTAATTATAAATCTTACATTCCACTTAGCCAATCTATAATTTATTATTCTTCATATATTAGAACACTGCCAAACTTAGAATCATTTGTGTAACTTAGTTTACAAATATTTTAAGCATAATACATCACTTACAAGTTTAATCGCTCATATTACTTTTTCAGTCACAAAGATTTTTTTGCATTAATTATAAACCATCATTTCATTTCATTAGGAATGGAATGATGGTTTATATTCAGCCTCAATAACTGTACATGTGCTACAAAGACCAAGGCTGGGATGAGACATGCAATTCTTCCAGCTGATGAGCTGGTTAAGTTCTCTCTGTCTCTCTGCCACTGACTGCTAAGTCTGACCCAAGTCTGACCTAAGTCTTCAGCTGATTAATAAAACTGTTCATGTACATTAAACCTTAGAAAACCCTTTCCAGAGGTCTCCAAAGCTTAGCAAAACTCTCTTTGAATAGCCATTCTCGCAAAAGACGATAGTATAAATAACAAATACCTTAATACAGTTGATACTATCCTTTAGAACTTTTATACCTTAATCTGTACTGGACTCCATATCAGTCAAATATCAGCAGTTGCCTCCTTGTGATGCATAGTTTAAGAAACTACAACCACTGCATTTGTAACATGAAGGACCTGGAATTGCCCTCAACAATTTTGCTGGATTCTCAAGTTGCTCTAATTTACCCTATTCTTTTGTTGAAATCAGCGTCAATTTACAACTACACATGCAATTATTTTCTAAATTAAACTTCTCTTACCTTTTCAATACTTTTCCTGATCCCACTCCCTTCACTGCTTCCCCATCTCCTCTGAGAACCGCAAGAAAATTCTTAGGAGTAACATCCTAAGGATTTGAGAAGATTAAAGTTAGATCTGATCATAAAAACAAGAACAAAAAATCTTCATTTAGAAAGATGGCTTCTGAAAGTCAGAATCCATGCATGGATGGCAAATTTAGCTGGCCATCCTTTTCAACCCATCTTTATCTAATGACTCACTTGGCTGCTGAATCATGAAATCTCTGAAAGACTAGATTACTGTTCTGATTTAATGAAACAATTAGTTTTACACAGCTGTTTTTCAGATTGAGTTAGAACAATTACAAATTCAAGATCTTTCTTCCTTTTATTTCATGTGTCAGCATGGAAACAGTGTAAAGGTTCACTTTTATGACCAATGCTTCACTTCAAAGAATCTATTGTTTATATTCCTCTTATGAACACCAAACTTCATGCCAAACTACGCAGGTGAGTAAACCTGACGCTTTATACTATGTGCATTTTGGAGTGTAAGGTACAGGCTGACAGAATTTATACAGACATTGGATAATGCTGAACCTTCCCCAGGGAAAGGGGTTTTGTTCCTACCTCCTTTGTATAGTCCTTGGGCACTCCAGCATACACATCTGAGCCATTAGGTCTATTGATGACAATGCCTTTTGTTGGATTTCTGAAAGGTAAATGGAACACAAATAGGAATAATTAGCCACATGCCATACAATGACCACAGAACAATTAGGAGCCAGCTCGCCTGAGAGCATGGGAACTTGCACCATATGTCATTGAGTGATCGCAGAATATAGAGGGCTTTGAACTTCAGTCAGTTACATATGCTTGTCTCAGGTGTCCTTACCCTCAGAGTACATTCAAGTATTCTACCTCAGATCATGCCAATTAATCTGAAGATGCAGGTGGATGGTCTCTATCACCTCTCTCCCTGCAGTCTTGCCTGTATTCCCCTTAACACTTTGTTCCCAGTGCTGGTGTGCCTGTAATATCTGCTGATTTGGGGGCAAGTTGTTTCAGAATTAGAGGCTGTATAAATAAACTGTTTCATTTCAGAAAGCAATGATATGCTCTAGATAGTCACCAAGAACGGGACCTGTACCCACCTTCGTTGAATGTACATGCTGGGAATAAATCTGATAATATCCTTTCAAAAAAGCCCTGCAGGTCATACACAGAGCTCCCCTGTGTTCATTAGTTCAGGTTATTTATCTGCTGCACACTGTTATGCCTCAGAGTTAAGATCCCTTACTCTCACAACAAAGCTCTGCAGCCCTCAGTGCCACAGCTGATGCTGAGCTGTGGACTAAGGCTTAGAAAGCTCATGAGCACATTTCAAAGGAGAATTATTGTGCTGACAGATAAAATGTCTCTATGCATATCAAAGGTGGTTTTAAAGGCTTTTCTTTCCAAACTACTACAAACTCAAAACACGCTGGTGACCATGGCATGTTTGTAGCAATCATATAGTTTGTGACCAGTGTACATTCATCACTTACTCCTCATTATCAGCAATGTCATCATACATCATGACAACGATCTGCTCATCTGGAATTCCATTTCGGTGTACAATCTGGTACGCATGGCACACATCTGCCTGAAATTAAGCAAATTTTCATTACTAGCTTTAACAGAAATTTTACCTTTGAGACCAGAAGAAAAATAGCTTTTCAGACCTAAGAGCAGGCTATTGTGCAAAAGAAACTACATTCCAACATAAGAGACTGAGGGTTGCTAGAGAGCTGAAATGCACAGGTTAAACCAGAGCTCACTGTCTTTCTCTAATTAGGAGTGGTTGCATTAATAATAGAGACTATGATTAATATCTCTCCCTCATTACCTATTTTGGTTTCTTATTTAAACAGAAAACAGAAGTTACTTCAGACTTGGTACAGATAACAAATATAACATGAAGTTCTTAGCAATATTCTGCATTGTGTGAGAAAACCAAAGTAAAAAACTTCTGCAATGACAGATAAATCCAAAGTGTGCCAAGCAGAAGAAAAGAGTTGGATTTCCACCAGTTTCACTTAGTTCTGCACCAAGCCTGCATGACTAAGCATTGAAGCCTGTCCTTGACTTAAGCAAATATTGTTTACCAATCTCATTTCTGCAAAAATTTTATTAAATCTTCCTTTACTATGAGATGAGAATTTGGGTTAAGGAATATTTTCTTTTTAATTATGTACTTTTTACTCTGCAGAGCAACAACTTCAGGGCACAAGAGATTTCAGTGGAAAACAGAATTGCAGAATTTCTATTCAGCCTCTTTTCCTGATTTGTACAGGATATGAATAAGCACGTCTTCTTTACAGAACCATCTTCCCGTGATGAGGAAATAACAATACTCATTAAAGTGATATTACGCTAAATGCAGACCTCTATCAGAATGCTAACTTCTTAGTAACCCCAGCCCATTTGATTCTCTTCTTTAAAACTTACAGTCCCTGAATGCCCCAATGGGACGTTAACAATCATTCCTAAACTTGAGAACTACAACCCACCACATGCTAGAAAAAGCTGTGCAGATTTAATGGAAGAGATCTCATCTAACAAATGCACACTCCAAATGCAGACAAGAAGAAAGTTTTAAAGCTTACTTGTGTTGAACTAATCGAATTTGCTAATTTGGAAACCAAACTGAAGTGGTTTAAGTGGACCAATGTCTGTTCAGATTACTTAGGAGTACTAGTGATTTTGACTAGTTTAACCAAAAGGACACTGTAAAATACTGTAACTGTATAATCCTGGGTCTTCTAAGTGAAGATGAAACTGAAAAGAGAAGATCATGGTACAAAATTCTGGGAAAGATAAGGCACATTCAAGGCTAATGAACTCTCCCACAGTAAAATCTCTTCATGTGACTAACCCTGAATGTTAAACTGTTCTTACTAAAGCAGTTCCATTTCCTACTTCACAGGTCAGCAGCCTATGTTCTCTTCCACCTATCCCAGACAATCTCCCAGTTAGTTTTCCATTTCCTTATATGTCACTATACCAGCTGCTGCCTCAAGAAGTCAAAACATTGAGGTTAAACAGAGTTAGGAAGGCATTGCACATAATATGAAACAGAAAAGCACAGGTTTGACCAAAGATATATTTGATTTTTACAAGCAACCCAAGCAGAAGTAGAAGAAAACACTAATCAGGGCTTCTCTACACTGATTGATGAGTAGATCATAGATTCCTTCTCATTCTCAAAATATCACACACCTCTGTGATGCTGACAGGAACCTTTACAGGCTGGCAACACACAGAAATGCTCAGGCATGCAGTGATATAGTATCACCATATTCAATCAGCAAGTGTCTGTGCTTCCACAGACACGTGGCTGGCCACTAGGGATTTTAGAGGTGTTTTTAACTGATGCCAAGTACCCAAAATTAATTAAACTTTGTAAATGCTTATTATCATCTTTTTTGGTTTCCTCTCCTTTGTTCTGGTTCATTCGCTGTTTTCTCAGTATGTCCTGTCTTAGTAAACAGCAGACATTAGTAAAATCCCTACTGTAAAGGAGGACAGATCAATGTAGTCAATTCCCTTCAATCTTAACTTACGCCTGTTTGGGGGTTGTCCCAGCCTTTTAAGGCTTTTGCTAAGGGAACTGTACCTGCTGGGAGCATAATGATATCACCAATACAGGCTAGAGCAGCAAAAACATGTTTTCCTGCTAAAACTCCATTGACTAAAGTAGGACAATTCTGAGTAAACAGTTGGGGTTTATTGCATAGAATTAGCTGACATAATTAGCCACCTATGATATTGCTCCTGCTTGGTCCCTGTGTACACACAAAAAACCAGAAATCTTTATAAAACCAGAGTAAAAAAGTCTGCAGCTAGAGTGGGAGGTGTATGTGAATCCAGAGTATTTCCTGTTGATGTGTAACTGCCTCTCAAATACTGCTGTTTGAGCCTGTTTCTCTCAGAAATATTTCTGGCTTATCTATACTTGTAAACCACTCTAAAAGAGACAGCTGTTCACATGTTCCAGATCTCTTACAGGTATTCTTCTTGCTGGTTTAATATGTGAAATGAATACTATGAACATTTACTGGATAAATTGTCACTAAATCATGTTTTTGTGACTGTGGTTAGGGGTAGGGCAGAAGCTGCCCCGCACAGCACAGGAAAAGCTGCAGCTGTATAGCTCCTGCTACACAACTGACCTTATGGGCAGCTCCAAAATGGATGCTGTTAAGGGCATGGTTTAGACCTTTCACCCCTGGTTAGTCTAAACCTTTTGCTACACCAGCATATTTGTATGGAAGATTCGCTTAAATAATTAACTGCTATATTTTAAAAGCATGGGGATCAGAGCACGAATTACCCTGTTTTCCTGGCACCCCTATTTTCCTCTACCATCCAGCTATTTACACATTTGAATGACACAGCTTTTAAGTAGACTACTGGGGGGGATTTTTGGAAAAATCAAGTTGTTTATGACACAAGTTTGCATAAATAGTTCCTAAAGGGAAGAGCTTGGACTTCTGTGAAATTGGTTACTTCCTGTCTCATGACTGCTAGATTCATGGCTGAAAGGCATGTGTAAGGAACTGTCAGCTTCACTGTAAAGCAGGAAATTCCCTCTACAGCTGTGCTGAAATGTCACAGCCTAAACAGAATGAACTCTAATCTATAAACAAGGTAGAAGAATATGTCTGAAATGCCAGCCATGTCTTACTCCTTTGCTTAAACATACATCAGTGAATATGCTCAAAGCTGTAACTCTATCAAGAACTTAGAAGAGGTTTCCCGTAAGTTTAGTTTAAATTTTGAAAGCACACTGAAGAAATGTTAATTGAAGCCATGCCGCCAAGCTTTCCTTAGTGTCTGTTACCCACAAGACAGGAGAATTTAAGACTATCCTGGAATAAGATACTGCTCTGGCTGGTAGTGTCTAGAACTCTGAATAAATACAGTCTCTGACCCACAAAGCTCAGTAAGTATAAGACAAAAAACAGCAACTGAAAATAGACCCATGTATACAAATTTGTATTTTTTTAACTTTAATTTTGCCAGACTTTTTCAGTCTGGCATTTTTCTCGAGGATGCACTTCATCTTTAGTAAGACTCTTGTTCCATATCAGGCTTTTTCACAGAGTATGTGGGTTTGAGTATCCAGAAAGCACTGGTCTGTCTCTTTTTCTGATCTGATGTGAAGTCAGCTTTAGATTTGAGTTAGCTGGTATGTTCATCTCACAGATGAGCCAGACTATTTCTTCTAATGAGAACTAGTTTGTTGAGTCATTCTCTCTAAATCTGTCAAAAGCATTTTGTACTGTATTTGCTCACGTATGCCACTAAGCTTTCCAGAGGTATTTTATCCAGCTCTTTGCGCAGTAGAGAGCTAAGCCACTCCCAAGCAATGGGGGAGTACTTTTGAACAGCAGCCAGTCTGGTAATAGAAAAGCTGCTACAGAGAAGTCAGAGTAACTGCTGAGGAGCAGAGAGGAGCACACTGATAGCCCTTCCACAGCCCTAGCAACTCTAATCAAAAGCACTAAAATAAGGATAAAAACACCAAAGAACTGAGAAGCCGCAAGCATAAAGCAATATACAAGCTAGCCTGGCAATGACAGTAAGCCTATCACACCGGGCTCTATACTACACAAAACACTTAAAATTTATTTTAGGAACTTGATGAGACAAATGTGTAAGACAAGTTTGGATCATCCTGATTAGGAAGAAGTCCCAGTTCAGCCATCACAGAGGAAGCAACTGCCTGAAAGGTGTGAATCTTGCTCATAATAAGTGCAACTGGTGGGTTTTCTCCTTATCTTTTCTATCCTTGGTTTGTACTGATAGTGGATCCTGACCACTGACAGCTAAATAACCAGTCTTAGGCAGAGTTTCAGATTCCTTGAGGTTACAGGTGCAAACTCAGTGTTTCCCAGGTCTGCAAAGTCTTTACAAACTTGTTGTTCCTGGGGTCTGTACAGCATTTCATGTATGAAATGAGACATTTTTGAATATGTAATCTATTTCTTCTGCTTTTGTGGTTGCTCAGTCAGATGAACACATACTACCACCAGATAATTACTGTGGCAGACAATGCAGTATGTTTTGACAGTGTTGAAGCAGGCAGCATGCAAAACAACTGGAGCTCACAAAATAAAAATGTAAATCACACATGCAACGTCATGTATTAACTATATCCTGGACAGCTGAACTGAGCAACTGAAACCTAGAGATGTGTCTGCTGAGTTCTCAAATTACAAAGGGACATTATGAGTGCTTAGTTGCATGTAGGGAACAGCAATGAGTCCGGTAATAAAAAAAAGCCACAATGAATAACTACTTACTGGAACACATCTACAAATCCACTTGTAAACAGGCTAGGTCAGAGAAGTTCTGGGGAAGAAAGGTGATGGCAGGAGTAAAGTGAATTAGAGTACAATGTACTTTCCTCTGCAGTTTCTCCCTTGGAAAGCAAAAAATTACACAAACCTGCAATCCTGAAGCTGCTTTGATTTCTTATAGTACAGGTATGATTCTACTGAACAATACCACGTGTTTCTGTGTGCTCACTATGTGTTCCAAAGCACAGATGTGAAAGACAAAGTCCTATTCCCAGTTCCACTCTAAGTGACTTGGGCAAATAATTTAACTACTTAAAATGGTTTTGCTTCCACTGCTGGAAGGTAGGGAACACTAACACACAAAGACATGGTGATCAGCCTGCATAATGTCTTCAAAAATATGTTAGAACTCCTCAGATTTCTGTAGCATCTTTCCTCCTCTGTATAACTCTCCTAAAAGTCTATCATTCTGCTTGTTTTGCTGGGAACAAATTTCTCCAATTTTCTCATACCCAAGGCATCCTTGTCTGGATGACACTTCATGGCACACACAAGAGGATTTCCCATGACTAACTGCTGGGTCTGCCTCACCATATGCCACTCTCCTGCCACGCATGCTCACTCCCACCAGGCCCTTAAAACTGGCCAGGAAAGGCCACTGGGCAGAACAGCACAAGCTGCTGATGTGCTGCATCTGGGGAATTGATCTTTTTCAGAACAAGTTAAGATGCACAGTACCTTGCTCAGGACAGGCAAGTAAGAACCCGGCCTCATTCTGAAGGATCCTTTATACAGACTCTTTTATGATGCTGCTTTTGTAACTTTAATAAGATTATTATTGGTGTTCTAATTTTCTTATTTCCAAATGGTAATGCTGTACCTGAAGCAAATGGTAGTTTAAAATTACAGAGATTTCTAGTATTTAAATTCAGAATAATCCGACGTGGCAGATAATGTCAATATCTTCAAAATTAAGGTATTTAAAGAAATCCTGTTTTCATTTTTCTAACATTGAAAAGGAATTACTTAATAACTGTCTGCAAAGCATGACCACACTCAAACATTAATAGTGAAGCTGGCATGTTCCAAAGACTCGCTCACTGTTGGACGCAAATATGTGAGTGTGGATCTTGTGTTCTTCATAACCCTATTTTACCTGGCAGATACACTTGCCATCGAAGGCTCACTGACAGAGAGATTAAAAACTGTGCCCAGGCAACTGAGAAGAGGAATTCTCATGAGCCACAGCTTCAAAATTGTAGCTTTATTTAAAGAATGAATGTTGTGGTATTAACTCCTCTTAGAATGGAAGGGAGCCAGCTAGACTGGTTATACAGCAATAGGAACAAAAAGAGCACAACTCAGTAATTAAATTTAGACACCACAAGACAGGTAGTACTCAAACACAGTAGTAGCACTTTCATCATTTTCCAATTTCAACTTTAAAACTCTTCTTTAAGATTTAATTTGAAATAGGGATAGTTTATATTAAGGCTGTAATATTCTAACTATGATTATCAGGTGATATACACAGTGTAAGGAGCTGGCAAAATCCCTAAAATCTGTTTGTGAAAGTGTTGAGCTACCACTTGCCAGTAATAGGTTGTTTTTCAGACTGCAACAAGATTGTCAGTCTGATTCATTTAGTTTTTATACTCATCTCTGTGCTGAAAGTTACAGACTGATTGTGAGCTGAGGAGGAGAAACATACAAAAAACCCAGGCTGCCCAACACACAGAAGGCTCATTTGTTCCTCAATCAACCAAGAGAATGAAGCCTGTCTATATTTTACAGGCAGTTACATTAAAAATAATAAATACTTTGAAAGTTCCAGCATTCAGCAAATCAGCCAGTACATTTCATACAATTTGGTTTTTAAAATGCTGGTTTTGTACACTAGTATTTAACCAAAAATATGATAATAAATTATTTTTCTAACATTTAGAAATGTATAAATCAGAATTAAATTGACCCTGTCCTTCAGGAAAGCCAGGTTGCAAGTTTAGAGCAAAGACAGTATTTGAGCATAGATTAATCTGTTTAAGGGATTGTCCAGCAATTCCTGAAGGGGAAAATGCTACAGAAGTTTCCTGACTGCTGATTATAAATCTTGAACTTAATGAGAGTTAAGTCACTTGGATTTAATCCTGTCCATAGTGACACCCACACTCAGTTCAGAATTTCACAACACACTGGCTTTCCCAGCAGTGTTCAACTCAGGAGTTCCAGTTCCCTTTCCTCCTGTTTCTGCCACTCACTTTGTTCCCTGCACCCTGCTGCACCATATCTTTGTTGTGCCATAACAATTCTGAGGCCATGCTGTTGAACACAGTCAGCAAACTGGTTCAAGTTAAAAAGAAGCTTTTCATAGCACAATGAAAAGAGGAAAAAAAATGGAAAGAAACATGCATGCATCTCAAAATGAGCTTTAACTCTAGATATCATTGGTACAACTGCAAGCTGGGGTTAGATCCTCTAGCATAATTAGTAATAGAGTATTATCCCTAAAAGGTACAGGTCTCCCAGGATGCAGAAGTGTGATTAGAGGAAGAATACTTTTCCTCCTGTAATGATAGCTTTTTCAAGAGGTTAGAGGCTGGAAAAAGTTGTATGCAAAAAAAAAAAAAAAATCCACATAGTAAAAGGAGCAGTGGAAGGGAATTCTTGGGGTAGTAACAACAAGAACTAAGAGCAGGTTCTGAGTGAATTTTGCTGCTGTTTTCTTTGAAAACTTCACACACACCTGGGAGTCTAGAAGCAGAAGCACTTGCTTAAATGACAGAAGGTCTGAACTAGTCTGGACGACAGGTAGCTATCACCTTCCTGCAAGTCTGGGAGCTGGCATTTTCTGGTGCACAGAGAGAATCAGCATGTGGAACCAGTGGTCCTTACCTGGTGGCGATAGTTGTACCAGCCATTCGAACCTGCAACAATCACCACCCAGTGCTTGCCTCCATCTTCAGGTTCTTCCATGGGGAATGTGCTGATGCCCAGAGCACAGCCCAGCAGCACAACTGCTTTCAGTATCATCTCTCTTCTTTATTTACTCCACAAATGCGAGAAAATTTTCCTAATGAAGAATTTTGAGAGAAGTAAATGAGAGGACATCAATAAACAGATGCAAAACAAACATCAGCAGTACCACAACTACAAGCTTTTCTTGCTTGTGGGGATTTTGTGTTTGTTTTACAGACCATTTAACGCACAGTACAATTTCTGGTCATATCTTCCTTCAGCACCAAGCTGCTACTAGTTACAATAGTTTTTTGTCAGCTTTCAAATCTGGCTGAAAGCAATTCTGAAGAGGACAACCAAGTTGTTCAGCTCCCTCTGGTTGTTCTGCTTTATAATAGCTGGCAACGAATAAGTCTCAAATACAAAGCAAGCCTCATATCAATTACTTCACGGATAAAACTGTTTCAGATTAAAACTATTCTCTTGGTCTCTTCTTATGTGATTCCCTGGTTTCCACTCACTGGCAATTAGCCCATTATTACTGAGTCAAATCCTGGGTGATGTAGGATACTTAGACATGGAGAAATGCTGGAGAGTTGGAAGGTCAGAGTGTCACAAAAGCGCTCTGTGCCCACAATACCGAAGAGGGTGGAAAGAGGCTGTGCCACTGTTCTGCACAAGATACAGCCCCAACTGATGGGGCTGGGGGAAGTGCAGGCTGTGAGAGCCTCATGCTATCTGTGCAACCTGTTACGCTAGTGGAGAGCAAATGTGAACCAATACCACATGAAAGAGCACCATTTTTGCCTCTTTTGCTCAATGGTTAAATGTTTGCACAAGGTACACAGTGAGAAAATTGCATCTGAGCGTGTGAATGTCAAATTTAGAAAAGCAGAGCACAGGGAAGGTTTGAGCCCATACAGAAATGGCTCTTTCTACTTTCTTGAGAGGACTAGAAGTAGGGTCCTTGCTAGTAAATGTCCTGAGCACCTTGATGGTCTGATAAAGCATTTGTTCTACAAGCAAACTATCTGGCCATATCTAATCACAGGTTTAAGGCCTGCTTTTTGAATTGGGGTTGGGAGGGCAGGCAGGTTCCATTTATTAGTCACAGTCTCAGGTCTGATGCATCCAATGTGAAACTCTTAAAGCAAACTCCCCTGAAGAATTGCATGTTCCTGGCACATGCATAAAGATTACACATTTCCTCATGCACTGAGAGATGGAATTTATACCTGCCTGCTCACAAAAAAGAGATCTTGGAAGATAATCATTGCTGCTAGGTATGGAAGATGTGTTGTAGCAAGAAGCAGAGTAGTCTATTTTAACATGGCTGTCTCTGGAATAAAAGCTGGAAACCCCCAAGCCATTCAACATGGTCACAAGGCAAAATGTCAAAAACTACCACTAAACCAAGTAAACGGTATCTAAGTCAGCCTCAGTACCCCAGTAAAAACCACCCATCTGCAGCCACTCAAATGAGGCTGGAGCAGAGAAGCAGCCAGCTCCCCTCTGAAGCAGCTGTGTTCAGTGAAGACTACTAACCTAACACATAGCATGGGTTCACTGGTCACTAAGATTTAGTCTTGCAGGCAGTAGTATGAAAAAAATATATATATGCATATATTATACTAGATATATATATACATATTTATAAGTTGGATTTTTTTATCCTTTTTAGTGGAGCTAGCGCAATGTAAAGGAAGCCATGTTATCACATGAGCTCCTATAGGAAGAACTGTTACCACACATAAAAACTCCAGAACAGAAAAGACAGAACCAAACATTAACTGTTATGAAACTGCTTCTTCCAAAAGCTTATCTTTCAGGAAGAAGCCATTCTTGTCACTGCCTGTAACACTTGGTGCAAGAATAATACACAGTAATTTAACAATTTAGGGTTTGTTGAATTATTAGTTTCTTCAGCAGTCAAGCAGATATGAAGGAATAAGCAGATTTTTTATTAGATGATTATACTCTCTCATGTTGAGCTGGAATTGTGAAGTTTTCTCACTGTTGTTGCCAAAGAATGACAGGGGTCTTTGTATGGCAACTCTGCCTGATCTATCTTGTCATTTCTTCAGATGATAAGACAAATAATATACTGTGCTAAAGATGTACTTTGTGTACAACATCCATAAAACCTGCCTATTCTGCTGCCTACAGCCTGGCTAAGATTCAGACCAAGCTGTTTATAACTTTGGTAAAGTGCCACAACATGCCACAGGCCAATGAGCCTATTCATTTCAATATTCAATTGCAGGTATCTCTAACTCCTGAAATATTAGGCAAGAAAAAAAAAATCAGTATATTTTAGACAATCTGCTTATAAGTCTTAACTGAGTTTGACTTATTGGAATATTGAGCTGAATTTCCTCTAAAGAGATCCCTCAGAGCTCAGTGTCTGTCTCATAACATTTCTCCAACTATAACATGAATTATATCTACATGAAAAGAAGAAAAAAAAAGAGAAAATGAATGGTTCGAGTAATTGCTGGAGATCTTTTCACACGATGCTTAGCTCTTTGAGATACCATTCATTAGAATCCAAGGTATATCAGTAGAAGCTGTGTTGGTGCCAGCTGTTCACTGGGCCATAGAACACGATGGCTAATTTCAAGGGAGGCCCTGGCACACAGACATGCATCACATGGAAACAGTCACTGCCACTATCAGTTACTGATATGCCAGGCAACTGGAAACAGTTTGATGGGATTGTCTTTCCTGTGAGTTCATGCTCCTGACTACACCAACAAGGATCTACAGTTCCCAGGACCCCAGCCAGTACCTCAGAGCGGGCCCATGCTGTGCCACACACACGCACCACTGATGTACCACACAGCAGCACTGCATTCTGCCTGCAAACAGCCCCACAACAAAAAAAACACAGGCCAGATCAGGAACACAGACTTAAGCTACCAGCCCCTCGTCCCTCCATGAGGGATTCAAGAGTCTTCCAGGCAGTATGAGGGTATCTAGGTCCTCACATTTCTCACCTCTGCTGAGACAAAAGTTGTGACTGATGCAGAACACTCAGGAAAAAAAAATAAACACCAAGAAACATTGCACTGTACTAGCAAATCATACTTATTTTGTCATGGATTATTTAGAATAAAAAGAACCTCCTCTTTGGCACTAATTAATGATATATAATCTCACTTATCTGTCTTTTCCTATAATTAAATCAAAATAACACCAGAAAGAAGGGAGGAAATAAAAAAAACCCCAGACATACCACAATGGACTAATAAACAATAACTAATAAATACTCAGCTCCCCAAAGTTCTCCAAGCAGCACTTAAAATAGGTTTAAACACATGTGCAGTGGGAATGGGTCTTCAGTGTTTGTCTCTAACTATTACTTAAAAAAACCCCAAACCCAACGAAGTACAGACAAACAAATGATGATCAGACAAACAAATACAATCATGCACACACTTATTTCTACTTGTTTTAAAGAAAGCCTCTGAGTGCAAGTGGACAATTTAAAAGGCTGTGTTCAGGGTTGTGTTGTACAAGTTCTTGACCTACAGCTGGGAAGAGAAAGCTCCCCATCACGTGCTTTGTCTTCAAGTCATACTATGAGAAAGCAGCTCAGCTGACCAGCTTACCACAGGTACAGAAAAAGCCTTTCTCTGAAGATCCGTCACACGCGATCAATCCTAGATCACATGCAGATGGAGACTATGTGGAAAAACTAAAAATTCACCAAAAGATCATCTTAGAGCTTTGGCTGAGCCACAAAATATGATAAGATTTGATCAGCTCCGATTAGCCTTTCTGAGAGAAAAGTTAATTAACTTTGCCTTGAGACCATGCCAGGATAAAGGCCGATGTCAGACGCAGTGGGTTCAGTATCAGACCACCACGTACACATGCAGGTAAGGCTGCTGTGCAGTTTGCACAATCTACAGAAGAAGCACATCCAGAATTGGGTGGCTCTTGCCAGAACAATTCACTCTTAAAACCAGTCTTTCCTGACAGAGGTACTTTGACCACTTCCCACTAGATAGCTAGCACACATCTCTGACTTGATAAGAGAGGGATGCTTACGAAAGACCACATCTGGAAATGGCCGGCTGCTGCTAGAACAGTTTTTCCAGCCAACTGCCTGCTCCCTGAGTTCACAACTTTCCTTTGGAAAACAGTCCTTTAAGATCAATACTCTAAAAACAGGATAGCACTCTAAAGAAAGGGCTTTGAGTTGATCAAAGTATTTTCCACTAGCTTTTAAAGCAATATTGACACTTCAGTAGCTTGCACTCCAAATACCTTAAGCAGTCTCGAGAGCTATATAAACAGAAACCATATGAAAAGTAAGTACACTAACAGTAACCTTGCTGAAAAATAACAGCCTTAAGCTGATCAGATGACCATTACAGCTTTGCTATTAGGTCTTTCTTAACAGCTCACTTCTTACAACTACTAGCCTTTTAGATTCCAGAATCAAGCCACAGTTCCTTTCTCCACACAGTGCTTGCATATTGCCTGCCACTGTAATACTTAGATGCTGACTTCCACAAAATATGTGACGGTCTTCCTCACAGGAAACTGATGTCCACACTTCTGTCAGCAATGTTCTGCCTACATGCTGTGCTGGCTGCTACAAAAACAGAAACACCTAAACCTGTGATTAGGCTCCTGCACAAATAATCTGATTTTCCTTCTGCACTTGTGTGGTAGAAAGAAAAAAATCTTTACCACTATAAATTCTGACAAGGTGCATTTTGAAGGAGAGTATGGTCCCTGATGCAAAACATTTCTTTACAAAGTCTGCTAGTAACCACTCTATGAACTGGCTTAGTATGATTAGAACTTGCAGAAAAATATTTCTGTTTAGCTACTGAAGATCTATAAGCCACTTTTACTATAAAAACCCATGAATTTGTAGTTAACTCAGAATGATTCCTAATGTTAAATAAATGTATTTAAAAGTAATTATAAATAAAGTTCATTCTCCTGTTAGCAGGTTTACTTTTCTCAGCAGCAGAGACAGTACAATTTACCTGAGGGTAAAAAAAAACAAAATCATTCCAAGAATGGTGATAAGCTAATACACCTGGTTTAGGGGATTTTTTTCTCTACACATTTAAAAAACCCAGATTCAAATCTGGCAAACCTTAAGGCATCAGTAAAACTGCTTCTGCTATTTACTTTCATATCTGTCTGCAGATGTACAAAGTCTCTGCCATCTGAGGCATTTTGATAGTAAGAGAGAACAGATACTGCAACACTGCATAAGTAACTTTGTTACATTGCTTGATTTGGCATGGGGGATATAAGGGTAGAAGCATAAGACAGATAAGGGTAAGAATTTCTGCTCAGCAAACATGGAAATGTTGGGAGCACGGAGAGAATGAAATTCTGGAGAAGTTATTACACAGAAATTCCTGTGTGAGATTACACAAGACTCCTGCACTCCACATGTCTTTTACTATGGTTTATCTTAGCATTTCAGGTCTTGGCGACAGTATTTATGTTAATCCCCAAATGCAGACACCCAACACAGTGTTGTTACCTCCTAACTGGGAACTAGGGGTGCTACTGCCTCCAAGCAGAACCTTATGTTACGGCAAAGCTGTCTACCAGCTGTAAAATAACCAGCCACAGCGCAGCATCTTTCAGGCACCACCACCTCTTTGCAGAAATCCCGTAAATAGTTACTCCATGCTTTTCTCCCGTTAAAAATGTATTACTGGTGACTAAATCTAAGCTGCTGCCACTGCTTCCCCCCCACCCCAGATCTCCCTCCTCTCCTCTGTCAGCCCCGGGCAATGCCCCTCGGAAGGAGCCGCTCTGACTCCTGTCTCTCTTCCAGCACGGAGGGATCAAACACAGGTCTCGGGCCAGGCCTGCCAGCCCCAGGGCCAGACGGGGCGCCGGGCGAAGCGGCGGGGGCTCGGCAGCGCTCGGAGCCCGGGAAGGAACCCGGCACCCTCGGCCGCTGCCCTGGGAGGCGGCGGGGCCGCTCCCCCCGCCTCCGCGGCCGGGCAGCGGAGCGGGCCGTCCCCTGCTCACAGCTGCCTTCGCTCAGGCGCACCCCGCGTCCTCCCCGCCCCCCCAGGCCGGAGCCCCGGACAGCGCACCCCGCCGCCCTCACCGCGCCGTGCAGACGAGTCGCCGCCGCGGCCGCTGTGATTGCGGCGAGCGCCGTGCGGAGCCAGGCGACCGCGCCGAGCGGGGGCGGACCCCGGCCCCGGCCAATCGCGGCAGGGCGGAGGCGGGGCCGGACTTCCGCCCGGCCACACTACGAGCCCCAGCGAGCCCGGCTCCCCACTCGCTCAGGCGGCCGCGGGGCCTGCGCGCAAAGCTTGCTGGGAGTTGTAGTTCCGTGCCTGCGGGATGAGTCGCGTGGTCCCGGGTGTCCCGGGAGTCCCGGAAAGCTCCTCTCGCGTGGCCCGGGACCGCGCCGCGGGCGCGTCGGGAGCCGCCGGGAGCCTGTCGGGCCGTGGCTTTTGCGCATGTTGTCCACGGGACACGAACGGGGCAGCGCCGGCTGCGCCTTCCCGTCGGAACTGCCCTGTGCCTTCGGGGCGGGATGGAGGCAGGAGGCCGAGAACGGGAAGGCAGAGAAATGTGCCAGAGGGAATCCATGAGGTGACGGAAGAAAACGGACGGCGCCGTGGTCCTTGCGTGTCTCAGCAAGGACGGGCGGCCGAGCGCTGGCTGCTCGCTGCAGGCTGTGCACCGCCCGCTGCCGGCTGCCAGCTGCGCGGGGCACGGCAGGCACGGTGCTGAGCCGCACGCACCCGCAGAGGGGCTGCGGCTTTGGCGGTGCGCTGACACCTCTGCCAAGTCTTCTCCGTTTTTAATGGGAGAAGGAAAAGCAAAGATCCTTTGTGAAAAGTAGACGCACATGTTTCTTCGCCTAATATACCACGTACAAAGAAGCGCACCAGATTCCTCATTGCACGTCATAAAAACCACTTGCATATCTGTAAAAAAAACCCAACAACTAACTTCGCATTTTGTGACCGAGTGTTTTTGCATGTCTGCAGAAAGTCATAGTTTAGCTCTGACTCTGCCATTTGCATTGTCTGCACGGACTCAGCTTTGCTTATGATCATAAATGTAAAAGGTCATCACAGGTTAATCGTCAATACTTTTCTGGAGCTGGTGTGCCCAGTTACCTGACATGCCTCCTGACACAATCAAGCTGTTAGCATTCAGGTCACTTCAGGAATTACGTTTTTGAACTGAAAGGTCACCATGCTGAATATCCAGCAAGAAAAAAACAAGCTGGGAATCTTAGTTTCACCTCATTTAATTCCAGCCTGGTAGCGGAGCGGGTTATGCTTGTGTTTTATTATCCTCCTGCCATAAAAGGTATCTAATACCACTTAAAAGCATTGCTGACCCATCATCCAAGTCCAAAGGTGTTTGTCATAGCCAGGCTATATGAGGTAAGTACACCTTGTGTCAGCTGTCACCTCTGAGAAATCTAGAACAATCATTGCCAAATAACTTGTCTATAACTTCTGCATTAATAAACATCAGCAAGATGTTCCTTTTTGTGAGATAGATGGGAAGACTGCTACAAGAATCCTAAATCTCTGTCAAAATGTGTTGTGCAGATACTAAAGACACTCGAGTAATACGCAGATTTTTACTACTGAATTCAATTATTTCTTTGATTGTTCTAGAAATTTAGGAAGACTTCCTGGATTGAGTGGGAAATTTGTCTAAGGGAAAGATAACGAATGGTGTTGCTGTCTATATGGGCTGAAGTAAGCAGAGAGATTGCTAAGATACAGCTGTGGGGCTCAAACAGAAGCAGCTACATCACCTGCAGCAGGAATCCAGATGATCCATGTAACTGCTGCTATCATGGAAGAGAGGAAATGGACTACGACTATGTAAACAAATGTACATATCATCTTTTTTAAAAGAGAAGAGCACATAAGTAGGTAAAACCATGATGGATTTATGAAATTGAAATGAAATGTTATTCAGCCTGCAGAAGAGAAAGCTCTTTGGAAATCTTATGGCAACCTTCCAGTACTTAAATAGGGCTACAAGAGAGCAGGGAGGCAGATTTTTTACGAGGACATGTAGTGATAGGACAAGGGGGAATGGCTTTAAACTGAAAGAGGGCAGGTTTAGATTAGGTATTAGGAAGAAATGGTTTGCTGTGAGGATGGGGAGGCCCTGGAACAGATTGTCCAGAGAAGCTGTGGATCCCTGGAAGTGTTGAAGGCTGGGTTGGATGGAGCAACATGGTCTATCATGGCAGGGAGACTGGAGTAAGATGATCTTTGGTCCTTTCCAGTCCAGCCTGAACCATTCTATGATGCTATTAAACAATTTGCTCTGGCTCTGACAGTGCTAAAAAGGAAAAGTAACCACCACCCATATGTCTCATAACAAAACTTTAACTCTGTGGAAGGCAGTTCCACCAACCCACCAAAGCCACATGCTACAAATGGTATCTAAGATGCTACCAAATTCTGAAAGTGTTTACTAAATGAGAACAAAAAAAAAAAAAAAAAAGACTCAAATGTGAAACTTCAAAACTGCAGATAATATAGTTTCTTTCTTAATAGCTTTCCTACAAACCAGAAGGCTGCCATATGGTAAGGGTGGGTAGTTTAGCCCTGATTCTGTTTTGCTAAGAGCGCTCTGAAAGGATTGTAACTCCTCTATCCAACACTGCTAGCACTAGGCTGGACTGGAAGCACTGGCATTACAGTAGTAGTTCTGGTAACACACAGGTTTCCCCAAAAGAGATTTTCCAGTTTTTTGGCACAACTCTGGAGATGTTTTAGCACAGGTGTTTATGGTTCTATGCCACTAATTTAACAGCTGACAAAATTCAGACCGCAAAGTTGATTTTGCTTTTAATCTAGCAGAACAGATACTTCAGAAAAACGTACAGGAAGCCATTGTGGACTGCACCTACACTTCCCTTTAAGGGCAGCTGGATAGATCAAGAATTTTTTTAATGAGTCAAGGACATTTTTTAGCTAGGAAAAAATGGACTGGAATCAAGAATTGAGCATATTTAGGGTGTGTACCTTTTAAGCTTCCTTAGCCTATTTTAAATATTTTAACAAATACTTATTCTTTGTAGTTGCACTAACTTGATAACGAATAGCAAAACAAAATAAGAAATTCTAGGAAGAAAAAAATAATATTTAAGGTAAAGAGTGGAACAGCTTTATGATAAATGAAAAAATTTGCTGAGCCTGGTCTTTCCACATCTTCACTAGCAACGAGATTAGATTTGTCAGTCTAGCACTGACACATGACTAGCTTCCTTGTAAAGGCAAACATCAGACATGGTTATTCTGTATGTTTGAAACAAGGGAAGATTCTCATTTTTGCAAAATTAATAGATTAATAATGGGGTGATCCTAGCTATCAAATGATTAAAGGAAAAAGCAATATTCATCTTTGTTTTGGGAAGAAAATCAGAAGAGACTTACATAAAGTGACCTTAATTCTGAAGGAAAGAAAGAAAGTTAATGTCAGGCATATCGTCATGAAGATAAACTGAGATAAAAAAAGTCTGGAAAGAAGAGAGATTCAGAGGTGTAGTTGGCTTACATCACTTGGGGAATATATACACATACATTTTGAAAGTGAATGAGGGAAAATCTTATCCTTACTGCTTTGTACATGATTTCTTCAACTGTTCTGACAGATTTAACTACATTTGACCATGTTCAATATTAATGGGTTCCTATATTTTTCTTGAAAATAGGAGGCCAAGTAGGAGGAAAGACTTGAGACAGCACCAGAGAAAACATTGTTTCTTTCGAGACCAAAAGAAGCTAGGTATTTTTTGTTGTTCCTTTCTCCTATGGGCTTTATGAGGAAAGACAACAATGTCCCAGGAAATGTAATATTTCTCTCACGTTGTTTCTCCAGGCGGAACTCTGCTGGGGAAGGAGAAGCTGAGATTTACTCTGTGAGCAGGGGAATAGGAACATATACAGACACATATGCTGAAGACAGAGCTTGGAGACATCCTCATGTAGGAACTGTGTGCATGTAACAGTTCTATATTTGTATCTAGGGAAGTCTGAATAAGTATTCCAGAAAGTTTAAGTGCAAGACTGTGTGGTCACTACATGCAGAACAGTGTCAGTTGCAAATGAAGAAGTGCCTCCTTGAATACAAGCTTGCATGGAGAGCTGAGAAAAGGCTCATCAGAAAAGCTAAATGCACTCGGGTTAGGTTTCTATTTTCATCCTACAGGAAAAATAAAAATAACTTCTAACTCTATGCATCTCTTCTGCAGATGACACTTTCCTACTTTTGTAGTGAAGTGTAGTCAAGCGAGTTGTACGGAAAAAAAACAAAAGTTTGGTGTAGGATAAAGTAGGTGTGAGGTGATATCCTCAAATATCCCTATGATCAGGAAATTCAAGAGAATGACAATGTGTACTAGAGAAAACAAGCAGGGAGGAGGAAAAGGGGGAGAATCTAAAGGTTGAAATGCTACAAACACATCCTTACTGGGAGCGGCTTCCAAATAACCTGTGTGACTATGCAGTGGGGAATGTATTTTAAAAATTGTGAAATAAGATAATGGCCAGCAGTAGGCTTAATGGTGTTATTTATTGCAAATCTAGTTCATCAGCATTTTCATACCCACAGAATATCCATTGAAAACTGTGGGGGGAAAAAGCCAGTTATGAATAGGAGAGGCAGAACGGGATTCTCTGAACTTGAGTTCTATTGTCTATTTACTTCGTTGCAGACACTTGTGGGAATCCTCATATCTGACTGACATATTTCCTAAACCTCACTGCATGCATCCTCTTGATAATGATTTTTTTCCTGCACACAATTAACGTTTAAATATATGATATGTTTGCAGTATCACCATGGATATCTGGACTCGGATTCCAAACAGTTGCATTACCCATTGCCACCATCAGGAAGAACGCTCTTTTCTCTCTGTTGGTTAAGATAAACTTCCCTCCATTTTATGGTCAAGCTTGCCCAGGCAATCCATACATTTGCAACCCCAGGATTAATCCATGTAATTCACAATGAAGCCAGGAAGTTGCCAAACTGGCCCAGTGAAGATCTTTTGTCCAGCACTCACATCAAGAGCTAGTCTTCCATTCTTTGCATCAAATTGCATTCTCTTGTTAGAGGTAAACATCTACCCTTTCAAAGAATTATCCTGAGTACCTTGAGGTCATGAAAATGCATGAAGAAAGGCATATGACAATATGCAAATACAAATAACCCCCCGTATCCTTAAATGGCATTTTACTCTCCGGACTTGGTATTCCTTAAGTTGCTATTTTTCAAACGTCACTAGACTAACTTTGATAATTCTGGCAGTGTCTAGGAGGGCTGGCTTTGTTTCCTGCTAGAAGAATAATATGCTAATTCTGTCATTTTTGTATAGACAAAGGAAATAATGTAGTGAGGACAGTGCAGAAAAAGTGTCATTGTGATTTACGACAGGAAAATAAAGAAATAGGAGTAACAAAAGAAAATGCAAGCAGTAACAACAGAAAGACAGAACGAATGTATGTGCGTGTGTGTGTTCCTAATACAGTTGAGTTACACTGAGGAAGAAGGAATACAAGCACACCCTAACTTCGTGTCTTTCATTTTGACACAAAAGTGAGGATGCAACAGTGTAGATAGAGCAACCTTTCCAGAGCATAAATGAGGAGTGGTCTAACTTCAAATATCCCAGCCAGGAGCCGGCTACATGTTCTAGCCAGGGTCCATTGCATTGCACCCCTGCACCTTGCGTAAACCCATGTGCCCACAGTTATAGCCACTAGGCAGAGTTAAGAATTTCCATCATTTCATGTTAAAATAGAGCTCTTCTAAAAGTCCCCCTCAAGTTCCTGTCAGTTTACCCTAACCTCTTCCATGCTAGATGTTTATGGAAGAACTGCTTTCTGATATTCAGTTTATAAATCATTCAGTGATACTAAGGAAAATAAAAAGGGGGGAGAGGAGGGTCCAGCAAAAGAAAAGAGAACTGTGTCTCTGTTTACAAATTCTCTGGCTGAGAAGCTTTTGCAGCTGTATGCTTTGAAAAGTTCTATTAATTATTAAAGAAATAAAAAGAAGAAAAACTTTGAAGGCCTTTTAAATGCAGATACCGCCTTTGCCTTTGGAAGTCCATGAGTCAAAATCCTAGGGAGAGTATAATCGAGAAATACCTTCTGTCCTGTTACTGTACCTTCCCTCTCCACTTGCATTTGGCCACTTTCAGACAGGGATTTGTGCTTTGACTGGCCTTTCTAACCAATGTTCAAATCACAGCTGTGACTTTTTGCCTAGTTTGTGAGAGGCCAGTCCCATCTGGACAAGTTACATACCTTCAGACCCCAGAAGTGTACTGAAGACTGGAAATTAAAATCCTTACACGTTCATTAGCAGTGAACATGATCCATCCCCAGAGTTTGTACGTTTTGACCAGACCGAACCTGCTTTGCTCTGTTCAGGCGCGGAGGAGGATTTCCTCTTTAGTTCCTCCTCACCATGCCTCAGTTCCCCACTGGCATGTGAAGACAGTGACAGCAGTGGCCTCAGAGGCTGCGGGTGTGTGAACTGCGTGATGTGGGCAAAGGTGACAGCTCAAAGATAGGCTCCCCTGGGGAGCGTGGGTGAGCCCATGCAAGGCAGCCAAAGGAAGAGGCTGCGTGCCCTCCTTTACCACGGGGTACGTGTGGGGGCGTGAGCAGCCAGCACAGAGCCCTTTCGCCGTCGCTTTTGGCCAGGACCTGATTTCTCTGCCCACACAGAGTCAGGGAAAGTGGTAGACAACAGTATGAACTTATGGGGCAAGTTCATGCCGTTTTATTCAGTGGTGCATTGAAGTGACAAGTGGCGCGAGGCCACATACTGAATGCTGAGAATGAAATAAAAGTTTAAGTAGCAACTCATCCAGTGACCATCACCTTAATTTGCAATCCTTGATATCTGGCACATTTCCAATATACTGCATGAATCAAAGACCTTAGACTAGATATGTAGTTGTGTTTTAACATATCATGACACATGAAAAAGAAGGCTGAATAAGGATGACGTGACCCATCTTTATTTTTTGTTGCTATATTTTTTGCAATTTTTATGGTTTTCAGCACAGTTTTCTACAGAAATTAACCACCAAAGCCCTATTTCTGTATACTTAGAGAAGAGTTTAATTAACTTAGTACAAGTCATGTGACTACATATCTGTTTTGCCTCTTCTACCAAAAAATTTACCTTAGTGAACAATGAAGAACCTATGAATCAGCTCAAAGTGGGAAATAGTAATTATAAAAAAATAATTTTTTCAACTGCAGAGCCTGCCTCTTTTTTAAATTAAAAAAAAAATCAAACTTAAAGCCCCAAATGTTTTCTTGAAATGAGTTTTGAGGAAGTGAGTTAATCTTCCTGTGATATAGTTATTGGGGCAGATATTTTCTAGCTTTGTTATTTATATTTCCTTACTATGCGAGCTATAGTAGGAAAAAATAATGTCTGTAAATTATACCTTAAAATTACTTCTACTTTGAGTATGACTAGGGATCTAAAGGCTTTGTACAGAAAGTCTAATTTTTTGTCTACAGCTAGGTATGAATCTCTCCCTTTTCATGCTTGCAGACAGAGAATTGCAGCCAGAACCCGTCAAACTGTGCAGCAAGATGTGTAGCATATCAGATCAGGGCCTGGACTCTGGGGAGGGCACCTGTAAATTGAAATGACACCTGTAAAGATTTCAGTGGTAGTTAATGAAGCTGTATGCCCCTTGTGACAGAGTTAAATATTCTCACCACTCAGCCTGGCAGTCAGAGGATTCTTAGAAGTAACTGGCAACAAAAAAGACATAAGGGACTTTGTAAATAGGTCAGTGAAACAAGCAGCAAGTTCTCTTTCCTTCCTCTGTCTTCCTCACCACCCTGCAAAACCTGAGAACATCACTTATGGGAATAAAAGTACAGATCTTAAAGAAGCATCAAGGAAAGAGATATCACTACTTATTCAGGGTCTCAGCCAGTAAACTTTCTGCTATTTTTTTTTTCTTATTTTATAAATGGAAATATTATTTTTTGGAGACTATCAGTGATAGTGAAAATGTAAATGGAACAAATTTTAATAGTCTTGCTATAATCTTTATCTTCTACAAATCAGGCACTTGCAAAGATTACACACCACATGTGAGACACTAAATAGGGGGGAAAATATAGTGGAGTTGCTACAATTTATCAGAGCATTCGGAGGAAGTAACTGTTTTCCAGGTTACACATAAAGCATGATTTCTTTTATGGAATGATTCTATAACTGAACAATTCAGTATAAAATCTATACAGGACTTAAATGATTTGTTTTCCCCCACTCTTAGCCAATCCCTTTATCAAATACAGGATCCCTGTTTTAAAGATTTTGTATGAAGAGGGAAAGGGGGGTGCCATGGAATTTACTTCAAGGTAAATAATGATGTCCTCTGCAAGTACTGGAAATTCTCAGGCTGTGGGCAGTTCATCCTAGGAGTGTGTGGTGTGTGATCCTAGGAGTCCGCCTATGGAATCTTGAATAAAAGGCACTTCTGTCCAACCATTTACTTATCTAAACTAGTTTACATCTGTAAGATGATTCAGTCAAACAAGAACCATGCAATGGCTCTAGAGTGGAATGGGGCATGTTAAAATGTGAGTTGATTTCCTCTTGCTGGTTATGCATCTTTATTGTGGGTATACTTCCTAAACAGGTTTTCAGACTCTAATGCAGAGAAGGGCTTGTTAAATGCAGTGATGGAATTGAATATTTTCTGGGTTTAAATATTCTTTGTTTCTATCCCCTCTGTAAAAGACAGAGATAACCTAGGGCATTGGCTTTGGCCCTTCATGTTTCTTTTGAACATTATTCATGTCACTTTGGTGTGCAATGATCAAATACTACAAACATCCACAATCATACATGAATTTTCCATTGAATGGATTTGCAACATGTTTTGAAGACTGAACAAGACAAGTAAAATAACTGTAAACTTGTAATTAATAAAATCTCTTAAAATCTCTCCTCTTCTTTTCTTAGTGCCTGAGAAGGTGATACATTCACATTAATTGAAATGATGCTTATGTGCAGCTGATTCACATGATGTAAAAGTTGAAGGTTGGGAATTCATTTGGTTTATTACTACTTTTTCCAATGTGTTGCTTAATCTGCAGTGAGGCAGGATGGATTTTCTATTAACTTGTGCCAGTACTAGTGCCATGAGTATGTTCTTGATAGGCAGCAGGGTTAATGTCTCCTGCTTGGGCTTAAGTCCTAAGGATGCCCAATGATAATTGATAATTCTTATCTGTAGACAAACATTTTGAAGCCTTTGACCTACACAGGAGTTCTTCATTATCTTTCCAAACATTGTACGTTCCTCGTTGGAAGAGGATTACCATGATAAGATGTAAGGAAACTTCTGTAAGCCAGATAACAACATTCAGATAACTTGATAACAGCCTAGCAGTGAATATAAGCAGAGAATACTTGCAAGGTGTGATCTGGCAGGGTAACAGCTAGAGCTCTGGGGGAACATGGATGTAAGTCACCAGCCATGCATTCAGCATTATAATCAGGAGGACAACGTGTCCTCAACAGAGGAGGATCTGAAGTGGCAGGAGGTGTAAGTGTTGTCTTCATTCACGTTCTTGTTGGTACTTCAGGCATGAGTAGAAGCTCTCCATGAAGCAAGTATGGTGGTTAGCTGTGATACGTTAGTATAGAAGGTTGAGGAAACAAATAAAGGGGGAGGAGAGGATGAACAACAACAAAACTTAACTTTATGTAGTGCTTTCAGTGTATCTTAAGTGTACTTTATGTACACTTTAACAGCTATCCTTACTAACAGTAAGCATTTAAAGAGGAGAGGTAACAGCCTAAAGCTTGAAAATGTTGAAGTACTGCAGGTGGGAGACACCGAGTCAGAGATGACAGGGAGGGACGTTACAGTCAGAAGTACGCGGCACTTGGGAATGCGGTTTCACGGTGGACTTGGCAGTGCTGGGCTGACAGCTGGGCTCAGTGATCTCTGCTCTTTCCCGACACGGGTAACTCTGTCACTCTGCGGCAGCCGCGCTCCTGGCAGCTCTTCCCTCAGCGCCTGCGGACAGCACCGCCAGGTGGCGCGCGCGGCAAGCCCCGCCCGCGGGGCGGGCCCGAGCGTGCGGGG
>VWPU01007697.1:0-169481 GCA_013398955.1 Callaeas wilsoni | reverse complement strand
GACAGGGGGGCATAGTGTACAATAAGGGTGCTTAGAGGCAATAAAGTGGCTTCTACTAGATTCATATTGGATCGTGTGTAGTCCGTTTACTCCTGCATCACTCGAGCTCCACCTAAACGTAAAGAAATAGTATAAAAGTAAGCTGAGAATAGGAGTAAGTCAGGGAAGACTCTACCGTAACTACTGGGATTAGTCAATGGGTTGAACCCATCTTCTTCCCCTGTGGGTAAGAAATGTACTCTGTGTGCACTGGATGCTTTTACTGGGAATTAGAGCGTCTCTGTGCATTGCTCTGAATACATTTTTGCAGTCAGATCCTCTCACTGGTAGTCCCCGAACCTTAACCTGTCACAATTTTCTGTTAATACGGAGTGTTATTCCGTGAACTGTCAGTGTGAGTCCTTCCCAGGCACTGGCAGGCACCAGCAGCAGCAAACACAACTGAATAAAGTGGGTGACCTGCTGAGGGCTCAGGAAGTGGGAAGGCACATTCAAGAGTCTCCCTTATGCTGTTGGTGTGTGTCCCTGAACAAGTCAGCTGAACCACCTCTTATCCAGCAGGACTGTTCAGTGAAGGATCCCTGTAGTGGGACGCTGACAGAATGGTCGAGCGCAAGGGTCCCGGTTCTCCTGGGGTGCTGACAGACAAATCAAACACTAAGGGTCAAAGAAATCTCCCCTTTTCACATGAACCAGAGCTTTGAGCTCCTCCCCATAAGCATGTCAGTCTGTCTCAGAAGACAGATAGAGCTAGAATGAATTAAGCTCTGCTTATAAGTGCATTTCTGAACAGCTTTACTCTAGAATATATTCCACTACAAAGCACTTCAGCAGGTGTTTGAATTCAGCCCCTAAAATAATCAAGAGTGGCATTCATATGCTAAAAGAGAAACCCACAGTCAAGTGCCTTGCTGAATGAGAATCTTGGTGAAATTGGTAATTTCAAATTGGCTTAAAGCACTTGAAATTTATTCTACACAGTGCTGACAATCTCACATACTCTTAAGATTATAGTTACAGTGTATAAAAACAGTAAAACAGTCCCTGACCGAAGGTCTGGCAGCCTAATTAAATGAAAACAGGAAAAAAAAAAAAAAAAGGAAAAAAATAAAACAGCAAAGAGAAGAGCTATAGAGTGGGAAGTGGAATAAANTATAAAAAAAATAAAACAGTCCCTGACCAAAGGACTGGCAGAATAATTAAAAAAAAAAAGAAAAAAAAAAAAAAAGGAAAAAAATAAAACAGCAAAGAGAAGAGCTATAGAGTGGGAAGTGGAATAAAATCCAAGATTTATGATTTTTAGGTTATCAATAAAACCATATTGCCTCCTCAGGCAAACTTTTTATTCTGACACTTTCTGGGTAGGCACAACATACAGACAATACTAATTTATAGTTCTCATAATCTCCTAAAGAATTGCTTGAAATCAGCTCCCGATGATTTCAAATTCAGACCTGAATCAGGTCTCGATGTTCCTCTGAGAAATGTAAGCCTTTGAAATAATTCTATTTCATCTCTACTTAAAAACAAACAAAAAATCAATATAGCTCTATTTTATACTCTTGGCAAGAGTTTTGCAATTTTTTTGAAAAGAGTTTTCCGCTAAAGGAGACAGATGAACCAAAAAGAAACCACATTAACCTGTAAGTTAAATACTTATGCTAAATGCAGGATTCAGAATCTTGATTAAATATTTGAAAAATCATAATTTCACATTGAAAATAAAAAATATAATATAGTAATAATAATAGGATATTTATAGAAATCATGGAATAATTTTGATAAATAAACTCTATCATCAAATCCAAGGGTTCTATCATGAAATATGAAGTATGACCATTTGGAATATCCTGAAAAAGAAAATGATAACCTGCAAACCCCCTTTTTGGCAGTTATCAGAAACATCTTGCAATGCCCAACATGTTTTTTGGCAACAAAGAATGAGGCTGCTCACTTATAAAGTCAAGAAGAATGCTCTTTACGGGCTTCTTGATCGTCTAGGTATTTTGTAGAGGAAAATTAATTTCCCAGAGAGAAGCCCACTAGACAAAACAAATGCTTTATCCAGTGAGCACTTCCTAGTTCCTGACAATGTCAGTCATTTAACTCTTCCCAGGAAAAGTGAATCCTGTCAAGTCATTCCAAGATCAACAGCATACATTTCTACCTGACAGTAAAAGATGGCTCTTCATTACTCACAAGGTTTAATAAGTACCGCAAGGTTAGCTCTCATCTCCTGGCCAAATTCCAGTTCAAGTAATTGCCTCCTGCCTCCCCAAATTCCCTTCACAATTCCCTTAGGTCAGACACTCTTCAGCCTGCTCTAAGCTGCCCATGCACTGTTAAACACCAGAAGGGGCCACTTTTAATGAATGAATTACAAAGTAAGCTAAAATCTCCCGTTTTCTCAGGCTAGAATTCACAAAATGCATCACTGGCATCCATGAAACATTTTTCTAAACATTACTGGGTCACTCATTATTTGAATGGATTATTTATTGTGTGCTGAGATGTTTTGTTGGCTTGCAGACTGGGGCTAGCCAGGATCATGGTCAAGATGAAATGTGTTACAGTTAAGTGTATTTCACTGAGAGATCACTGAGATGTCCCATGAGTCCTAAAGCATGTACTTATTTCAAGCCTTCAAAAAAACCACGACCAAATTGTGCATTTTTTTGTTCAGAAGTGAGGGGGGGAATAGGATGTGCCACAATGTTCAGTTGTAAATCATCAAATTCTTGCCATTTCTGGCTGGCTGCTCTCATTTTACCATGTATTTCCATCAGCTCAGAATATTACATGCAAGCACTCAAGGTCAGTGTCAAAACTCCATTGGAATGCCCTTGAAATTAAAAAGTTCCACAAAACATTCAATTCCATGTCACATACTCTGCCTGTTGGTTAAATTCCAGTACTTGCTCCCACATACAAGGATATAAGGGAGATTCATACCTGGTAGAGCAGATCCTGCCCTTTACACTACTCTACCTTTACTTTGCAACCACAAGGTTATCTTTCCTTCTTGCACTATTTACTGTCATTGTGTTCATTTTTTTATTAATTTGAGCATTTTGATAACAAAACATTATAACAATTTTAAAATAATTTCAAGTGCTGTGCAGACACCAGAATAAGTTTGTGCTACCAGTAAAACAGATGGAGGAGAAAAACTGCTTCTATTGGTAGCAGAATATTCTAAGCTCCAATTTTCACATTTGGTTTAGTCATGAAGACATGCACTTAATCCACAATGCACCGTCATGAATTTTTGATTTTTTCATTTCAGGGTTATCAATATGCAAGTCCTTTTCCTTTCAGGGTAAGTACTTCTTTTGTCACACCTTTATTAAAGTTTCTCAGTCCCTTTACAAGCTCCAGTGTTCAAGTTCTGTGCATACACCATCTCTGAGGGTGACAAGCAGGTTTCTGGAGAGTTGCAGAGGGGAATCCCAAAGAACATATGGCCATGAGAAAATACCATTTCCTTTTGATAATGAGCAGGCATCAGCGACAGTCCCTCACCCATGGGACTGGCAAGCAGCTTGATTTCCCACAGAACTGAAGGGGAATCAAAGACAAAGCATGTCCAGGTGGACAAGATAATCCAATCAGCTCATCATTACTTCTACTGTGTGACGTACTCCAACAGCAGCTCCAGAAGCCATCACAGCAATTACCTCATTTGCCCACAGTTTCTGTGAAGGAATAAAATCCTGCCACTGGTAAGTATCTTTCATTGTCTGGTATCTGGGTGCTTTGATTTCTGTTCAATTACAAAGGAGCAGGACAGGTGAAATAATTTCTGAACAAAATTGTTTAAATATGTCAAATGTAGCTTGCAGAAAACCCCATATAGGCCTCCAGAAAAGTGAGGAATAAAAGCAAGCACATCTCTCTAGAACCCCAAATGCATCTGCCCAGCCAAGAGCTCAGTTCTCCAGTACTTTATGCAAAAATGCTTGGAGGATGTGCTCCTTTCATACTGTCACTCTGTTATGAGACAAATCACGTTTATTTCCTTCAGTAACAAAGATGTTCAATTCAAGACAATATCTGAAGCTGCTCTGGAAGTGCCAGACCCCCTCAAGTTCAGGGCTGCTCCTAAAACCAGGAAGATGCTCACCAGGTATTTTTCAAAATAGTAGCAGGAGGGAACTATAAATCTCTCTTCAAACTGGGCTCAGCTGAAATCATACTATAAATAATTTTGAAACAAAATAAGCAACAACAAAACCAACAAAAACAGCAACAAAGCCTTTCCATTAGAGAGGAAGATGGGTTTTGCATCCAAGGCAGTGACATTCAGCTGGAGGTATCTGGACACAATTCCCAGCTCCAACAGCACTATTACAGGGACATCTGGGAAAATCACAACCGCCCTCTCTTACCACAAACAATGATATCCGAAATTTTCTTTGTTGTCATGATACTTTAGCACATAAACTCTTCTTGTCCAGAAACTTATGCACACCTAACCTATTTTTTGAATAGTGAGATGAAAAATCATTCTGCAAATGTGTTGGATAAAAATACTCTGTGCGTATTTGAGAAGATTTCAAGGCTTTCCTGTACCACACGTAACAAGCCTTTTAATCATTAATACTTTTATCTATTATAAGTACATATAAATAGCAAAAAACCTACCACAGATATTGAATGATAAACCCAGACAGACTAAAATGTATTGATTTGCTCCAGCTGCATTGCTGTTATGGGGTTGTCTCTCATGGATTGCAGCACAGATGAAATGCAAAACTTACCCCTAAAGGGAAACATTCAGTCTCCACTGTAAAAATAAGATTTGTTTTAAACAGACCTGCAGCTGAATACTTAGGAATTACAAGGGTAAAGAAATAGAATGTATATTTTAAAAGGTGTAACTCCAGAACAGAACAGCAGAATAAGGTGGAAGGAGTATTTGAAGGTTCAAAAGCTTCCCAGGCACCACTGCACATCTTCCCCACCTATTTATTTCTTCTTCTTCTTCCTTTCTCTTTTTCTGAGTTTCATTATAAAGAAATAAACTATTCAGTTAAAGGGTCAATCGACCCTGTGCAATCTTCTTCAAAATATATATCCTGGCACAAAATTCGGTACTGCTGTCCCTGTGGATGGAAAAGGATGTTTCTGGGGAAAAAAAAAAAATTAATTTTAATATTTTTTTAAATATATTCAATAATTATGCCATTAGCCATACAATATTAAGCCTCAGCCTTTATCTTATCATGTAAATAAAATAGTCCATTCTATTATTTAGTAATTGTGTTCCAGAGTATAAAACCATGTGATACCAAAAAAAAAAAAAAAAACACCAAAAAAAAAATAGCATTAACTTCTCAGGGAAACCAGTCCTTGATCATTTTTATTGATGTCATTTGAAGTGACTGATGCCCAAGATCTCAGGGAAAAAGAAAAGCCCTACAAACTTCATGCAGCTGTCACTGAAATCAGCTGCAAATTAATGATGTATGACCTAAAGCTTCAAGTTTCAGTGGCATTTTTATACTGACATCTCCTTGGAAGGCAAGAGATCAACTCCTGAAATATTAAAACATCCAACTTATTCGTTAAAACTGGAGGCTGTATGCAGACCACAATTTTAAGACTTTTTGATCTTTGTCCTGCGTTCCCAAGAAGGACACCTGATTTACCTTAGCTATTCCCTGGACACTTTGTGTGCTCTTCTCTGCAGTCCCACTACCTGACCTCCTTTCTCAACAGATGATCTCTTCGCTTTCTGTTCATGTAGAGTTTCCATAATGCAATCAGTGTATGTTCTCCTTTTAGTGAACCATTTTGACTCACAATTACTCTGGCATAAAGAGGGATGAACACCATGTTCAGAGTCTGTTCTACATTAAACAGTGTTGTTATAATTCTCCACAGTGAAGAAAATGGGATAATCTCCAAGCAGGTTGCTCCTAGTGCTTAAAACCACGCCAAGCATGATGGTTTTTACAGGTTTCCCTTTCATCTCAAAGATCAGGCCAGCTTTTGAACATAAAATGTTCTCTACACAGAAGGCAAGAGCCAAGCCTGAGACTGGTCTTGCAGCAGAGCTGATTTTGCCCCTTAGAAAAAGGTGGGACACTTGCCGCAGAAACCAATACATGGGAACTGCTGAATGGCCAGTTTCACTCCCTCCAAGAACTTGAGGGTTTAGTTTATAAAAATAGTTAAAACTTACAGTACTCACACAAAGAACTGAATCAGCAAGATGCAGAATACCCACAGCCACTTGGAGGAAATCAAAACGTACTTTGAGATAATATCTCCTATAAGTACTATTCATATTGATTATGGCAGCACACAGTGAGAGCTTTATGAAGTGGAATTGAATTTGCCTTACAATATATACTGATTATATTGTGTAAATGCTGCTGCACTGCTCCATTTCCTATGGGATGCAGACAAACTCTTTTACTCTCCCAGGGGGTAATAAACATGATGAGGCTCAGAAGCCTGAATGCTTTGTGTCTCTCCCTCTTTGCACACTCACACTCTTGCCTGGCAGCCAATTAACTTGGTCCTTTGGGAGAGAAGTTCTCACTTCCCTCTGCAAAAATGGACATATAAAGGCTCTAGCCTCTAATATACTGCAATGTGAAAAATAAGGCTACTTTTAGCTTTCTTTATTAACTGTTTTTATGACTTTTATGCTGTTTCCCATCTGACCATATTGCTACAGTGGCTGCACATTATGGAGTGCTCCTGTCAGCAAGGGTTGATGTGCACGCCAAGGACAAGGCCCTACTTAAATTCAGTGCAGTGAGACTTTATATTAAAGGCACCTACCTGAGGAGGTGCTCCTCAGACTTACACAAGTTCGTCAGTGAGCACATGGGAAAAAACTTTGGTCCAAGTGCCTGAGGCTCTGGGATGCTCAGCTCTGAATTAGAAAACAAAGTCAGATAAGAAACACAAAATTCAAACACACACCAACTCCAGGATGCACAAACCCTTATGATAACCAGCGATACGGGCCAGGTTCACTTGTTTAATTACATATGCAGACATCTGCTTCATATGCAGACTGAGATCATTAAGAAAGAGAAAACAACACCTCCTCAAGAATTGCCAGAGATCATATTATGCATAAGAGCTTAAACAACCCGGGAAGATATTTATAAGCAATTTATCGTTTATCTAAAACTACCTTGTTCTAGAGGTCACAAAACACCATGAAAAAAGGAGAAATGGTAGTAAACATGCAAAAATATCCTCATTAAATTCTAAAAAACTTATGTTCTGACCAAAGAGGCTACTTGAAAATTTGCCACACAAGCCTGTTACCATTTTTAGTGGAGAGGATTAGGCTGATTACAATGGATTGTTTGGATATTTGGGCAGCTTGTAGAGTCCATAGTGACTCCCTTCCTCTGAGACACCGCGGTGAGAAGTGCAGAGGTAACAGCAAGAGGGAAGGACTGTGCTGCCCTTTGCCTCTCACAAAGGGTGGTTGGGTAAATGAAGGCAATTTATCACTCATACCCTGGGCACACACCTAGGACCTGAGCCATCCTTCACCTCTCACTGGCTCCCGCAGCCTCCCATCCTCACGCGGCTGCTGGGCACGTCCCAGGAATCTCCGCACCAGCTCCCTCCCGAGTTCCCCATCTCATATCTCATCCTGTCTCTTCTGCTCCTAAATATCTTCTGTTTCCTCTCTCTGCTGTTTCTTAGGTCATTAACCCCACTGACTCCTGCCTACACTTCATCCCTCTCCATCATCAGCTCCTTCCCATGCTCCACAGCTCTTCATTAGAGTATATTGCCTCAAAAGCAAACAAACACCTAACAATTATTTTTGCTTCCATCTAAGGTTTAATTTTCTCTTTTTGTATCTGATTTTCAAAAGAGATGCACCTTTTTCTCCGTGTCTGTGCTGACTTGCTCTCATTTTTTTCCATCTCCCACCTTTAAAAGTTCTTTGTCAGTACATTCAGCCAGCTCTGTGGTACCTTTCTGTAGCCTCCTTCACACCAAACCAGATATTTTAAACAGAGGGGAGCTGCAAAGGATCTCCTGACCAGTAGTCACGGACTCTAAAGTAATAATTATATTCTCTGCCTTTCAAACCGGCCTCTTATGATCCCATTTTATCCCAAATCCTCAAATAATTTTGAAGCCAACATTAATCTAGAAATAAATGTCACTGAAATTAATGCATTTCCAGATAATAGAAGCCTCCAGTGTATCTCAAATTTAAAGAAAGAGTACCCTAGAGTAATAAAACTCCAGGAACCACCCACAGCTAATTTATTTCAGATGTATGGATAAGGTTCAAATTTTTTAACATCCCAGCAGAACAAGGCAATCTTAACCTCCACCGGATTATTATAATTTCCAAATTGGTTGCCCATCCTGCTTTATGCCTTAGGGAGGTTTGTATCAAATGCGTTGTTAGAGCAGCCAAACCTCTGGAGTCGGATTTGCTTTGGTGGAAATGATTAAAAATGAGGAGGGCATTATAGCCCCAGTAATGTATGCTTAAATTATACAACTGACAGCTGCAATCTCAACTAAGGAACTGATTGAAACATTTAAGCAGATGCCTGAACTGCTCCTTTCGTGGTTTCTCCTCCCTCTGTGTGAAGGTGCACTGTTACGGGTGCCTTCATCAGCCATTCTGAACCTATATAAGGATATATTATTCTTTAAAGTATATGATGCTACTGACTTTACAGTATTTATATTTTATATTGTGCATACTCAAACACCGTTGGAATCCTAATTAAATGTCCTCTGTTCTCCATCTATTAAAAAACAAACAAACAAGTACACACTACTAATCTTGAGAGTTTTCTTCCCTCTTTGTATCCTCTGTATCTCCAGGATCCTCTGCTGACACCCAGGATGACTCCTACATGCATGAAGTTAGCAGCAGCAGTATTTTAGTGAAAATATCTGAATTTCTATCACTCTCATAGCTCTTGTGGAAAGTAGCAACAGACATGCAGCTACATTTCTTAGCACCTCTGTAAATATATACACACAAACTCTATTTCATAAGTTTCCAAGGCTTGCAGGATTCAGGAAATTTGATAAATTCGTGCATCTGCCTTTCTGTTAAAGACTTCTGAAAGGGTGGCTGTTTTGGAAGACTGGGAATTGCTTTTAATTAAACAAACCAATTTCATGGTTGCTTATTCATATGAGCAGACGCAAAAAAGTGTTATTACATAAAGGTTCCCAATCCTCTGGGCAATATTCTGATGCCCATCTGTCCTCATCAGGACAAGGCATAATGCTGAAACCTTTGAAACACGGCTCCAGAATAGCATTTAAATCTCCCTAGGGACTAAGTCAAACCTCAGCTTCACAGGGAATTCTGTGTTTGGTCTCAGAAAATGCATCACAACGTGCCTGGGAAAGGAGGCAGAGCCTGCAGATCCCACTGTGAATGTGAAGGGAACTTCAGCTGGCACATATTCACCAGCTGAGAGCCTACTCCCATGTTTGTAGTTCAAATCTATTAAAGGCCATCTACACTGTAATTTGCCTCTGTTAAATTTTAAACTCTATAAGCTAAATTGCTGCAAATAAGTATGTGGAACCTCTTATTTCCATTAAAGCCCGATTTTCAGCATAGCTCAATTCAATTAGGAGCAGCCTTTCTTAACTAAGTCTGTCCACAGCCATTTAAATTTCTTTGCTTTAACCAGTGTAGTGAACCAGTGTAAATTTCCATGCAGACAATCCCACCTTAACTTTCTCATTATCACTGTTCAGAAAAACAGCAACATATTTCTAAATGAGTACTTCATGTAGCCTTTTCTCAATTATACTTTACCAATGATTGCCTTTTCCACATGAAGAACTTGGATTTTTTTAGGTATCTTTACTGAAATTTGAAACATGCCTGTTCAATAATTCTTACACACTCTGAAGACAGGCAGATAAGCTTTCCACATGACCTAAACTGAAAAGACTAACTAATAAAAAACTCTTTACCTTCAATTTCCTGGTCTCTTATGTCAGTCACCAACAGCTAGCAATATTTTATGTAAGTATAATGTGGGTTTACATATAAAATTTCTATATATATATGTATATATAATGCACAATAATATACAAGCATGATGAGATTGTTTGGTTAGCACAAGGTGCTGAGAGATACAGAGGAAGGTTGAAAGATTCTGCTTTCACCAGTATTTTATCCATTGTCCAAAAACTGTGAAAAGAGTCTAAATAAAAAGAAATCAATACACTCCTTTCATGAAAGATCTGAAATCAGATGCTCGTTTTTTCTTCCTTAAGAAGCTCAGAAAAGAACAAAGGTGTTAACAAAACACAGTGCTGAAGCCATTAGCCTCATCAGATAGCAGTGCTATCTCCCTGCAGCTACAGATTGCTGCCTGCTTTATTTAACAAATTCCATTCTCACAGGTGCATATTTATGTGCAGATACTCCTGTGATTATATCCTTCCATGAATATAAATCCCCACTTAGGAGTTATGAAGTGTTATCAACCTTCATTCATTATATATAGACACACATACTCATTCTGAACATAATTGTGACAGTGACACAAAGAGATTCTCACCAATTTCGTACAAGAAAAAGCAGATTTTAAAATGTACTTCTAAAATGTACTTCAATGCTCGCACATTATCTGACCAGAAGAGAGGGTCAAAGGTAATAATCCTAAATTGCTAAAATGCTTGCAGCATTTCGTATTAAAGCCATAAATATTATCCATAGGAGGCATAGGTTTTCACAAAACACTTGGTCAAATAAGCTGGCAACAAAGGAACTGAAAACAAACTGAACTTGCAGCAAATATAAGTGATATTTTGGTTGAACATAATTTATTGTTGACAACTACAAGGGAGAAGTCTGAAGAACAGAAAGAGAAGGAGGGAAAGCAGAGCATCAGCTTCCTGTACAAGGCATGACACAGCTCCTCAACCAGATCAAAAATTTACATCTACATGGCATCAAACAGCTTATAAAAGAGCCTGGTGTGGTAAAAGAGCAGAAAGAAGTCAAGGCTGGAAACATGATCCACCTGAGAAACAACACAACCAGGATTTCCCTACGATAATGTGCAAAACCTAATTAAATCTCCATGCTGTAGACACAGAGCTAATTTGACATATCATGGAAATTTTGACAGCACAGTCACGCCGTCAGGAGACAGAGTGGGACACTCTGATTGCTTTGTAGTGCCCTGGTAAGCAAAAATAGCTATGTAGCCACACTGCAAGGGTTACCCTGCCCACTGCTTTCACAAACCAAGGCTGAGAGAAACATTTGCCTTCACACAGCAGGTCTGACTGATGAGAGATGTGGGGCCTCAGCTGGTGCACAAAAATAACTTTGTTCTAATTAATCTGAACTAGCTATTGTTTTTAGAGCAACAGCCACTGTTGATGAAAATTTCTGGCACTGGAGAACACACCAGAGATGAGTTGCTCGTGCCTTTTGCTACTGCATGACAAGCACCACAACTTTCTCCACTTCAGTCTTGTATTAATCCGCTCTAAAATCCAACTGTTATATCGGCCTTCAAAGTCCTTTTCAGCTTCCATTGCATTTTTCCACAAGACAGAGATTCCCAGGCTTTCGGTGTGTTCAGTGTTCCTTGCCACAGACCTGGTTTTACATGTGGCCATACTGAATATTGTCTCTTTGTGCCTGCCTCACCAAGGAATTCAGCAATACTCTGAGCTTTCAGCTCATTATCTTTGCCAGTGGCACACTTCTCCCAAACTGGTGTCATCTGCAGAAGTAAATTTGTGATGATTTTGCATTTTCACTTGCAGAGTAAAACAAAAATGTAAAATACCTTAGGGTTAAAAAGCAGTCCCTTTAGGCACAGCATGAGAAATACAAATGTGTAAAAATTATTGTCTGCTTACAAATATATTGAGACACACACCTGTTTTATTCCATTTAGCAGGGCCCACGGAAATACTATTTTTTAACAAAAATGCCACAATCTGTTGAATTCAAACCTCTACAAGTATCTGTGACTGACTAAATCCCTAAGGGTGGAATGAGAGTCTCTGAATGAATCCTGCAAAATGAACACTCAAAGATGGGCAAGGGTGAAGTACCCAGGAAGCTCAGAGCACAACACAAAGCAGCTGACTTTGTGTGACTACAGCAGTGATCAGACTTGAACGGGAAAAGCAACAATGTGGCTCACCCAAAACTAACAAAATACTTTCAAACAGAGCAAAAGGTTTGAGCTGGCTTCAACCTGAATATTCCTTCCTGGCAACTGAGGATGCCAAGCATCCTGAGGGTAATAACATTAAGACAGGTAAAGGGAATCACATTGGTACTGTGATTGATTGACTGATTGATTGACTGATTGATTGATTTCAGTAGGCAGATTTATTGCAATTGTTACATTTTTCTACGAGTAATTTACATTTGCATTGTGTTTTCCATATATTTTGTACCACTCTGCTAAACCAAAAATTGCATGGAATATTAAATATCTTTAAATAAGTAAGTCTGACATTAAACATTGCATTCTCCATGCATGGAATATTTACAAGAACTTGGTCTGAGGATATTGGACTCTGACAACATTTATGGCAGACTTTAAATCAATGCCTTTATCAATGAAATATGGAACCTCAAAACAGGGATGCCTGAATTGTTAAGGTCTATTTCCCACAAATCCATGTGCATTAGCATTCATTATTTCCCACTCATTAAACCCTGTATCATTCAAGTCTCACAATAATCATTCCCCTGGATTACAGATTTACTGACAGGAAGCCCATTTATCCTGTGACAACACTTAAACATTACCTTTGTCTCTGGAATTCTCAAAATGTTATAAGGTTATTTTTTAAAAAGGTAGGAATGTCAGAGAGATAATTTAATATAAAATTTTCGGACTCTTTTTTAGAGTTAAGCAACTTTAATGAATCATTTCCTTAAGCCACAGAGACATTCGTGCTGGTAAAACGTGTTCCACAAGACACCTAAAGTGCCAGAAGAGGACAGTTTCCCATATATCAGGGACACTTCTAAGATAAATTCTTTCCTTAACAACTATCTGGTGATTTGCTGCCAGCACTATGTACTATTACACCACATTTCTCTTGTTGGGATTCAGTTCTACTTCTTGGGATCCGATGATTTTCAAGATCATTTACTTACTGACTTATGCATGACACAAAGCAACAGTTTGACTGGTTTCCCTCCTGGTGCTTCCTGTCCTGTGGATTTCAACACTGCAGTTGTACTTCTCTTCAGGCTCCCATTATAACATGGCTATGATATAAAATTCCTTTAGTCATTATTGTAAGCAAAATGTTTCACCCAGTGTCATAAAAACATTGCAAAGCAATTTTCTGGTGTCTTTTGCACTAGAGATTGGCTCACTTATTTTAATAAAGCCTGCCTGACATCCAAAGGTTATTTTCACATAATAGAAAAAGCCCAAAAACTTCTTTCCCCTCTCATTATGATGCACAAAGGAAAATACTTCACTAACCCAAAAAGAATCATCTATTATGGAAGAACACCCAGAAAATGCAGAAATCCACGTGTCCAGGTGAATATCTGCTGTCTTCCATGGAAAGAGTCAACACTCAGGAGAATGGAGTAGAAAGGGCAACAGTGTTCACCAGCCCATTTTGTTTATAACCAACCAGTGTGAATCAATGGACCGAAGTCAAGCAATTAATTTTTCCTAAACACGTTTATGAGCTACTCAAAGCACATGAGTTGGATGTTTCATGTAGCCTAAACCAACTCATATCAACACCTTGCAAGCATTCATTTGTAATTTTAAGATGCCTAATTTTAATAGCAATAACTGAGGAGAAAAAAAAGTAAAAAATAACCAGAATCCAAGAGTGGGCCTGCATTGTTATCCATGCTTATATTCAGCCTCCACTGATTCCCATGGCACTTATGCATCTAGATGCAAATTTCAGGACCAGGGCCTGATTTATAAAGGTGCTTAAAGCTAGGAATAGAACACATAATCATTTTGAAAATCCCAGCAGGTCCTTAATCTTCATAATTAGTCACTTAACTGCCTCATTACTGTTGGCCCAATTCTCAGCTGCAAGCAAGGGCTATGCTGAGGCACACCATGCTCCTAAAAGTTCTTCAGTTCAATCTCGGCTGGCTCAGCCACGTTTCAGTGCTTTATCCCCGCTTTCAGTAATCACAGAGCTGGAAAGAGTAGAAAAAACACACACAAGGCAGCAATAACTTATTATGAAACAAGGGTAGACATGGCATAGAAAAACATCACTCTCCAAAAACCTACCTTGCTATCTACAAGCTGTAAGATGGCTGTTTTCTGTCAGAATTGTTCGATGGGCTTTGCTCCAAGTCTCCTTCTAAACTGTTAGACCAATTGGCTGATCTGTCACAAGTCTGTCTAGGTCTTGGTAATCTGGTGGGAAACAACCCAAGAAGTCCCCCCAGAAGTGAATAAACTTCATTGCTATTTGTCGGGTTTAGTGAAATGCAGGTAAATGAGAATTTATAGCAGCCTTTAATGCTCCAGACCCTGTACCCTCTGATGTGCTTCTAACCTCTTTATAAATCACCTTCAGTCACCTCATACCTGTGCTCATGCAAAGCACTGGGCCTGCAGTAGTTTAATCCTATTTTCCTCTCATTCTGTTAATGATTCCATTTATTAGTCAATGAGTGGGACAATCTATTACAAGTCAAAAATTTCCTTTTGTAGTCCCAATACATGAGAGAAGCTGGAGCCTCCTGCATGGATCTACTCACTATCGCCAAAAAAATCCCAAAAAAAGCCCTCAACATGACCTCAAAAAACTCCATACACCATAAATAAACATATAGGACTACCCACCCATAAACCTTTGGGAACTCCACTGGCTGCTGATCATGGACCTTAAATGCAATCTCACTGCTTTCAGAACAGTAATATCATTCCAGATATTACAATATGTTCATCCAGTGCTCACATTCTTGTCACAAACTGCATTTATTCTAATGTGGTTCTGGGCAACCTGAGCAAACATTAAGAAAAAGCAAGACGTCTGCAATGACAAGACAGAAAAGTAATCAAGACCTGTCACCCTCCTACAAATTGCTTTCATATTAAAACTGCTAGAAAATGAGTCTTCAAAACTTGAATTTGCTGCTTAGGAACTTCCAACATATTCTGATCAAATCAGGTAAACGGGCAATGAAAACAATTTATCTGCACCAGCTCCACATCCATTCATCGCTTATTGCGGGTTCAGAGGTCAAAGCAAGTCGTATTTTGGTAGAGGAAAATGCTGTTGAGGAGGTGGATGTCCAACCCATCCCTGGAAAGAGGCCTGGCAAAAGCCCGGCTTCAACAGGAAGTGAGCAAAGGAGCGCTGCTTGCACCAAGAAGCTGTCAGCAACTGTGGCACAAATTTCTGTAATAAATTCTCCTTTAATTGCATTCACAGTTTAATTAAATACCCAGTTTAATTACTACAGAGAAAAAAAAGAAAAAAAGCACTGATCAGGGCCACAATTCCACATAAAATAGCTAAAAAGCTGTTTCAGTATTTAAATGAAGTGCCTGAAAAAATACTCAATAGAAAATTAAACCTTTCTGTAACCAGCCTGTGAAACTTATCATAGATACAATTAAAACAAGCATAGCTTCAATAGGGTAAGAAAGCAGGATAAAATTTTAAAGTTGCTTGGTAATGTTTGAAATATAGCATGGTTATATTTACTGACAAGTAGGAAGTTATTTGAAATGCTAAGGTATTTAAAAGTAATTTCTGGGCTTTAGGGTTTGACTTAGAGCTTTTCATAGAAGCTTCTATTAAAGAAGCCTTCATTCATATAAATAATGTGAAAGATGACATAAATAATCTGTTACTACAGGGTTTTAAAGAAGATTCAATCCTCACATCATTGCAATTAAGAGCAAAAGTTAAAAAAAAAAGCCCACCAGTTTTTATGGGGAGCTGATAGTAATCAGTGTTTGTTGATTTTACTGTTGCTGGCTGACAAATTGATGTGAAAACATTTACAGTAAACCATAAATAGAGCTTAGAGGCAGTCAAAATATAAAAGGCAGAATGAGACTCCTTACTAAGGGAACATCTCTAGATAATGAGCATCACTGACGCTCTGACAGGCCTGGTAAAATCTTAGCAAAATTCATGGAGATTTGGTCCTCCAGAGTTTTGGGCAGCACATAGCCACAGGAATTTCAATTAAAGTCAGCAGTGTGCTTCTGACTTGGAACTTTGTGTTCCCTGAGGTCTCAGATCCCCATTATGAGATATTTTTCAGACAAATTTACTCTTCCCTCATCATAAAATTCAGAGGGTTAAAACAAACGCTCCTGTGGAGGTGGACGCGGGCCCTATAAAAGAGTCACCGTACCCTGTGTCACCCTTTACTAAAATGAGACCTCTACAAGCCAATTACTTAATGACAATTTATATCCCAGTTACAGACCTGGTATGCAGGTCTTGAAGATGCTTATTGTATTCCTGGTAACTTTAGACTTTGTCCTGGCTTGTCTGATTTTCATGGAATTGATTTTTGTCAAGTCAACTTGCACCAGCAAAACATCTTGTCTTAGACATTAGTCCCTTTCCCAGGAGGTGAATGTTTTAGAGTCTGGCATTCTTTCTTTCATTTGAAAAAATATAATACTTTTAAATTAGTGGTTTAAAATAGTTATTTCATACTGTGTCATAATTTATGGCTTCAGTTACTAAGAAAAAAACAAGCAAATCTCAAAAACAGGTATTGGCATATAGAAAAATCAAAATGTGTCAAATTGTAGCCTTTAACAAGACTTTAACAAAAATAGCTGTTATCCAAAATGTTACCTGCATTTCACTTTATTTCAACTTCTTTCATGTTTACAGCTACCTCTTCAATGACTTTGTGGTTTTTTATGTCAAAAAAAACAACTTCCCTTTTTAAACGTCAAGCATACAACATTACCTTTAATGAGGGACAAAGACAGAAACCTCCCAGCTGACTTAATACCCTACAAATGGACGTGAAGAGCAGTTCACAAATTCCAATATACCTGTTATTCCCTAATTTAAGGATGCAAACCTAATAATACACCATTTCTTTTAAACATTTACTGGACCATAGTACATTCAGTAAGAATAAAAGTTCTCAGTGTTATACAGAGCAGAATTCTTTTTGCCTGAATCATGAAACAAGATGTGATTACTGCTCCTGGTATAACACTTCTCTTCCAGAGTTTACCATAATGTTCAGACACTTCCACAGAGGTCTAGCTCCAAAGAAAAAGATATATTGACATATATAAAATATATAAACAGTCACAGTGGCATGCCAAGGTTAACAGTGCTGATGATTTTGTACCTAAATGGAAATGAAATAATTTTATATAATTATTAACTAAGGATATTTGTTTAACTTGTTTTTCTAATTTCCAAATCTGCAGAAATTGTTGCACACATCTGTAACACCTGAAGATCTATTTGGAGTTTAGACAGGATGCTGGAAATTATATTGCTTTCCTAACTAATTAGTATGAAAAGTGAGAAATCAATAACCAATAGAGGATAGAATACCAATTAATGAAGTGAATTACATAACTTTTAACCATCGAGCATTAATTTCTTGGTTTGCTAAAGATGTATAAATAAGGGAAAAAGTTTTATATCAGCATCTGAGTGGAGGCCATAACTTTGTGAGCCACGCACGCCTCCTGGTCAAGATTAAAGCAATGCCTTACTCACCAACATTAGAACACAGTGTTAGGGGGTCTTATTTATCCCAACAACTTGGTAGAATTTTGGTAACGAGGGAAGTGTTTAACTGATTACTGCATAATAAACAATTTTATCAGCGCTCTCCAGAATCCATTACAAAATATGCTGTAAAAGCACTGCGATCAGGTACTATGCAAAACATAAGGAACCAAAGATAATCCAGTCATTTGCTGATAAGCAGCAGAAAATACACCCAAAATTAAAAAGGTCTCCACAACAGCAGTCATTTCCACCCCCTGTGCACAGTTATTCCTTCCCTGCAGACTGCCTGAGGAGAGCGGGGCCAGCTCAGACCCCACATTCCAATGCCTCAGCCACCCTGGCACCATTGTGCCCCAAAGCCAACTTAGAAGTTTGTTTACTTGACAAACACCAGATTCAAAACATGTTCCGTGCTCTCAAAGTCAGCCAGAGATGTTCAGAAATGGAAGAGTTTCAGCTCTCTGCACAACTTAAGACCTCTCCATGATGTGTGCGCGATATCAACTCAATTTTTCTCTCCTGCTCCTCTAACACTTCTTGGTTTCTTTCTATCCGCAACCCAACCGCATTCTCCCAAGCTGGAGCCTTGGTTTATTGCTCCTTTACCACTAGAGAAAGGTGAGAAGGTTTGGACATTTGTGCTGCTCTCAGGTGTTTGGCCAATATTGGGACCATCAGAAGTTGGTAGGATTGTACAAGGAAGTAGTTTCAGGCTGCCTCTGGACTAAAAAGTGTTTAATTTGAGAGCAAACCAAAAAAAGTCTTTTTACACTCTCAGAGCTGTTCTAAGTCCTTTACTCCAGATGGGGTCCATCTGCCACTGCCATCTCTTACTTATTATGTTCTTATTTCCACGTGAATTGTTAGATGCAATAGCAGTAATGTCAGTGGAACTGAACACTGGGACTGGCTAATGGTTCCCCACTTTGCCTGGACGCTTATTTTCTATAATTTCCCACCTATAAATTAGCATTTATCTTGCTGATAGGGACTATTATCGTGTTGAAATCCATATTCTACTGAAATGAATCACTTAATTAAGGCCACAGTGCGATTCTTACTGTGTAGGAAAGTATTTTCCCAGGCATTTTCAGTACACTGAGTACTGCTATAGCTACAGGAGCAATGCAGTGTAATAATATACTCTGGAATAATAATTTGCACTTGTACAGGGTAAAGGTGGTTAATATTTTTTTAAGAACACCACAGGATACACCATCACACTTGAACTAGTTTCATTCAAATTCTGCTCATGTGGTTTGACACATAAATGTGTTTTCAAATAATATTCCCACTAATTGCATCAGCTCTTTTCTGACTAAAATTTCAAAGAATCTTTGAAGAAAATGTTCAGACCAAGAACTCTAAAACCATTCAAACAAAATAATTACTGTTTTCACTACCCTTAAAATTGCACTATTTAATAAGTGGGTTGTAGGCTTACAAAATTAGCAGTTTTACCTGTTATTGAACTTCCAGTAGCAGCTGATTTTCTCTCTGGGACACTAACGTGGTAGATTCCCACTGACCTTGAACAAAATACGAACGGTCTCATGGAGACAATGGAATTTTCTTTTCCTTACAGATTATCCTGAACCTACAGCTGCTAAGTATAAATATTACTTTAAGATTGCAATTTCATAAAAGCTACAGAAATCACTGAGGTGATATGAGATTTCCAACGGGAGAAATATTTATGATAAAAAATAAGAGGAGTGATAGAGAATAATACACTTGCAGTAGCAAAATAAACTATTTACACAGTAAATATCAGAGCCATCCTTTGAAACTTGGAAAAAAAATGCAATTAAAAACCTCTTTTGGATCAGCTTTGCACACAGCCTCACCCTCAGTCATAAACAAGTGCAATTTCTTCGTTCATCGGTATTCCCAAGAGTTCATTTTTAGCATATTTAGTAAATTTTTTCAATAGTGAGTAAAAAAAAATCCACATAGAGTAATTCCATAGGAGTATAGAGACTACCAATACATAAAATATATGCAGTGTATTTTTTAACATGTTTTCTAAAACTTCAGGTTCATCCTTTTAGCTGTAAAAAGTGAGAGTTCAGATCTAAAAGACAGCCTGTTTCTCCAGTGGAACTATTAATTAAAAACCTTTCAGATATTCAAAAGAAGAAGTCAGTAGCTTTTAACCATACCTACTCCTATTATAGGTTGAGTCTTGGGTGATGGAAGAGGAGTACAATGCAGAACCTTAAAGAGCTGATGCTTCAACTTCTTTTAAATTAAAAGCAAATCTCTTTATGAAGAGTCTTAGTGTGATTAAAATCTACCATTACTAAGGAATTCATTTTCATATCTATGTTTAAAAACCAAGACCTATCAAGTACCAAGGGGATCACCAAATTCAGTGAGAGCTTTTATTGACTTAATTGTGATAAACAGAACTTTTATTTACCTAATCTGTTAAAGTGAATTGATTTATTTATGTAAACTGTCAAAGAAACAAGCAGTAGCGGAAAATAGCAGTAGCATTGTTCAACTACAAGGCTATTATAGCTATGACTACAATAAAACTGGTGAAAACCTTATCAACAAACTTGCAAAAAGAAAATTTATGACATTACTACTTAAACTTTTTTCAGAACATTTAACGTGGTTTCAGCAATAAGATGCATCTTGAGAGAACATGCAAGAAGTCAAAGGTACTTCTAGGCTGTGTTAAAAAAACCAACAAATTCTGCCTGTTTGGGTTACTATCATAACAAAAAGTCTTGACTGCTGGGGGAATAATGAATGATCTTGCCTCCTGTGTGGCTGAAGTGCTGAAAATGCGGTGCTATTTAGCAAGCACAACAAGGCACTGAATTTCCAGCCTGTCTTGCACATTCTGCCGCGTGAAACCTTCAACGCGTCCCTTCTGCACCGGAGTTCTACCTCATGCTAATAATGCCATCCAGGCTAGTCCAAGGTCAGATTACTGAGTTCAATGCGCCAAATTTGAAACCACCAGTTCACTCAGGGTAAGCCAAGGCCACCCTGAAGGAGAGAATCAAAGGACGAAGTGACATGGAGAGCCGGTCCTTCCTTGAGGTCCCTACACATTGGTACATGAGTAACACAGGATGTAAAACACTGCAGGTAGCTGAGTAGTAAAGGTGATTTCTCCAATGTTTCACCCACCCTGCTAACCTGCTTTTATGTAAGAACACCCCATGCTCAGACCCACCAGAGGAGGTGTTGAGGTGAGCTTATCCATGTACATCAAAGTTAACTTTGTTGGTAAAGTAAAAATTTTTGTTTCCTGATTTTGCCAGCAGTGCTGCCCACTGGTTGGTAATGATAGTGACCCTCAGAAGAGTAGTGGGTATACTTAAGGGAAAGGAACTGAAAGAAGATATAAATCCATAGTTTGCCTTTCTTCCAGCAGTTTCATCAGTAACTTTCTTTTCCCTTCCATCCAGTCCTATCCCTTGGTTCCAGCGGAAGGTATCATGAATGTATCTGCTCCCTGTGTCATTATCTCCAGAACTAAAATTCGATTAGAGATTAACAGGGATTGCACTTGTTCCCACTTTCTGAAAAGATGCATAAGGACCAATTGGCTCGCCATGAGTTTACAGATACCAGATCTTAATAATATTTCCCAAACTCTGTGTTGCAGAGCCATAGACACTTCCTGCAGTGTCTAAGTGAAAATTGCTGGTTACCTCCTTATTCTGTATGGGCACTGTGCTGCAATGTCTGAGTTGCAAGCCTTGCTGAAAATCCCTTACATCCAAACAATCCTTTTTCACTGAAATGAAATAACCTTACTCAAGAATCTGGTATTTGCTGTGCTGATGGCCAAACAAGAGACTCCAAACTTCTTTGTCTGAAGTTGGACAAAACGGCAAAGTTACATCTGGAAGGGGTTTATAGCTAACGATAATTCAGAATGAGTTAGCCAGTGTTGCCTAAAATTAGGTAGAACAACCCCAGACTGTATTAAGCAGATGGAAAAAAAAAAAAAGGACAGAAAAAAAGAGAAATTTTTCAAAAAGGAGTAATATTCCTCTACTTCTTACCAGAGGCAAAATTCTGAGACACTGTGAAGTCTTTATATTCTAATTCAATGGGTCAAGGCTCCAGACAAAAGAATTACTCATTTTTAATGACTCGTGTGGCCATTTTTGCCACTTCTTCTACTGCAAACTGAACAGATTTTCATTTCTCTGTGGGTTTTTATTATACAAATAATTTAAGCAAACATTCACAAGAAGGCATGGTATATATGCTTTGGGTTTTTTCTCTAACCTTTGAAAAAAATTAATAATAATGCTGGGATTAAAAAGTTTAAATGCTTTACATTTAATTGCACCCAGTATGTGACTTCAACGAGATCTTAGGCCATTCCATGTACCAAGAGGTATTTAAAATCCAGTATTTATAGAATTTTTTTCATAGAAAAAAAAAATCCAGTCTTGTTTAAACCTCCAAAATAAAGATATTTGTGTATTTTGCAAAACAGTAACCAGTAGATGTACTTTTTAAAAAGCTTATGAGCTATCAAAATAAATTTTCTGCAAATCTTTAGGCAAAATCTTGCTCACCTAAAGGAAATTAGTATTATAAGCTTTTTCTATAATTTTGTAAGTCTCCCCAGTTTTTTACCTGAGCTTACAGGCTTCCCAAACAAACTGGGCTGGCAGGCTTAAAAACCATCCTTGTTATTTTTACAGCACCACACAGAAGAATTTGTTTTGATGATTTTAGGCATACTGTTGCTAAATACGTTCATGGAGAAATGATCCCACTGAAGTTGACAATCTGATTACCTAGTTTCAAAACAACATAAATTGAAATGGCTGCGCTAACACACAAAGCCTCTATTACAGAGATTTATAAAGGAAAAGCTGAGTGAACTTTAATTACAGCAGCATTTCCCATGCCACTGTGTTACTGACAGGTCTATTGCCTCTTGCTCCAAGCTAGGATTATAGCTTTACTCAAGGGCTTTCTGTTTCAGAACCTCTGGCATAAGCTTTCTATGACAAAGTGCCTAGAATTGCACTGTCTAAATCAGCATAAGCCAGTGTTTTTAAAAGGGAAAATCTGGCACCCTACAGAAGCCCTGATCTCTTCTAGAGCAAGCCAAGTCCAGCAATGGCAAAAGGATATGAGATACTGGGAGGAGGAGCCATAAAACAGCTGGATGAGATTGGTAGCATTGAAAAAACATCAAAGCAAAATCAGCTGAGAAATCAAGCACTCAAAACTCAGGAAATTCAAGTGTTATGACTACTTCTTCACCATTAGCTCAGACACCTTGCACATAGCCTACTTCCAAAGGCATAAATTAGACAATTAAGGTCTGGCCTAAGTAACACCCTGAGTCCCATTTCCAGCTGCTGCCAAACGTCCTTTCTCCATTAGAGCCACGGCAGCTTTGCTGATTCAGACCAGCTGAGGATCTGGGTAATAGTCAATATGTTACTGCAGTCGTTAAGGGGCTGAGGTAGAAGGTGCAGAACAGGCCATAGGTTTCAATAGCCCGATTCTGTCTTTCCCTCACTCATCTCACAGGTAGCTGCAGGGGGTGGCAAATCAAATCTGTGTATGTTTCAAAAGGTAAAAGAAAACTTTAAGAGTTTTAGTGCATAATACTGCACTAGTGCATAATACTGGTAAGGATGAAACAACGAGCCTTCTGTTCTTGTGCTTTTACTGATAATCACCATAAAGAGTCATTAAAGACTATGATTTTCAAGGTAAAGCTGACACAAATTGGTCACTTGGAATGCTTACAGTGAAGTTAAACCTTTATAGACCTCTATGCACAAGGAAATCACAACTCACACTGTGCTTTCAAGGATTTCTTCAGACTCAGCTACAGCCCTTGTGAGACCACAGCTTGATGGGGCTGCGTGACAGAGGAACAGAGAAAAGCAAATCAGGAAATCATTTCACCTTCCTGACTCAATTCCACCTGCAGTCTGTGCACACATAAATTCTGCTGTCAGACAGCTTTAACTCCAGCCATTCCTTGGAGGTCATGAAGGATTTTCATACCTTGAGGACAGCCGCACATGCAAACACAACCCTTACCTGTCTCTGCACATCTCTCTACCAGGAAGGCTCTGCTGAAGAAAGAAATTTTCCCAGCAGAGATGATCCTTGTCCGGGCATGTGCTGTGGAAATCCAGGATGGAGCTGCAAAATAAATGCTTTGTCTATAGCTATACATTATATAGATTTCTTCCTCAATACACACCTAGCAAAACTACAAAAAGAAAGCTCTGTATGCAGAAATTGAGGTAGTGCTGAAACCATCTGTGGATAATGTGTAAGTACACATTCTATGTCCAGCTGAACTATTATAAATCCCAATGATATTTTTTGTGATACATTAACAATTAGATGCAAGCAGCGCATAGCCAGTTGGGAGTAACATACAATATGTGATTTCCTCTGTCACTGACTTGTAGGAGTGTTCTCTTAGCTATTGCTTGTCCTTTCAGTGATCTAAACCTCCAGAAGGTAGAAATACATGCTGGCCTGAGAAACTGAAAATATTCTCACTAGCCACCCAGATGTTTTTACCTCACATACCAGGGGCAGATCTGCAACAAAGGGTGCATTAAAGTAACACAACTTTACTTCACCCTGGGTCTCATTTTTTGAGTTGTTGTAACACGCTTGTCTGGGCCAACTTATTTATTGTCAAGTTATCTCATTTGCACCGAAGTTCTTCACCTTAAACCTTCAAACTCATTCCTTCAAACAAGTGCCTTCTCCTTGGAATTCATATGAGCAATAATGCCCTTTTTCAAAGCATCACTGAGGTCCAACAAAAGAAAAACTTCTTAGCTGAAAACTCCATCAAAGGCCACAGCTTTTCCTTGGAATAGAGCTCTCTCACTTCTGTATTAGCACCAGGACAGAGTGGGTAAAAATCAGTCTATTATAGAAATTTTAAAAGAAAAATTTGAGGGCTCTGACTGAATATTGACTCAAGCCTTGTAATAATCACATTCTGAGACTCCTGAGGAGTCAAGTGTAGGTTCAGAAACACAGGGAGAACAGATACTTGAATAATTCTTCTCCTTTTTCTTATCTGTTGTCTTGGGGTGATTCTATGACCATACTGTATTCCCCATCACCTGCTTGATCTCTAGTGTACCTTTAAATTGCAAAGGGGGGAGAGAGAAGCCGAGAGAACTCCTCAAAGCGGCTAGCTTGACCTTGCAGTTAGAAAGTTTACCTTTTTGGACTGTTTTTGGCTTGCTTTTCATCTGAGACCAGCTCCCATCTCCGGACCTGCTCGGCGGGACCCTCCAAGGGGGATCGTCGGACCCTGCCTGGCCGGCCCGGCCCAGCTCAGGACTGCAGGTTTTACCTACAGAAAGAACTCTAAAATCCATAGTCCTCTTTTAGGGGACAGGGGAGGGGATTTCAATATCCTGTTCTGCCCTGTGACAGCGGGGAACTCTGTTTGTTAAATGAATAGGTTTTTTTTTTTTTTTTTGAGAAATTATTTTCTCAAACCCATGCCTGGCAGGCAGGAAGGAGAGAGAGAGAGTGAGAATGAGAGAGAGAGAGAGAGAGAGAGAGAGAGAGAGAGAGAGAGAGAGAGAGAGAGAGAGAGAGAGAGAGAGAGAGAGAGAGAGAAAGAGGCCCCTTTTGTGTTGCTTCCTCCTGGATTTGTGTCCAAACTAGCACATCTATCAAGTCCAAGAAGAGGATTTCCCTTTTTACCAATGCTTGTTTCCTGATTTTGCAATCTGAAGTCAATATAATTAAAAGAAAACAATGCTGTAGAGAGTAACATACTCATGACCGCATAAGCCGTACATCTGTAAATATGATAAATCACCAGAACTAAGTCATCAAAGTAAGAAAGAGAACTTTCCATTTTTTCTCCTGATCTCTGTTTTCACTGTAAAGAGAAATGTCTTGCATGGACCATGCCAACTGTCCTCATATACCAAAAGGAAACCCCTCCTTGACAGCAGATCAGATCTGAATACAGAACTGATGTGTTCTGGATAGGTGGAATTTGGGGCAAGATGGGAGAAGAGCTGGTAAGGCTGCTGCCAGCCCACAAAAGCCTCTCCCTGGTGCCTTTGCAAAAAGGCCATGAAGAATAGCACTGTCAAGAAATCAGCTGAGAGGTTTAGAAAGGTCTGAATTTAAAAAGCCTTTCTGCCTAGGCCTGAATTTTAAAAAGTACTAGTCAAAGCCACATGTACCATTTCCAGTATCAGGATATTTTGGCATCCCTTGTCCTCTTACTTCATCAGAGCTTCTTGACATCTAATTCCTGCTTCTCTTTCTTCCTTCTCCATCTCCACAGCCTGTTACTTCTGTTACAGTCTGTAACTTCTCTGTTACTTCCAGCTCTACCCTAGTCTGCTCTTTTGTTTTGCCTCACATTTTATGAATTCTTATCTTATTTAGGGAAACTCAAAGCCTAAGAAACACTGCCAGGTTTATTCCACTTCCAGCATTTGTATGCAACATGCCAGGAAAATCCTCAGCATAAGCCAACCAAATAAAATATTCATTTCAGGACCGCCCAAACAAGATATTTAGAAAACTCTTAAGGCTTGTGGTGGAGTGTGGGGGTTTTTTGTTTGTTTTGGGGTTTTTTTTTTTTTTGGTTTTTTTTCTTTTTCTTCTTCCAAGTTGGAAGAGACCTTCAAGATCATCAAGTCCAACCTCTGTCCCAACACCTCAACTAAACTAAACCATGGCACTGAGTGCCACATACAATCACTTTTTAAATACGTCCAGGGATGGTGATTCCACCACCTCCCTGGGTAGACCATTCCAATATTTTATCACTCTTTCTGTAAAAAATTTTCTCCTAATATCCAACCTATATTTCCCTTGGCGCAACTTAAGACTGTGTCCTCTTGTTCTATCAGTTGTTGCCCAGAAAAAGAGACCAACCCCCACCTCACTACAACCACCTTTCAAGAAGTTGTAGAGAGTGATAAGGTCACCTCTGAGTCTCCTCCAGGCTAAACAACCCCAGCTCCCTCAGCTGTTTCTCATAGGGCTTGTTTTCCAAGCCCTGCACCAGCCTTGTTGCCCTCCTCTGGCCGCGTTCAAGAATCTCAACATCCTGCCTCAACCGAGGGGCCCAGAACTGGACACAGCACTCAAGGTGCGGCCTCGAGTTACAGCTGTAACTAGCTGGTTTTGTTTCTTTATTTTTGTTTGCTTGGGGTTAAGTTCTGTGTCTGTGGAGCTTCTATGTCTGTGGAGATCAGGCTTTGTTACTACGCAGAGTAAAGCTGTTGTTTCTCTGCTGTAGCATCCCTGTCACTCAGGGGCCGCTCATTATAACCCTGCTCATTATAGCCGCGCATCTCTCTCACATCGGAGAGGGGTGCCCATCATGCTCACGCACTCTGCCGCTGCTGATCCCGACTGCGCTGCCTCCAGGCCCCGCGGATTTGGCCGGGATGGAAGCTGAGCTGGCAGGGCTCTGCCCTCCCGGTGCTCAGTGAACAGCCGGGACCAGCAGCGCCCAGACAGCTGTAACTCGGTGCCATCGCTGCGAAGGGTTCGGGGGAACGAGAGCAGGTGTGTGACACCAAGGCAACCTGCTGGGGTGGCTGTGACTCGAGGGCCCGCAGTGACATCTACTGGAATGACTCGCTCGGAAGGGCCATTAGAAGGCATCGCTCAAGCCCACGCAAGAGCCCTGCTCTCCGCTCAGTTTCGAAGGCACGGGAATTGATAACACGACATCATCTATAACCTTGAAAGCTGAGCGCCCGAGTGGAAGGCAGGCTACGGAGTACTGAATCACACAGCAGAAGGAATCCCAAACCCTGTGGCATTCCCCTCTCCTATCCAATTGTTTTCTTCACACAGAAGCCTGAAAACAGAGCCCACGAGCACTCTTGCAGTGTAGTCAGAGATAATATGTACACAAGCTGGCATCTTCTTCTGATCATTTCACTGAGAGCACAGCTCCTGATCAGAATGGGAGAGCCGCCAGGTTTCTAACAGACAGTTAAATCCTTCCAAGTTTTCCCAACCATGGATTTTTTTCCCCCCTTCTTCCAAGCAGAGTGTTAAAGTCCTCCAAATCTTAATTGACCGACTTGAGCATACTCCTAGAGAATATCAAACACGTTTCACAACTTGGACCTGCTTTTCGGTTACAAGATTTTAATAATACTAATTCCGCTTAGCAGTTCTACCTCCATGGCCTTTTTCCTAAATTTTGCTGCTGCTTTTGGTGCTGTTGTTGACTGAAATATCTTTCTGTAAAGCTGAAGTTCATCACAGGACTGAAAAGCAGCTACTTTGGCATTGCGGGTCAAGCCTTTCCAGGTGACCTTTCCATATGCTGAGGGTAAGAGCACACGAAAGGAAGATGCACTGATTGTCCTGGGGATGGGAGCACGCAGTTCATTTTAGGATATATGTGAGTGTTCTGCCCCAGTGTGGAGACTCTCAGAGGAGGACTGCTAAGCCAGAGGATTTTTATTTAACAGCAGCATATCAGAGAAAAGAGAAACCGGCAGCAAACAACAAAATTCAGATGGAGAACAGAGAAGCCCACAGCTCATTTTGCAGGACTTAAGAGGTTGGGCATCCTGAAGCTTCCAGGAGTGGCAGCAGGAGACAGAGAAGGAAGCTGCAGGAGAAACAGGAATCACAGAAACTGGAAAGGGAAGAAAGTTTTTTACAATTCCTTGTAAGAAAAGCAGTAACAGGTGTTTACATACCTTTTTGTATCCAAAACTTGCAGAATGACGACTGCCTCCCGCCCTTACAATTGAATGGGAAATAGGAAAGTCAGGAGGTGCTGATTCATGAATTATTGAAATCCAAGTTACTTACTTAATTTTTTAATTTTAGTTACCCAGTTACAAAGTCTTGACCCTTCTATTGCCACAACCATATTTATAAAGTGCTTTATCCTATTTTGGAAGCCTGGAAACTTCAACAATATCACGACCTAACCAGAAAAAGCCTCTCTGGAGGGAGCTGTCACCAGGATGTAGAATATTGTATGTGGGCAGGGGAACAATTCAGAATGGGAGTTACCAAAGGTGACCTCCGATTTTTTGCCCCCAAAAGGGGCAAAAAGTGAGTTAAATGGCTTAAATCATAGATCCAAAGGAGGCTTGAAAATGCAACAACTTGGTTATCACGTTCTTGAGCACTCAAAACTGAACAGACACATGGCACAGCTATTCAGTTAAAAGACAAGCAGGGAGGAAAACAAAACAAACCAAACCAAACCAAACCCAGACAGGACATCTGTCTCATTGTTTACATAAACAGGCCAGGTTTTCTGCTTTCATTTCAACAAAGCAATGTCTCACTCGTGGAGGATCTGGCCAAAGTTTTCAGACTGCATGAAATACTAACAAACTCCTATTCATGTGAATATGGAAAGTAAGAGGGTTTTATTAAATTGTAAATCTGCTGCTAATTCATCAGTCTAGTCTGCAAGTGCCAATTATAAAAACCCACATGTTTTGAGGATAAAAATTAAATGTTTTGACTTTGATGAGACTATTCATGTATCTGAACATGTGTTTATGGTCTTTTCTGGCTGGAGGCCTAACTGCAAATCCTTTATTCTTTAGTGCTACTGGAACAGGAAACAAGCAGTAAGAACAGTTTTCACTTTTCTATAAGAAATTTTAATATTTGGCTTTTAGCAGGTATTTCACTGTGTTTGTCAGGAAATATTAAAACTTAGTGAACCTACAAATCTGTTTGGTTTGAGGGTTTTTTTACTGTATTTAAGATCTGATCCATGGTAATACAGATTATAATCATGGGATTTCTGTTTGGCAGAATTGGTCAGAGTGGATGTTTTTATGTTTATTGGAGATCTGGGGAGAAGTTTTGCATGTCTGGGGAAAAAAAGGGATCTGAAATATATCTGCCATAGTATTTGTACTGCAACTACACAGGAGGAGTTAGTTTAATGTTGGAGTGATGTAGCACAAACCCTTCTGAATTAATGAAGCAAACTGAGCTATTTCTATTCAGGCGATCTAATACAAAGTTAAATATTTGCTTTGCTGTTCGGTTTGTTTGGGTTTGGTTTGGAGGTTTTTTTCCAAAATTAAGAAAAAAAAAATTCTAAAATTATAAAAATAAATTCTTCACAGTTATTTGTTGAAAATTCAGTTATGCAGGAAATTTGCCAACCACCTCTGACCAACCATCATCAACCTATTTATGTGGGTTTCACTACTATAATGCACCTCAACTTCTGGCACTTCTACCAGATGAAAACATTTTAAAGACTTGATAATATTTCTATTAATTTTATCCCTGTGTAGGTTGATGTGTATGTAAATGGTACCGAAGAGCATTCTCATTTTGTTCAAATCTTGGATCCTTGGTTCAAACTTTGAATTCTTAGTTCAAAGTTCCTTATTATGTCAAAATTTTAAGTCCCTAATAAAATAGTCTGACGGTCAGAATGTCTCATTTTCTAAATCTTCCTATAATTTTTTTCTTGAAAAAAAATTTCTTTTTGAGTTTATTTTCCAGAACATACATGATCTGACTGTGAACATTCCCTTGAATTATTTAAAAAAGATTCCACATTAATAGGAATGAATATTGTTCACTAAAAATTGACGTGTGCCTTATTGTCTTCTAATTTCTGAAAACTGGAGATTATTAAACCCTTTTCGAGTCATTGTTTGATCAATATTTTCAACAGAATGGTCTGGTATTCCATAAAAATTTTTAAATTCTCTGCATAGCCAGAATTAATTTACAAAATTGTAAACAATGGTTGAAATGTGAGGGCTTTTGTTTTCAAACCAGAACAACCAGGATACAAATACTTCTATAAAACAATGCAATGATCTCACTGACAACTTCTACTAACACTCTAAGAAGGACCATTTTTAAACGGCAAATTCTCAACATTTAAGTCAGAGGATTTCACCAAAACAAAACAAAAAAAGAAAACTCTGAAATAGCATAGAATATGAGCAAACTATTACAGAAACCTAAATTGCTTGTCATTAAAAAGAGGGAGGAAAGCCATCCCTATGATAAAGCACTACTCTGTAAAAGTATTAACCAGTCATTTAGTCCAGCTGACAGCTCTAATGCTTCAAGAGCTTCGAGGATTTCTCAACTAGAAATGTAGTAGTGCCAAAAATACATCAAATGGGCCTTTAAGAAGTCATTCTACACCTTCTATTATGCTAACACTGCAATTTTTGATCACTAGCTATAGCTCCAAGAGTTTATGAAATGAGTGAATTCTTTTTCACCCTTTCCATAATCTCTACAGCACAAATTTATCCTATCATCCACCCAGTAAGGCAGACATTCTCTGGTTAGACTGCAACATTATTAACTCATCTGGAAACCACTTGGCAGGAAATCACACAGAAGAAGGTAATTATTCCTCTTTTTTAATCACCTCCAGCTGTTTGAGTGCTGTTGTCATTCCTTCATGCTTCAGACCAGGTCAAGCACTCTCCTAGGAACTCCCTGGCCCTGTCCTGTTGTGAGAAATAACACAGCTAACACAAAGAGGTATCTCCTCACTGCTTAATACATCCACAGGCTCCAATACCCACTCTAATTTGGAACTATCTGACAATCAGACCCCTCTATAGAATTAGTGCCTCAAGACCTAGCAGCAATTAATTTGATGCCAGACTAGTGGTGATTTCCTTTCTGATGCCATGCAACAAAGCACCTTCTTCCCAGTCGACATTTTCCATCAAACTCTGGAGATTCAGTGCTGACTGGACAGTCATTATCTTTCTTCTCTGCTCATGCCCACCTGCAATAAGATGCTAGTCTTCCTGGTCAGGCCACGTGGAGCAATGGAGAACACTCCCAGGTACACGGAGTTATCCTTGGGGTCGTCCTGTGCAGGGCCAGGAGCTGGACCTTGATGATCCTTGTAGGTCCTTTCCAACTCAGGATATTTTATGATTTTACTCAGCCAGCATGCAGAAAAGTGGAGCTTGGCCATGGATCCCTCTATGACCTGATAAATATTCATTCTCTCACAAAATTTCAGACTTTTCTCACATGAGTATATGATTATGGTTTGCTGCCAAAAAGTCAAAGGCAAGGCATCGACACCAACAAATGCCTTCTACTTTTGCTACTGGCATAATGTCTGATGTTCTTTTACCTCCAAACACCCAAATAAGAGAATATTGGGCATCTTCCAGCATCTCTTTGATGTAACAGTGATGCTTTCAAAACTCAAACAGCCCCTACAAAGACTTAGGTAAAGTTGTTGTGCTGCAAAAGCTGGTGAATGACAAAGGTGTAAAAGCAGGTGATGAAGGTGATGATAATCTATTGTCAAACACACTTGACCTGCAAAAATGTAAACCAAAATCAAACCCAGCATCAGCTATGAACACCTTTTTTTTTTTGCTTAACCACTGCTTGGGAACCTTATTGCTTTGTAGGGCTAAGCCTCACTGTTTGATGTGACCGTGCCCAAATATGAACCAGTCCAACAGCTGTTTAATTAGCAGTAGAACACTCATACCATATTAAATGCCAGAAACTAACCACCCCCAGCAACTCAAGGCCTAGTTGTTCACTTTGTGTCACAGTGATACTCTTAACCGAGAGATTCATTCTTTCATTTATAAACTGCTCTCTCCATTAATTATTTTGGCAAAGTGCAGAGGAATCAACAAATCATGGTGAGCAGAGTGGCAGGCAATCCTGCTCCTGAAGCTGGATATTTCATCATCCCAGTTCTTTCCTGAATGCTGCTGATTTTAATCTGTATTTTACAGAGTAACAGGCTGTTCTTCCATCTCTGCCAGGGGAGTAGGGAGGCAGGTTTGAGGTAGATTTATGAAGAAACAATAATCCTCGAATCACTTGCAATTCCATCACCCTTCAGCCAGCAAATTCTCATTCTATTTAGCATGTGTTTGAAGGGCCCTGGCGGGATGGAAGTGGGGGAGGCACAGCCAGCTGCTGCCACAGACACAGAGTGGTAACTTCAGCTTGTAAATTATGACACAGAAAGTACCTGTAACAGCAACAAGGCATCTCTGAATCATGCAGGGAGTGTTCTGAAGCCTCCCTCTGCTTAGTTATTTCTCTTCCCTCTCTCTCTCAGAAGGCACTCATTCTCTGTAGATGCTATACAATTTTTTCCCCACAGGTTTATGCCTTCTTACTATATACAGACATTGTTGAAGACTGCAGAAGGAATTAACATACTCCAGCACTGCTATTCCAGAAGATGTTCAACTTCAACTACTTATAAAGCAGCTTATAAAATCGAGCTAAGCACAGCAATAAATATTTCCATCAATGTCCTTCCATTTTTTTTTCCCTCAGACACATCAACTCTGTCTCCTGAAGTGATCTCTGATTCAAATAGGATCTCTAGACCATGGTCCTGCTAACGTACTACATTCCAAACACATTTAAAGCTTCACAATGATCAAGGATGACAATGCCAACACTGCAAAAGATGTTCTTTAAAACATTCTGTTTCTGCCACTAAAATTCTTTACACCAAAAGCCTTTTTTTCCAGCATGAACTGTAAGAAGAAGATTTTAATGAGTGTCATATCTGTAGTATGGTTTACATTTCTTCCTTTGTGTTGTATTTCACTTCCTCTTCATTTTTCTCTAGTGCAGTTTCTTGCTTTGCTTCTACAACTCAGTCTTACAGAGAAAACTTCAATATGGAGAATATTCTCCAAAACTGCAGCCAGTTAATGCTGCATTTCTGTCTTTTGAAGGAAACAACCAAGCCTCTTCAGCATTCTTAGGAAGCAAATATATCAGAAAAATTTACAAGGCTTCCCAGAAAATCACCTGTGAAGGTCAAAAATTTTAAACCTCTGGCATGCCATAAGGAACATTTCCCATCAAAACAGCACATTTATAAAATATTCACATGTATATTATGAGCAGTTCATATGGCACAGTGCCAGGTACACTGAGACTGACAGGAACTTCCGTGGTTTAGTGAGAGCAAGCTTTTCCATCAAGATTTTAGAAGTAGGAGGGCCCAATTAAAATGGTCTGGTTGAGCTGCTGTGTACCAACAGCCACAGAAAGTCATCCAATAGTTTCCATGTTGAGTCAAAATAATTCACAGATACATCAGCACACATGTCTATCAAAAAGTGTCCAGTTCTATTTAAAGATTTTTACCCAGGGAGCAATAAATAACTTTTTTGCTTTTTGTTTCTCTTATCTAGCTGATAGTTTTATCTTGTTTCATAAAGGAATTTTCAAATTCAGGTATCTTTCCTCACAATGGAGATTTTCAGCATCAGTAGCTACTTTTTCACTTTCTCATCAGCATGTAAGTACTTATACACTGTATTTATAAATTAAAGAAAAAAATCTCAAAAATATGCTGCTTGTTCATGGGGGATGAATAGCATGACTCACAAAGACTTAGATGGTAACAAGTTAATACAAATCATGCACTGTACCAAGTGCTCCCTTAGACAGGATCTAACAATTCCCAAAATTTTGCTTTCTATGAAGAATGAAATGGCCCATGGTGTCTCTTCAGAAGGTTATTTTAGTCATGATGGTTTGGTTAGTTACTAGGATTGTATATACAGTGCACACTGATGAATAAAGCCACCTTTTCATCCATGATGCAAGTAATTTCTGATGTGAGTCACAGTGCAGGCTCCTCACAGCTCAGCGACGATGTACAGAGGTTCCCACACAGCTATCGTTATGCCAGGAAAAGGTTTGGTTTCACTCATCATACATTTTGAATACATGGTTTTCTGCATTTTCAAACCTTTCAAAACACTTAAGTCAAGTGCTAGCATTATAAAACCATCCTTTTGGCAACCATTATTTATCTCTGCATAGCTCATTAACCCTTCTCCCTCGTGGTTTATTTTAGACAAAAACCAGGTCCAATTCTTCTTGCTACTCAGGTGACACTTTAGTGGGAGTGTGGAACCCCCTTTAGTGTTTGAGGTGAGAGAACTGTGAAAGGAAAATCTCTGTGCTGCTTGCAAGGTCCTCATGTTCAAAGGGAAAAGTAGAGAGGGAAAAGTGTTCTAATGGAGGTGAAGAAAAACAGTCTAATTGAGGGAGGGCTTGACTGGTTGGGTTTTGGGGGAGAGGGAACAGGGGTCACGTAACACTTCAAAATCTGACCTGGTTTCTCACAGTTCAAAAGATAAAATAGAAGATTAATTACATATCTAGAGATGAGCTGCTACAAGCTTTTCATCTAAAGCCTGAAAAGACAAATATAATGAATTTTGTTCATCACTTTAAAATAGCCGCACGTAGGGAATTATCACAACATAATTCTTGCAGTCTCCCTCCCCGTCACTTTATTTCCTGTTTCCATCTTCAACACTGTGTTAAAAATTTAAAAAAAAAAAAAAAAAAAGCAAAGGTAACAAACCAGAGCAAACAAATTACCCTAAATGTGTAGTTTAGGTACCCAACTGCCAAAGACTAGTATTTCACTTCACTAATTCAATGCCTTGCATTCATTTTAAGAAGAATCCAGACAGAAAGGTTTGTTTTCCTTCCTCTGCCACAGTTTTTAAATTCCATCTGCTCTCCCTGTTCCTATTGGTTGCACAACCTTTGCACATCTTCCATTTCTGTTGTATTTTTCCTGAAGTCCACAGCTACAGCTCAAGTTCCATAGTTTATGATATCCCTTCATAATTCAAGTCAGCAATATCACTAGTGCATAAAACTTAATTTCAGTGGTTATCTACAATGAATGCCAAGTGAAATGAAAAAGTCACATCCATAATTCAATCCCGGAAGCCTCCATCCAGTCTTTCATACCTGTTTTTAACCATGTCTCTTGGTGATGGAAACTAACACTTCTTAGCTCCAAACAAATACTGAAGTAGTTCAGCTAGAGATGAAACATCGTTCTAATCTGACATAGTTAGCAAAGAAGAGTGAAACAGACTGCAAAGACTGATGTCAAAATTACTTTCCACATAGATTAACACAGAATGATTAGACGGCAAAGCAGTTTTCTAAAATCAGCAATTTAAAAGAGAGGATTGTGATGAAAATCTTCATATCCTGCATGTGGATGAGAAGGAAAATCAATAGCAGACAATTAAATGGATGGCTCTGGTATCCTTGGAAAAGGGGGACACTTCAAAATTGCTGCCCAGCTGCAATCTTTTTACTATTCTTTTCTCCTTTTATGTAAAGCTCAAGGAGGAGGAGGCAAAAATCTGAAATTACAAAAATTACAAACAAAAAACCTTATAGAGATGGAGTACTCTTGAAACAGACACACAAAAGAAGACATTAAGAATTGAATGAGAATAGGAGACCATTGATTGACATAAAACACAATATTTATGCTCATAAAAACCAATCAGATACTGAACGGTAAACTGGTAGTCATAGATATGATTTTAAATGGTTTTGTCCTTCAATTATTTTATAAGGAGTTGAGAGGAGCAATTTCCCAGGAAATTTCAGTGCTGAAAATACTGCTCAGTCCCAGGACATCTGTGCGGGAAGATACATTTGGAGATTCAAGACACCAGGCTTCAAGCCAACATGAACATCAACTGAATTCAATTACCACCAAGTAGAGAAATCCACTGATGACCTGGGTCCTGAATTCTGCTATCAGCTATACATTTGTCAACTGCAGAAAAGAAACAAAGGTTCTTGACCAACAAAAGCTCCTCAGGGGTGTTTTCATGCTATGCTCTTATTAGTGTTGTCCACAAAACTTGGATTTGTTAGCCAGCATGCACCAAGCCAACAATTACACACTCAAGAGAGACATAGATTATTTACTTCAGAGTTCCACAAGCCTGGGTGCTCGGTGGTATTTCACAGATCAAGAATGACACTTATCAAAACTTTTTACTATTTAGGCATTTTAGCAAACAAAGGATTTAGAGTTCATTGGCTACAAGTGACATAGTTCTCTTATTGTCCTAGGCGACCCAAAAAAAATTGTGCATTCAATTCATATTTATGAATTTTTTATACCTCAATATTTTATCAAAAATTTTAACATATCAAGTTTTTGAAGAGGGAGGAGAAGGAAGAGATAGGTGAAGAATTGAAATATGATGTTAATTTGTACTTAAAGCCTGGCCCTGCTGAACTGGGAAATTTTGCTACTAAGCCCAGCCAGGGCAGGATTTCACATGAATTTTATGTGAAATAATCTTATTCAAATTTCACCTGCAGTGATTTACAGGTGTAACTGAAAAACTCTCTCTGTTTTGTGAGGACATTGGAGGAAAATCTGAATAGCATCTTATTTTAGCCTCCTTTTTTTAAACTAAAAGAAACAAACACACTCACAATCCCCCCACCAAAAAACTCACCAGGGACCAATGGAATTAGTAGAGCAAAAATCCCACAGTGTTTCCCATACTGTTTGCAGAGTATTCACCAGGAAACACATCATCCCATCATCAGAAGTGGAACATTACACACATCCCTATGCCTGAATCCTTTGGTTTTAAAGATTAAATCTGCATTCTGCATGGTAAAGAGCAATTCAAAATGGAAACACGGGGGAAAACAAGTTGCTCCTTAGATCTGCAGCACTGTCCTTGAGAAACCAAGGTCAGAGCATTTCCAAAGAGATATAAATCAGTATTATCCTAAAAAAAAAAAAGAAATTGCCATGCTATACTTCACAAGCACTAAATGAAAATATAAACCTCACTGCAAAATGTTTATAAACTAAATTATAATTAATTGCTTAAGCCACTTTTTTTTTCTCCCATTGACCATTATCCAATAAATTTTTTATACAAGTTGGCAGAGGTAAATAGCTGTAAATAACATCTGCTCACCTGATCCAGGAACAGCCTGATTTGACCAGGCAGATTCAGGCATCACAGGAACATCAAAGAGCACACATAGACTGACCCTATGTTTATGAACTTCAGCTTTCCTGAATGCTTGAATATGACCCATAATTTTCATTCCCTTCACGTCAACCAATCTTCCCTGATGACTCTTTCCATAAAATGAAAGAAAATTATCATCTCAATATTTTGAATTGCAAACTCTGAGAGTAAAACCTATTTGCAACTCCTTCTCGGAGAGGAAAAAAATATGAGCAGCGAATGAAATTCATACAATAAATTTTTCCTCAAAAGCCATGTAATCCTCTGAATTATGCTCATATATTTTCTGGGTTTTATTTTACATGGACGCTGACCAGGAAATCTATTTCTACAGAAACGTTTTCACCCTGCCTGCAATTTACACGCCACCAGTTTTGCTGCTGACTTTGAAATGGGAGGTGCAGCAAGACTGACATCTGTGGTGTGTTGGGCAGTCCACAAAAGACTTGCTTATCAGAATCTCTGAAGCTATTAAAATACAGTAATTTTTTCCTGGAACTCTGCATACTGAAAATACCAACAGTGTTGGTGCCACCTCAGAGGGAAACAAAGATTTTGAAGTTAGATCATGAGATAAAATCCTCCTCTCCTAACAGTACAAGCAAATCCATGAATTTTTGAAATAATTTATAATATTGTGAGAGGCAGTATTACTTTATTGTCATTCATAAAATATTAAAACCCTTAGCAAAACAGGAAAAGAAAAACAAAAGAGAAGAAAAAAATTTTCTTTCTCTTCTAAGCTTCTCAGAGTGTGTTATGTTTTATACCTGAGCAGTAGGAATGAGGCTGGCAATTTTTTTATTACTATTTTTTAAAATTAATATAGGAGTGCTTGAAACTGGGACAGGACTTTTGCTGGCTTTGCTGCCAATTGATTTGTTCCCTTCTCATTGACACAAATGGCCTGAGTAAGCTAAGGGTGGTTTTCATTTCCTGCTGACAAGGAGGTTTTGAACCCAAAATTTTATTGAGTCTTATCTTGTTTTGGAACAATTCTCAAAGTGAACCTGATAGAATGTACTATGCATCCTAAAACTAAGATGAAAAACGAAATAACATTGTAAAAAAATCTGCCTATTTCTGAATATTAAAACGTGCAACAGGGAGTTGAGATGATTATTTGTGCCTTACATGTGAGGGGAAAGGAGGCCAGAGGAGATACAACCAAAGACAGCTGAAATGATGCTGCCTAAATGTAATACCCAGCAATTCCCTGGCTGGACAGGAAAATAATGAGAAAAAGGAAAGAAAAGACAAAGTGAAAAATTGGCAGTAAGTAACATTCTTAATCCCCCAATGCCAGTGAGGAAAAGAACTGTAAATAGGATGCCCAGGCACCCTGATTTGCACACCCATCCCCAACACTGCCAGCTTGGCAAACTTGCAGGAAGGTTCTAACTCAGCAATATTGCTGGTTACTGAATACCTTTTTAACCCAAAGCAAGGCATGTAGCTACATGTTATTTCTACATTTGGAAAACCAATCTACCAAGAGATAAACAGGACTCTTGGATAAACCATCTCCAGTGAGTTCTGCAGCATGATTAATATCCTGTGTTGGAAAAGCAGTCCATCAGTGAGCATAACACATAAACCACCCAAGCCATGGCACTTTCATGTGAAATAAAGGGAAAGGGATACCTCAAGGAAAGCACTTAGGACAGGTATAATGGTTGACATGTACAGATCATTACAAGGCAGGTGTCCTTCCTCCAGAAACTGGGAAACAAGGAGGTAAAAAAGACTCCAGTCATGAAAGGTTAGCAGACAGGTAACAATTACTAGGTGGGCATTGTAGCTCTTGCGTCGCTGGGTTCAAAGCAAGTCTGTTCTGGCCTTGCATCTCTCATGTGACTTTATTTAGATAACAACCCTTTGGTTTTAAGCTGCATTGAGCACTATGTACATTTTGGATACTGAACGCTTATAATTAAGTGTATTTATACGCTGCTGCTGCATTTATCGAGATGTGGCACAAAGATCAGAGAACTGAAATAATTTGATTCACACAATTTAGCTTGGATTTTGTATCTCGGGTCTCAAATACTCGAAATGGTACCAATGTTTCACAGCCAACTCAGACAGAAAATGTGTTTGGGTAAAATATATTTTACGGATTCTCCAAATTGACAGCTGCAGTAAAATTATACTATAACTGACAAAACATCCATAAATGTGATTATAATTGAGCTTTTTATATCAGAGCAAAAGACAGTAAAAGCCAGTTAATAAATAGCTAATTATTGCATTTAGGCCAGTGAGTAATTCAGGTGATTTATCTTTCAGTCTTGATATTGTCCATCTACACACCACTATAGATTTTCAGATATTTTGTCATTAAATTTGCTAACAAAACAGTTTTTCATGTGCACCTTGTCAAAGGCAATCCAAGTTTTTAATGCAATGACTCATGATTTTTTATAATCTAATTATAGAGGCCTGAAATTGAATACAAATTTTAAAACTCACTTTTTGATTAAGAGTCCATAGCCACATTTTTAAATTTAATGACTAGTTTAGTGACTAATATAGACACTATAATAAGCACACTAATCACAATTAGAAGGCTGTAGATAATTCTGGTCACTTTTAAAATTTTCTTGGAACCAAAGAAAGGAAAGCTACAATATTTTCATCTTTCCTTCTTTTAAAGAAGAATCAATTTTAATGTTGATAGTAGAGAGAAAGTTACTTCTGAAAGTTACTTCAAAGGAAATTCTTTTGGCGGAATTTATAAAGTCACAGTATATGATCCAACACTATGGTTCCCTATTTTTATTTCTGTGTCCTGGTTTCATTTCCAGTCAGAATGCACACTTTTTGTTCAATAAGCTGCATTAAAAAAATAATCTTCATCCTTTCTCTTAAACCAGAATATAAAAACTGCAACTCTTGAAAAGTTCTTCCTATAAAGTACGCATTATCTCACAGAAAAAAACCTCCAAAATAAAGCTTAAATTAATTTTATAGAATAAGGTGTGAAAATTTACCCAATGTGTAACATACTCCTATACTCCATAATTTTTCCATAATTCTGATTTTGTTTATATTCTCAACAGAAAAATCATAAAAATCAACACGAGTTTTTACTCAAACACAAACTTAATGTATGACTGTACATATCCAAGAAAACATAAGGAGCTTTATAGAAAGAACTCAGCCAAAATCTACCAATTTACCTCAGCCAAATATCACACACAAGAACTGGAATATTGTACACACACTATTTATTTTTGCTGAGGTTGCACAGAAACATCGTTAAAGCTATTTGACAGCACGATGCTCTTCAAGTAGGTGCCATTTCAATATTTACAACATGATTACTTAGACAAAATTTCCTTCATTTCTGTAAGCAATTTCAGGGGGAATCAAACTTGGAAAAACATGGAAATTACTAAAGCACTACGTGGCTACACTTGCAGAAATACCAAATTTAAAGTGTAGCGTGAATAATTTCTAGCCCTACTCAGAGCTTGAAATAGAAGGATGTTATCCAGGAATTTTAATCAAAACAAATTTTGGAGGATGCAGGCCACTCCATAAACCAATAAATAAACAGCCTGAATGAACAATGCATACCTGCCTCAGAGGATGCTACAGGAAAGCATGTAAAGAAATAGAACATGAAAATCAACAATTTCAACCAGTTGGCTTTACAGGGGCTGATTCTGACTTGATTTATACCAGTTTAAAGCAGAATCTCGTTATAGGTACATAATAATCCATCTCCCCAACGAGAGGCCGGGCACTTTTTGCGGGCCCAGCCTGCTCAGCAGTTGCTGCAATCCTACAAAGAAATGTTCACTGAGCTCTGCTGACTCATTCCAGCTTTTGATTTATTCCAGCTGGCAATAACAGGAGACAGAGCGTGTCTGGGAGGGGTGGAATTGGGCTGGGTGGCTGTCAGGTGGGGAATGCCTCATTATTAATGAAAACTCTGACGATATTCTCCCCATCCTCAGAGCCTTTGTGTGGATGCACAGGCCATGGAGCTGTATTCCAGCCTAAAAGTAGGAGTGCGTGGAGATTTGGGCAAGCAAATGAATTCTGCACACACCTTCCAAACCAAGGCACTGGTTACATTCACACATTAATTATTGTTTATATTTGCCTCTAATCTGCATATGTGTCTCAAGCGATCCACCCAAAGTGTGCTCTTACAATTAAGAGTAATCTGCAATTACTTCCAGCCAGTCTTGCCTGCCAATTAATTACAGAGTTTGTGGGAAGTGTTTACAAATTAGGCAACTGAAAGGCTAAATACAGCAGCGTAGTTCGTCCTGATGAGGCAGGAAATAAAAATGCCCTCAGGTATTTCATGACTTTGTTCTTGAGTCCACAACCAAAGAAGAGAACACATTAAAACTCCACTGGCAATTTTCCAGGGTGCCAAAATGATGTTTCCTACGTGTAGCTTGCAGGATTTATAGTGCATTCCAAAATATGAGACTCCTAATGGCAGCAGCAGATCAGTCCTTCTTTTACAAGCTACAAATGCTTTTTAAGAGCCTTTTTCCTAACAGTCCCTTGACTTTATAACTGCTGTAATTAATGTTGACAGGAGCTGTGGTCCCTAATTTTTCATGGTGTGTAGAAAGAAAGATGTACCATTACCGGTTTAAAAGTTAGAGGAAAAAAGGAACTTAGTGTAGGAAAATACCTGGGTGATTAAGTTCAGTCATCTGAAAATTTACTTTGTAATTCTTCTGACAAACTTCTCATGTTCCTTTTTCAGGCTGCCCCTAATAGTCTGACTGGAACTATTGGGACTGTTCTAATCTCTAACCTTAAATATATTCATGCTACTCTATGCCCACTAGCTTTTGTGCCGATGTTTTATCCTGATTTTTATTTCAGAAAAGACATCATTATATTGTGAGATTCAGTGCCACAAGATGTTAGATTGGTAAAGGAATAAATGACAAAATGTGGAAATGAAAATATATTACCTCAAAATCCAATCAGGAAGTCCATCAAGGGCTATTAAAATTCATGTATAACTTTCTGCACTTGAGAGTGATAACATAAAGTAGAAAAAAATACAACTCTGCACTTCTCAGCCCCTATATTATTGCCATAAGCATCCAATACTGGCTACTAGCAAAGAAAAGGCACTGAGACAAAGATACTTCCTGGGTTGCCCATAAACAATATTTTCCACGTAAATATAAATCAAGCAAAACTTTTATACTAGTCTTAGGTTCTTTTCCACTTAATTGTTTTTCACTTTATCTAAATTGCCAGAAGAAACCTTTTCACTCTAAATATAGAATTAGGCTGAACATATTCAGTGCAGTTCCTGCTAGATTCTGTGATGGAATGGTATTTTATTTTATAAAAAATTAAGGATAGAAGTGATTAAACATTTTTGTTTTGTGTTGTTTTCTTTCAAGGAATTCTTGAAAAGGCCTCTAGATATTAAGTAAGAGCAGTCAAAACCACGTCCATGATGAAATTGTTCATAAATGAGGCCATAAATAGCAACCTTTTCCTTAGCCTTGTCCACACAAAAGAAGTTTCCCTTTGGACTAATTAACTTTTTCAATAACTGTACAGAAGACTGGACGTGGCTTGACGTGACAGTAGCAATAAGACCAATCTTTGCTCCTGAGCCGTGCATGGTAAAGGCATTGCTGTGGGAACATTCATCCCCTTACCCCTTTTGTGCTGAGATTCATTGCTCCGACCGTGCCCAGACCCACGAGGCTGCTGGCCTGAATATTTTAACAGGTGATGAGGCAGAGACTGAGGGGCCATAGGAGGAGAGGCAAGATGCTCGTGTGGCCTGGAGCAATATGTTTATGAAAATCCCCTCATGGTGAACTGTGTCTCCTGCTGACTGAGTCAGGCTTTCAGTGATGCCCCTGAACTACGACCAGCCATGGATTTTTAACACAAAACTGTCTTGGGGTGATTCTATGACAATCTGTATTCCCCATCGCCTGCTTGATTTCTAGTGTACCTTTAAATTGCAAAGGGAGAGAGAGAAGCCGAGAGAACTCTTCAAAGCGGCCAGCTTGACCTTGCAACTAGAATGTTTTGCATTCTTTTCTCTCCCGATTCTGACAACTTTTGTTGGTTGGAGGCTTTTTGCTCTCTAGTCTCTTCGGCTTTCAGCGGAGAAGGGACTGTGATCTGCCTCAGCGGCTTCTTTTCCTTTTTGGACTGTTTTTGGCTTGCTTTTCATCTGAGACCACCTCCCATCTCCAGACCTGCTCAGCGGGACCCTCCAAGGGGGATCGGCGGACCCTGCCTGGCCCGGCCCAGCCCAGCTCAGGACTGCAGGTTTTACCTACAGAAAGAACTCTAAGATCCATAGTCCTCTTTTAAGGGACAGGGGAGGGGGTTTCAATATTCTTTTTTCCCCATGACAGCGGGGGACTCTGTTTGTTAAATAAATAGGTTTTTTCGCTTTCACTCGAGAAATTATTTTCCCGAACCCGTGAGGAAGGTGCTGCCGGGGCCTGCTTGCCTGGCAGGCAGGAGAGAGAGAGACCCCTCTCAGGTTGTTTCCTCCTGGCTTTGTGTCCAAACCGGCACAAAAACGCATTTCCATACGGAGTTAGCAGGCAGGCAGAAAGTCCTGCCAGGAAATTGCATTGCTTGGCAGATGCACTACAGCAACATCTTCTTGCTAATTCAATGGGAATTTATTCAGGCAACACGTGCAACGGCAACCTCTGAAAAGCTGATGCCAGCTTGCATCTCCAAAAAGCAGGACATGCTTCTCCAAGACCAATGCAAACGAATGATTAGGCTATGGCAAGATTAAAGGCTAAAGGCTGTCTTGTCCTCTCAATGAATATGTTTTATTACCTTTAAATAACAGGATTTGAGTTGTTGCGTTTTCACAGAAAACCAAATACTAATCATAGAGCCGTGGTTTGGGTTGGAAGGGAACTTATAGATGCTCTAATTCCGACCTGCCCCACAGGGACCCAATATTAGTCTTTGTATTAAAGGTATCATACTTGCTTACTATGATAGAAATTACTTATTTACTTATAAATTATTGCTGTTCTGATTTAGATTTTTTTTCAAAGGGAAAAAAGTCTTTGTTTGCATTAAGTGACCATTTCTGGGCTTTAATCCCTACACAGTATTTTTGCCTTGCAAAGGTTTTTGTAGTATTTATTATCTTGAAAACCTGAGCTCATTGGCTCAATTTAGAGAGGCACAGCTGCTCCTAAATCACTACAAACGTCCTTGTGTCAGCAAAGTGCTGTGTGGAGTAACATGTCTTAAAAGACTCAAGAGCAAAGAAGATAGAGCAGTTTTCAAGAATAATCAACAAAATTGAGGAATTTTAATGATGTTTCTGCACTATCTCAATGTTATGAATGAAGTATTCTTATAGAGAGGTTTTCAGAAGTTAAGCAGGTTCTTGTTATAAAACTTAAAAGAAAATTTAAAGATGCAAAAATCGGGAGAATTTTATCAAATTTCACTTCTAAGAAGAGGGAAAATTAAGTGAAAATTTACCAAAAAGGAGCAGATGTTATTCTATGAAGTGACAGTAGAGCAAGTGAAATTACAACCTGTGAGGAGCTTTGCTCAGAGCCATAATTTTAGGCACTCAACACCTACAATTAGGGTCAGATTCAAAATTAGTTACCTGATGTGTGAAAGCCTAATGCATCCCACTGGATGTTTTCCTAGCTAAAATACAGTTTTCAAAATGAACAAGAGAAACATAGGCTTCTGGTTTGGGATGCTGAGCAGCCATTTGTCAGAGACTTTTCAAAAGAAGGTTTTTTTAAAATATCCTGATATGGAGATAAATGAACACTCAGTATCCTGCAAAAATAGGACTTTGGTCTGCAAAATATCCCCCAATTTTTTTTTTAACATTTGTATGTTTCATTTCAATACCATTTTATATTTGAAACGGGGTTTTGTACTGTCTTATCATTGGTATTATAAAAGCAGTTGAAAACAAAATTAAACAAAAACTATTAGAAAAGCCCCACTGTCATTAAAAACAGACAAAAAGACATCATTTCCTGTCCAGGTTTTTAAAAAAAATATGTTTTCAATCAGATTCAGAAAGAAATTACATTCTCGTTCATGGCCCCCATCCTCCACACAGCTTAGCATGGAGCATTTTTGCTGGGATTTCTGCCTACAACAGGAGAATGTCACCAAAAATTTACATGTTCACCTGAAGCTGAGATTCAATAAATATTTTGCTTCTGAAAAGAATTGCCCTTGGATCCTGAAAGTGTTACTGTAATTACGTGAAAAATATATGACTATTTCAAGGGCCAATTCTTGCCTAGTTTTGCAGAATCTGTCCCAGCAATTATGGTGATGTGTCATCAGCTCCAAGTTACTTTAATAACTTGTTTGTTAAATATGACTCCTACTCACAAAAGTGCTTTAGTTCCTTAATTTGCAAAATACTTTAGCACATAAGCATCAAAGCTCTTTTAAGAGCTACAGAAGTGTCATCCACTGTAGGAGATAACAGCAAATTAAATTGGGAGTGGGAAAGAGGAGGGAAAAATTATAACGGGTGTACAGAATATCAGAGTATTGAGTCAGGAAGGTACATTTAGACTGATGAAGGGCTCCTTTCAACTAAGTGCACTAACCAGGATTAGCTCACTGTTCAATTTTGACTTGGCACCTGGGTTTGTTTATGGGAATTGCCGTTTGGGTTGCTCTCAGGTCAGGGAAACCCAATGCCTGTCACCGGGAGACCATATGTTCCCCCCACTCAAACCCATCAGACATCAGTAGGTGAGCACATTTTTGAAGCAGCAGGTCTAAAAATATCATCGTGAAGGGAAATATCTCCCATCAGAGAGATTCAGCACAGAAAAATCCCCCTCCCTGAGGTTTTGGGGAAGCACAATAGCAGGAAGGTACAGTGGACTCATGGTGAGTGAGATCAGACACGATACAGAGCATGCTGCATTTCAGCAGTGGATATTATCACCTCTGGAAGGAATAAAAGAGCTGGATAACCCACAGTCTTTATATTTCTGAGAGCTTCAAATCAGTGACAGGTAGAACAAGGTGAACTGCTTGAATAAAAGACACTGTTCCCCTAGAAAAGCACAAAGACAAAACTCCAAACTGGCAACAGAGCAAAGAAGAAAGAATTGATGCTCCCACACTCTTTGCAACCCTGAGAATTTTTTTTCCTACATATTAATTTTTTATATAAAGAGATTTATTCTCATTCTCTCTTACGTACGTAATCTTCTCCTTAGGGAATTATCAAAAGTGAGAATGATCAGTGCTGGAATTTAATAAATGTGGGTTCTAATTAGTTTTAGTAGGTCCTACTTTTTTTTTTTTTTTTTAAATTCTTCTTTGTTGGGAGAACTGGGTTAAAATCAGATTGCAGAGCAATAACTTGGGAGGAGAGTGACCATGCCCAGTGAGAGAACATGATTTATAGTGGAAAGCAATCACAGCCAATAGCTGATGGAGCAATTAGATTTCAAAGGGGAATTTCACATTTCCCAAGATGTAACAGAACATAATGCTGTACTGATTCACACAGATGTGCACACGAATACAACAGCCTTAGAGACTGAAAAAATTTCATCTACGTTAGAGGAGGCAATGTTAATAATGCATTTATTTTAAAATGTTTCTTTTTAGTTATCTATTTTCCATATATATCTGACCTTAAACATACGTGCATGCTTACTAATAACCTTAATTTATTACATAGAGTGCTTTGATGATTTCTCTGTCTAAAAATGGGCTAAATCAAAAAAGGAGGAAGGCACTCCAGGAAAATCCTGGACAATTGTTTTATTCAACCAACTTCAACACTCCCTTAAGCAGCCATGTTGCCTGAGAATCTACTGAAGGTGGGAGACTGTTTCATTGGGGGAACTGAACATCATGCAAGTATTAATAGGCAATGGAAGAGCTGGACTAGAATGGAAATAATTTAGTAGCCTCAGCTAGAGGTTTCTGTTCAGAGATTAAAGGGGTTAAAACAGTAATTGCACTCTCCACAGAACAGGTTTGCCAAACCAAAAAAGGTAGACCTCCATGCTTAGAAGAAAAACCTGCTTGTACCCTCCTGAATCGTAAAGATCAACAGTAAAATAAGTTTGCCTCTGCCCACGGGAACAGAAGAAAGAAATCTTGTGATGCAGCAGAGTAATAAACTCCATGAGCTTCCCTTGGTCATTAGAGCTTTCTTGAAGAGTGTCATTTCCAAAGAAAAAGACACACTGCAAGCACTGAACGACATACAGTACTCAATTATGTCCTGTGATGCAATCAGACAGGTTTTAAACATCAGCAGGGACAGTAATTTTCCTTACAGTGCCCACAGAAATGCATCTGTTCAGGAAAAAAAAAAGACAGACAGAAAGACAGTCACATTCGACACTGAAGACAGAGAGCCCGTGCCTAATGGGCTGCAGAAAAAGTCTAAAAGCATTCATCTCTCTGAGCTCCCTGAGTGACCCCTGCAATGCAGCTGTGACATATTGCTGCAAAATGGGCAAGGGACTAGAGTGTGAAGGACAGTTAAATCTTGCACATTTAGTCCGTTTTTCAAAATATTTTGAGGCAAGACATGAGATTGCCTCGTAATTCATGTGAACAGCCTAATGCAGCCCCCCTTAATTACTGTTAATGTAATAACCTACGTTCTGCCAAGCAGCTTAAACACATTAAATATAGTAGCAAACAGAGCTCTAAATGAGAGGCATTATTTTCTATCTGTGTTCAGATGCTGCGTGCAAAACATAGACAGATGTAAACCTATAGTTACTGCCAAGGCATTCCCAAACTTTCTGAGGGCTGTATTTCCTACAACACTGAACAGCATCACAGCCTGTCTCTTACACCACAGCAGCATTAACCCCCTACAGAGCCATATCAGACAGGGGACAGTCACATAAGCCACTAGCAACTTCATCACTGTGACAACCTTAGGACAGAGGCAGTGTCAAACATCTCCTCTGTTGCTGGACACTGCTTTGAAAATAGTACTGCCTCTCCAAAACAGACGAGATGACCAACTTTGTCAACTTGACTGATTATTTTGTTTCACCCAAATTCCAACAGTCTGCTTTCCAGGTTGGTGCACCACAATGTGGAGCACACAAAATCTAAGTACAAATTGAGCATAGTAGTGATGCCTAGTAGAGGCTGACCTGGAACAGAGGCTGGACAGAGTGAAAGGATAAAGGGCAGGTATTTATTGAAAGGCCTTCACAGGGCACACCTTGGGCAGTGCAGGAGTCTCACAGAGACTACACCCAAGATGGACACAGTCACACGTTTCTCGGACAGATATAAGTGTGGTCCATTTGCATATCAGAGGTTAATTGTCCAATTACAGCTTCAGGCAGTGGAGTTCCATTCTCTTAATTTGCTCCCCACAACACACTCTTGTTTACATTTCTCTGGGCTTGGGACAGTGAGGTGTCCTTGATTCTCAGGCCTGGAGAGGAATTGTTGTGTCTGAGAAAAATGAGAAAAGCAGTTGCTAACACTCTACATGGAGTTCAGAGTTACACGCTAAAGAACTGCAGGATTACAAACATATGAAAATATAGAAGCTAAAATCCTAAGGCATCAGTAGAATAGCAATGAATGTTGAAATACTCACTCTAGAACTTTCCTATCAAAAAACCTGGCACAAAGCAGGAGGGACAATCCTCCCATGAATGTTGTTGCTTTGCATTCAATCTGCATACTCAAGTTTTGTGCAGGCATATTTTAGGGTAGGCATGTCCCTGTCCAGTAAGAGACAGGGTCAAAAGCACAGGAAGAAGATGAGGTTGGCCACTGTCTGCCCTTGGGTGTGCTGAACACACCAATCTCCCTGGAAGTGAGAGACAGCATCACTGGAAAGTCTGGAAACGAACAGCTTTATTTTTCTTTCTGGGGAGTGGGGAAAATTGCAATTAAGTTAGTGAAACAACCTAATGAAACCAGGTGGGAAATCTAGAGGGGAAGGGAGAGTGAGGTGGAAGATTTTCTTTGTATAGTTTACAAGCCCAGCATTGGTAAACTCTGGGTAGGGGCAGTGAAACAGTGACATTCTCCCACCCTGCAGTTCAGGACTAAAGACTTACGAAGAACCCAGCAAAATAGGAATAAAGATATTGCATCTACATCCATCTCCCCACAGCAAGCAGCAAGAAAGGTCATCAGTGACCTTTAGGTTGCAGTTCAGAATGCACATGGAAATCTTGAAATTGCTGTTGAACTCACACACACACACAGAGCCCTTTGAGAAGCAGGTCCATGTCTCTGCTAAGGTCTGCTCTGTCAGGAGTCTCTTCTCCCAGGGCTGGAGGAACTCCCAGCAGTCCTTCAATAAATATGAAACACACAGTGAAACAGAAGAGAGGGTTGGTGTTTTAGCTCTCTTGTTGAGATTGTCCTGTGTTCAGCGCACTCAGCAATATAGGGCAACCTTAAAATTGCAAATCAGAGCTATCTGCCAACTCTGCTTGGCTTCACCACAGAAAGAAAGCCCTGAACATCCCTCCATAGGCTCTCTGCCTGAGGACAGCAGAATTGCTCTGCACAGAAACTTCGGCTGAAAAAATGTTAAGAGATGTAATTTAGCAGCTGCAGACTACTGTAGTGATGTTGCATGAAAGGCAACTCATTCTTTTTACTTCACTGCATTTCTAAGCAGGTCCTTACTGGTCTAACCTTTTTGGTGGGGGACAGATGATGGATATTTCCCTGGCATTGATAAATGCAAGCTCTGCCACAGATTTCAATACCTGGGATTAGTTTTAGCATCAGGATTAAATATTTACCCTCCATAGCCTAAGAGAGGAGAAATCTTTGAAAATTCCCATCAATCAGATCACTGGGTTTTTTCTTCATTCTAAGCCTGAGTTTGTCCCAGAAGACTTTAAGAGTTATCAAGTATCATAACGCCTGGTGCAATATATGTTTGTACCTGGAAAATTGACCTGAGGTCAATTCTAGTTCAATTTATTCTAATTCTGATTTTAAAATAATAACAAGCCTTCTTATTAAACAGCCAATTCACTCCTGAAATGCATTTAATCTTTAGACTCAAAGTACAATTCTTTAGATTCAAGGTAAAAAAAGTTATCATTTTACCCAAAATCAAACAGAGTAAGTAGGCAATGCTTTCTTGTTTTTCTCTGTTTGCTACAAAAGAGCTGAACAGCAGAACTTCAAAACAACTATGGCAGAAAGAAAGAACCAAAGCCTTTACTATCACTTGTTTTGAAATAAAGATTCATTCCCCACCCTCCCCAACCTTCAAATCCTCACCATTGAACTCAACCTCAAGACACTTTTCCTGCTGCAATGGGTGCAGGAGCTGAGAGACAACAGAAAAATACAGATAAATCCACCTGCTGTGACATATTCACTTATCTTGAATCAATAGTCATGAAATAGAAGTGCTGAGCTCTTGCCTGCGTGTAATAAATAGCAGAGATGAGGTGGACACAACTTGCATCCACAAGGGTGCTCTACATCACCCACTTACAGCTGGGGAGTGGCAAGAGAAGAAATTAAAGGGGTTTATGTGATACTGTGATAATTCTAGACAATTTGCCTTTTATCCCTTCTTTTCTGCTGTTAGCAATATTATCAGCATCACTAACCAATTAATGGGCACTTTAGGAATGCTAATCAAGGCAGAGAAGGTGTCTGCTTGATGTGTACAGTTGATTTTACTGCATCAGCTCTTCCGCAGGGCACATGGAAACCCAGGGAAGGCAGACACCGTGAGAAGCAGGGCAGAGCAGTGGATGGAGCCCCCAGTGCTGCTGAGGGAAAGGCACTGCCAGGACTGCCTTTGTCACCAACCTGCTGCCTGCCTTTTGCCCTCTGCAACTATAATATGAAGGTAAAGGTGTTTGCTGCAATTTAAAACAATTTTGGGATGTAAAGTCTGCATAAAATCTGCCTTGGAATTATGCATCCCTACCAAGAAGTCCACTGTCTCCAGGTCTCTGGGGAAGAAGGAAAAATGAAATAGCAGAGCGATGGTTCTCTACCCTAGTGCCACATCTCTGGGCCCTGAACAGCCTACTCACCTCTGCCTGCCATCCCCCAGCAACCAAATTCTATTTAATATTTCATTACTGTCTCGGATGATGGACTGGAGCATGTAATTGTTAAATCAGCACAAGGAGATGGGGAGTGCAAGCAGGCTGAGAGAGAGAACCAGAACTCAATATGAACCTGATAAACTGGAAAGGAAACTTTAAATTAACAAGATGCATTTCAATAAAGACAAGTTCAAACCACTACACAGAGTAAGGAGAAATTGAAAACAAAAATACAAACCATGAAGCAGCTGGTGATGCAACAGAAGAAACGATGAGACCTAGGTTTGTGACACAAAGAGGATATGCACACACTGACCATCGACAGTGCAGACAAAACAGCAGCCTTGAATTCCAAGTGCATCAATGCCATGTCACACACCTCCCGAGAGTTATTTCTTTGTTACTCAAGTGCCCAAGTCTTAAAGTGGAAAATGCATGTTTTTATCATGTACTGAAAATGTAATACATATGATGGGAGTTAAGTGTGGTAAAATGTTGTTCGTTTATTTTGAGGTTATTTTAACTTCTGAGAAAACCATTTATCTAGAGCAGGAAAAGCAACAAAAATGAGGACCAAGCACATTAGAGCAAACATAGGTTGAATCTTTACATAATAGTGAGATAGAAATCAGTGGAAATGTAACAGCAAAATAAACAGGCAAGGAGAAGCTACATAAACCTGGGATGTCAGAATCTGTGCCAGCACAGCCTGCTAAATAGGAACCTGGCAGATTACACTGGCATGCACCAGAGGACTCTTGCCCATTTGATGCTTGTTCATTCTTCCCCTCACTCTTGCCCTCAGTCTGGAAAACGTTCAGCCCTTGAATTTCAAGTGCCAGTGTTTGCCAGCCCCTTTTCTGATTGCCTCTTCTTTGTTTAAATTACAAGCTCTCAGCAGCAAGCACCTTGTTTCGTATTATGCTACAAAACACCCACCACTGTGCTGATGTTCTAACAAAGACAGACAAGACAATGGTCTTTCAAAAGGCTGATTAAGAAAAGCTATTATTCATCTCCAGGGCCTCATACAATTCCCTTCAGGAAGATAAATAGTGCTACAAATATAGGCCTTTGTGAATAAGGCACTGAGATGATAAGAACTTCATTTCCATAGGAGGAAAGATACACATTTGAGTTATAGCTGCTTTTATTCTTGTGTATGGGTTTCCAGACAGAATTTAGCTGCAGCATCACTAAGAAAAAAAGAAAAAAAAGAAAAAAACAAGACTAAGTAATGTTAAAATATATGGTATCTATACGTTACTGAAGAGATTTTTGGTGGCAGCCATCATGTGATAAGAGAGTCTATAGTTAATGAAGAAGTCCAGCAAGTTTGTTGAGAGATGTGAAACTGTCTGGCCTAACTAACCTTGAATCTGACATGAATCTTCCAAGCATCTTCAATAAGTCAGCTAAAACAAAGGCTACCACTGGAAAGAAACTAGACAAAACATACAGTTCATGAGATCCTAAAGGCTCTTGAAGACTTGTTTCCCCTTAAAGATTTGCTGGTATTACTGGAAGTTAAACACATGCATCCAGAGGAGGAAAGGATTTTGGGTTTATAATCTGCAAAAGTAATGAATGTTCAAAAAAACAAATGGATGAACACTATTTGTGCCAAAGGCAGAAATGGAAAGTGCAAGTTTATGCTGTCAATGTATTCTGCCTTCTGGTTTTAGGAATAAGGCCCATCTGGATTTTTGAACTTTTCACAGCAGTGTCAGACAAATAAGTACTGTAAATAAATGCTCCATTTTAAGTGACTCCAGTATGTTTTATCTTGTTTGTAGCACTAAAATTCCACTGGAGGGTGGGGGGAAGTTTGCATGGAAATTACACTTTCTACAAACAGATTTTTTTTTTTGTCTTCCTACAGCTTAAAGATGTGGCCATGTATAAAAATCTTTCTAGATACCACATACACCAGTGCAACTGAAGTGACAGCCTTCATATCCTGCATGGTGTTTGACCCGAGTTCTGCCCAAAACCAGGAACGTGTCACTCCATCACGTATTAAAAAAAATTCAGTCCAAATAGTCCTAGCATCTTTCCCATTCCAACATGGAAAGCTGAGCAATGGACTCGACTCCCAACGGCACCAAAGGGATTACTCTGAAAAACTCTCTTAAGGAGTAAGAGCAAACATTGGATGTGAAGGAATTCATGAGGGAAGTTGGGCTGAACTCCTGCTTTCTGATGGGAGAAAAGCAGTGATTCCCATCTCTTCTCTGAGATTCAAAAGATTATCCTAGAAAATCACATTTTTTATGACACAGCTCTCCAGTGGTAGATGTCTTTACTTAAAAAATACAGCAAATGCCACCAGAGCCTAATGTGTCTGATTTTACCAACACCTTCAGAAACAGAAATCACAGGTAACAGTTAAGGCTGTTTCCATACTAAGACCTATGAAAAAATTTCTTGGGAGGGAGTCCCTTCCTAAACAATTGAAACTTAATTAGCAATTCCTCCTGCATTTTAAGACTTATCCAAAGAGTTACAAATGGCTATCAGCTACTTGGGTACTCAATGAGAATGTCAAAATAAACCTCTGCAGATTTCAATTCCTCTTACTTAGGACCAGTTAAACAAGAGAGAACCTGCCCTGGACCTGGTAAATTTGGGGGGGTGTTGATAATTTTCCTTATACTCTCATGAGTGGCAAAGTTCCTCAGCTTTCAAATATTTCCAAATCACTTGAGCTATAACATTTCTTTTGAGGTAGCTAAACTCTACTGAGCTATGTCCTGTCTACTGCAGAGCCCTGGAGTCATTTTGTGGCAGAAGGGTTTTGAGGCTCAATAATTAGAAGGTAAAAGTCAAATGGAAATCAACTTCAGCTCAATCAGCCTTTATTATCCTGTAGTTATATCTAGAAAGTTGTCAGATGCTGATTAACCAGGACGGTTCAGAGCTGTTTTGATCACGAGGGAGTTAAAACTAAATGAATAGATTATTCTGTGAAGAGAAATGAAAAGTTTAAAAATAAAAAAAAAAGAATAAAAGCTGCTAACATGATGAGTTTGGACTTTTACCACAGAATCACAGAATATGCTGAGTTAGAAGGGCTCCACAAGGATCATTAAGTCCAGCTCCTGGCTCTGCACAGGACCATCCCCAAGGGTCACACCATGCGCCTGAAAGCATCGTCCAGACACTTTTTGGACTCTGTCAGGCTTGGTGGGGCTCCTCAGCTACTGCTATCAGGAATGACCACACTGGACCTGGCTAAAGAGGACGAGGAATTGATGGGACTGATGTATTTTCACAGAATCACAGAATAAACTGAGTTGGAAGGGATCCATAGGGATCATCAAGTCCAACTACACAGCACTATCCTCAAGAGTCACACCATGTGCCTGAGGATATTTCCCAAACACTTCTTGAGCTCTGTCAGGCTCAGTGCTGTGACCACTGCCCTGGGGCGCCTGTTCCAGTGCCCAAGCACCCTCTGGTGAAGAACCTTTTCCTAATATCCAACCTAAATGAGTTTTATTGTCAGCATTTTATTTAGATGGTGACTATTAAACAATTCACTCTGTCAACAGCAATCAGATAAAACCAGAAAACATTTAACATTTTAAAACAAGACCATACATGGGCACACTATAAGCATGAGCTTGTTAATAGCCTGTATTTTCTGTCTGTAAAGACAGACATATAATTCCTCTCTGATGAACCTGCAAAATCTCCCTAATCAGTAAAAGCCAACTGGATAAATAAAGCAGTTTAGACAGCTGCACAGAACCAACTCATATTATCAGCAATCATTATTATTATTGTTGTTCTTTCTGAGAGCTAAGAAATTGGAATATTATTATCAAAACCCACATATAGCCACAAAGAAATGACAGTTATCTTAACGATTATTTTAGGTCAAACCAAGAAAGTGTAAATGGGTAGGCAGTTATCACTACGGAAGTAGCTGAGCAGAGTATCAGAGGTGGGGTTTCCATCTAAATGTGATGTAAAGGATTAATTTTACAAAATTCTTGTCCCACAATGCCACAAGAATACCTTTCATATTTCTTTCATATGCTGTTGGAGGAAGATTTGAAGGCTTCAGCAAAGCTAAGAGACACAAATGTTTTTCTGATAACTGAACACAAGTAACAAAACTAATGAAGTAGAGCTAAGAGGGAAGAGTGAATAGATATATAATTAATTCAAGCAACTTTAGACCTACCTATTACCAACAGCAGAAAATGTTGGGGTTTTTTCCTCACAGATTTGGAATATGAGCCATTTTCCAGAAAAATTAATGACAAAATCTCATTAAATTCAATGGAACAGAACCAATCCTTATAATTCTCTCCAACTTTAATGGAAGTTGTATCTACAAAACAGGTGTCTAAGGGGATTTAAAGCAAAATGCAAAATGTTGACAGATCATTTAGGGCAAACGAAAATGACACCGAGATTTTAAAGCACAAGAATAGAAACTGCTTAGAATGGGGAAAATGAAGAAACAGTGGCGGGGGGAAAGCCAGTCTAACTGTTCTTGCAGGCTGAATTGATCAAGGCCAGAAGATCTTCACGAATAGATTTCTAGCACAGAGAGAAGTCAACAAAAAGAGATCTGTAGGTTGAAGCTGATAACATGAATTATGGATTAAAATAATCCTACCTGCCCCTTCACGACTCAGCCCACATATAGATATTCTAGGACAACAACAATTCATCGTTACTCATTCATCTTGGTGCTCGTTATCTCAAAGATGGCAAACCCAAAATAAAGCTTATCTGGCTTCAAAATTTCTTCCCCAGAAAGAACCCACATCTTGTAATGTCAAATGTAAAACCTCCTGTGGGCCCAGAGAGGGCAGGACCTTCTTAGCCTGTAAAGAAACTTGCACCATTCTGGAGCTGCCAGGGTTTCAGCTGCCCTCTTTCTGCTCCAGAGGTCCAAGAGATACAGAGCTTTTTCCCAACAGGCAGATTACCTCCAATCACCTTCTATCAGCTCTTCCTTGCCTTTGTACCTTCGAAAATTAGTTCTTCAAATTTCTGCCCTGCTTCTCTTATCTGCCAAAGTCCCTTCCATTTAATTAGAATTGTTTAAATTTCGAGTGTGCTTCTAAAGAATATATTTTAGTTTCAATAAAATATTGTATCTTATCTCTTGAACACATTATTGGGGCTCCCACTTTCCTCCATTTCCTTTCCTTTTATATTCCAGGGTGTCCCCTCTGTGATGTTAATAAGGTGCTCTTTATGTGCCTTCATGCTGAGTCCATGGATTTAATTTCCTAATTTTTTCCTTACAGGCAGTTTCTAATTTCTTTTAAATAGAAGGAGTTTCCTTTTTGCAGGATAATATTGCTTTTCTACCCCTTGGTGTGATAACCTCTGAACAACGTTAGGATTGCTGACCTCACCCCATGCCCACTCATCTCCTCACAGGTGCCTAGGACTACTGAGGGACATTCCTGGCATTTTTATCTCTGTCACTGTGCTTAACGGAATTAGCAATTCTGCAAAGAATTTATTTCCACAAAGGTGTGAAATTGTTCACTTTGTGGCCTAGGTGGAGATCCACAGATGAGCTATGGAGGCCTCCAGTGCAGTCAGCACTCTGCCCAGCTGAGGGAAGTAGGGAGTGGGGCTGCTGAGGCTGCAGCTGCAATTAAAATCAGTATAAAAATGCCTGTCTTTCATTAAAAAAAAAAAAAAACTGTGAGAAAATACTTGATTCTATTTCTGAATTTAATTCTCTGTTGTTGTAGTTGCAGAAGGAGAGGACAATTCCATGAGGAAGGGGCCAAGAGCACTGTTCAGTGAGGGGGAACGTGATCTGTAATGGAACCTCTGTGAAAACATCATGAAACAGTGTGAAGGCATCTGGTTTATGACAGCTAAATAATACCCAAGCCTACTCATTTTGGTTAGTGTCAGAGCTGCCTTGCCATCTGACAGCCATTTGCCTTCCTTTCCAATTCCATTACATTAGGGAAGGGGCTGGAGAAAACTTGGAAAGCACACAATAAGCAATAAAATAAATAAAAGAAAGCAAACTAGATGTATTAAATGAAGCATCCTATGCAAGATATTTAACGCAGTTACTTATAGTGTTTGCATTTTAAAAAGGTCAAATTAAGTTAACCATTAATTCTTGCCAGAGTTGCTTATAATTGTCTCAGAAATTTAATCTAAATGGGCTGATATAAAGCATTAATTTGCTCCAACTCCCTCAATCACTCTTTTACTGGACACAAATCAAGTGCAATGAAGGAGGAGGCTCATTTTCGGATTATTTGTGTATCTGGTAGAAGGACTATTTGCAGTTAGGACTCTTACTATTATTTTTAGGCACGATCAAAAATAAATGGGCTGGAAACAAATTGTGTTTTCTTATTGTTTCTTTGGGTGAAGTTACAGAAAGCAAAAGAAAACAGTTTTATTTCCGCTTGGCAGAAGTGTGTTCATAAATTTTTTAAATGGCTCAATTGAAATGCCTACAAACTTCACTGCTGCCTATATGAAATGAGAAATTTTTGATTCCCTTACACATCCATGAGCCCAATATATTACTTATATTGGAGAAAGATGAGGCAAGAGGGAAAACACTGCTGTACCCAAGAGAGCAGATTAAACAATCTCTTGATGATAAAAAAAAACAAAAACAAAAAAAAGAGCCCTAAGTACATTCAGTATTTTTATTTACCTCTATTCCTATTTTAATTTTAGCTAGTAGAGTAAAAATTTATTTGAATTTGTTACTCCAGAACAAATCTGGAATTCCTTCTCTGCCTGTTACCCACAAATATAATTTAATCAATGTTTTCTGTGGTATTTTGTCTGAGATAATTGGCCACCTTTGTAACCCCTTGGCTGCTCCCAGAAGAAAGGGAATCGCAACAGCTACTGGACAATATTTCCATTACAGAATATCCAACACTCCCAGAAATATTCCAACAGTGAAGCACAGGCCAACAAGAATATATACCCTACCTTCCTATTTTTTCCCTGAAGATGCAGCAGTCAGGGTCTCTTGCTTCTACAAAGCCACTGATTTTCATGAAACATGTAGAAATTTAACTACCTTTCAGATCTTCAACCTTTTGCCTGGAGTGCTTAAAACTTGACATTACTTTCTAAAGATTTCGCTCTGTGGGACAAACTGTTCCGGCAGGCACTAAACTTAATTTTTCCTTCAGAAAATAAGCTAAAATAGTGCCTGGAATGTGTTTGTCCTAATAAACTTACCCTTGGCCAACTGATCATGTGGGTTCCTGAGATGGGAACAGCATCTGTCGCAAGAATGAAGTCCTTGAGTGCAGCATATTCCATTCTTGCAGTTGTCTTCACTGGACTTGTCTCTCTTCAAAGATCTTGGCGTTGTCTATGCAAGTGGAGAAGGAAAAAACATTTTAAGGATAATCACACCTGAAATCAGCATTTGGAAGGAAAAGCAAGTGGGAACATGGCAGAAATAGCCAACCCTGCATTAATCAGCGGAAAATCTGGCTGTCAGGCTTTGACAATTGATTTAATTTAGATTTAAATTTAGCCTGATAAGGGTATTTTTAGTTGCTGCAATTAGTGCATCTGATAAAACTCAGAGAATTAAAACTACGTTTAAATTCAGATCCTGGAATCAATCAGAACAAACACAAAAGGGTTGTTCCAATGGTGTTACATCTGTTTGTAGGCCTCAACCTGTATTCCTGAGTGAATCACTGGGAGCCTGATGGCTGATAAACCCAGGCAATGATTAACTAATTTTTTTTTTTCTGATACACACTTCCCACCTGAAATAAAATGTGAGAAGTCTTATTCGTACTGATCTAATACTACAAAAATAAGCAACTCCCAATATTAATTCAACCGTTCCACCTAATCTCAAAAGAGATAAATATTAAATGCAAACTTCCTCTGTCTTTTGGGCAGAACAAAACCGAACATACTAATTTATGCCTTGATTTTGCAAGCGTGAATTTGTCTGTATGCAACAGAAAATGCAGATCTTCGTGACACAAACTTGTAAATTTGTGCAAAAGTTCTATCATATCTGTAAATGCTTGGATACAAAATTGATATACTGGAATACAGACAGGCCTAATCTCCTTAAACAAAAGAAAATAGGAATTTAAAACTGCAGTTTATAACAACTTATTATTACTCAAACTTCAGTGATTTAGCACTAGGTTCTGAGTGCGACTTGGATTTAATTCTGTGTCAACAATCACCATGGATAAAACTGGTCCACACTTTTTTAAGAGAGTTTCCTTTTTCAATTAAAATTTTATCCTGACCAAATAATGCACATTGTCAAGAGAGCTTGCTACTGGGGGAAAAAACCAAGTGTACGTTCGACAATTTGGAGAGTTTCTGAGACAAGAATCTAAACAATAATTGTACTTCATTTGTGATGTGTAAGGCACTGAGCTAGATGACATTGCATTACAGCTGATAACAAGGAGGCTTTTCCAAAGCTAAGATGTCGTTCAGCAGTAATTCCAGATCTTTCCACTTGAAAAGTCTCTGGAGTTTACGCACACATTTTATATACATGTGTACATACACCTCCTGATAAATAAGTATATACTCAACATCACACTTTGCCAAACCCCATGCACTCTCAAGACATCATAAAGTGAATTAAAAAGATCATAGAATCATCCCCCAGCCCGTGTTAGTACCGAGGGTTGCCCCAACCCGGGTGCAGCTTGATCTTATAAAACCTCCTGAGATTGCCATTGGCCCACTGCTTGAGCCTGTCCAGTCCCCCTGGATGGCATCCAGATAACACTGTCAGAATTAAATGTGTAATGTAATATTTCAAAAGCAATCTACTTCAAGGCTAAAAATAACAAGCAGACTAAACTAATTTGAGCTCTAAACTTAAGATTTCATGCCTCTTGTTTGTGTATTCCTTGCTGTTTGATATGGCAAAAGCAACAAGATTAAAGCTTTTGAAAAAGAAAGTGCTAATTTGTTTATACTATATATTGGCAATAATCCAAGTGGGAATAAAAAAGAGCTGTCTGGCAAGAAGGTCCAAACCAAGGAATTGAAAATTAGGTTCCATACTGCATAAATAAAAAAAAGAACTCAAATATTTTCTTAATAGTCAGAAATTCTCTGCTATCAAGGCTATACTTGATCTTTTCCCTTGTGATATATTCCAGAAGAAATCCCATCCACACAAAGTTCCAAATTAATACAAAGCATTTACTTCTTTTTGTCAAATGTGAATTATTAATTTGCAGCACATCTCACCATGGAGGATTACAAGGTAATTCCGGTCCCAGAGGTATTCCCTGTGCTGGAGTTGCGGCAACAGACACTCTGATTGAGATGATGCATCTGTGTCAAAATATTCTTTTTAAAAGGACACATCTGGACTGTTCTTCAAGTGCATTTCTGTGCTGATGGATCACAGATCAGATCACTTCTAAGGTTTTGCCACCTTGGACATCTCAATGTCACTAAAATATTGAGTTGGATTAAGTCTCCAGAACTAAACAACATCCAAACAACACTTCTAATGAGACAGCAGTTAGTGGAGAGGAAATCCTGAGTCTCTAAATATAAGCTTTGCTTCTTTAATCTATTAATTGCTCTTCAGGATCTTGGTGTGCAACTTAAACTTTCCTGGTAAGGTCGTCCTTCCTGTTCATAAGTATGACAGCAGTCCACTCACTCTGAAAGTTCTCAGTATTTAGGCAGTTTGTCATTAAATGTTTGTGAACTTCTCATGTGTTTTACCCACAGTCTTCAGGAAGGAGCTCATGGTAATGGCAGAAATATAGGTAGTGGGAGGTGCATCCACTATTTTCTAGAGCCAAAATCCAGCCACAATAAGCTGTTTCTCTAGCACAATTTTCCTCTGTGCTTGTAGACACAGACTATTGTTCACTAAACATAAAAACTGAGTGATTTCAAAGTTTTGAAAAGATACTTACCACATCTCTGTCCTATTTGAAAGGTTTTAGCTCATTTATAATGAAGAAAAGAATTAGCATACTTTCTACCTTGAAAGAGACTTAAACGTTTGCAGTGCAGACAGGTCAGAAACTTGCTGGGTTCCACCTACTCATGTCAAGAGAGAAAAAGTCTAGAGAAATGTGTGACAGACAGTGAACTACCCTGAGAAAATCTGTGTACTCCTGTCGTGTCTAGAGGCAGGGTTTTTCTGAGCAAAACCAAACCGCCAACAAATCAGAGCACCAATTCTTCCAGGCAGACACACCAGAAAGTACAGCTGTCACTATTGCTACGGAAATGACAAGTGCCTGTGCATTTTGTGACAGGAACAGGGGAAGACAGGAGCAGCAGGCTGGGGGAGTGGGATGGGGCACAGACTGCTCGGCTGTGGCCTCGTCTGGAAGAGAGACATCTTGGCACCACCTTGCAGCACTTCCCTCTGGCAGCCCGGGATCAGCACGTTCCACGTTTTCAGAACCACGATCAAAGCTAAACAGTCAGCGCAGAGCAATTCACTCCAGGGAATGCAGAAGGGGCCTGGCAACCAGACCTTCTCCATTACTGTGGAGTTTAAAGCAGCACAACAAAACTGCACATCACCCAGGCAGCTGAATGTCTCCATCACTGCCCAGGTGGGTTGAGCATGGCAGGGAGATGAAGCAGAGAAGAATGGAATCCGGAATGCCTCCGATTTCCACTGCAGTCCCAGCACAAGCACTGACCTGCTGGGTGAACCTGTGCTGATCCCTGTTACCTCCACACCTTTGTTTGCTTTTTCACCCTTGCTTAACTCTGAGGGAGCGAGGACTTTGAGGTTTGATCTGTAAGCTGCAAGGGTAACCTGCAGCACTCCAGGAATTCAAAAGAAAAAGGTTTTTTACATCAAAAGTATGAAGTTACAGATTTCTTTGTTGGTTGTCACCTTGGATGCCCCTAGTACCCAGCAAACAGCCTAAAACTCCACAGAGGGTAAAAGGCAGGCAAAATGTCCCTGTGGTCTTTCAGGGTGGGCAAGACTGTGGAGCTCTCTAACCCATCTCCACAGTGACACATGTCAGCTGTGACCTGCCATGGGCGGTTTTAGACTGAAATGGAAAAAGGCAGTGACAACTGAATAAGAGCAGCAGCATCTGAGGCTAGAAGGCTGCAGGAAACAAAGAGTTGCTGAAGTGAGAGCAGCACCAAACCCCTCTTCTACCCTTATCTGTTGGTTTCACCTCCAAATCTTGGCTATAATTTTGCCTTGAAACACTGAAGCCATCACCAACATGTGAAGGGCATGAGGCCTTCTTACTTAGTCAGCAAGGCTCTTGTGTAAAAGCACAAAGAAAAGCTGATGTGAACAGTTACAACAATGAAGGATAGTCAGGAATCACTAAGGAATTCTCACATACCAAGCCAATGTTTAACAGCAGTATAAACACAGATTTCAGGAATGCCTGTGAAGATGAATCCACTCCTACAAAAGAGCTTACAAACTAAGTTAACGGTACAGTAAAGGAGAAGCAAGGGCAAGGAAGAAGGACAATGTGATTATGAGGTTGCTTGGGAATCTAATACATATCAATGGAAGATAACACAGTAGAATTTTTTGGAGGTTTTGTTGGGGTTCTTTTAATGCAACTGTATTAACTTTTAGTCTATAAGTAGTCAAGGTCTAAAGTCCTTAACCAGAGAATCTCATTCTGCCACAAAGACCCCTTCTGTGAGAAGACCACAAAACCTCAAGCTGAAGAGAAAAAAGTAAATGCTGAGAAATCAGTGTGGGAAAGTCTGATAAGTTCCAGACCAATATTCCTGCAAAATCAGTAAGAAATGACAAAGTTAGGACAAGAATCTGCCAAGGTCCACTGTCCCACATTGGCATCAACATGGTAGAATATTCACCCACTCCCACGAGGTGGTGTCTTGCTCTACATGAAAAAAGACCACAAGCCCGTATTTACATCTGGTGTAAGACAGGAGCCTCTCAAAGACATTCTGAACACCTCTCTACTCACCTGTCAGCCCTACCCATCTCCTTGCACATCAGTATAACCCTCCTTCCTTCCCCCACAGCCAGGGAACAGCTGGCCTTGGCCTAGTTCAGTCTATTGTCTCTCATTGGGTGACATATCGTCCATTCCCCACACAATTTCAATCCATGGATTTATGAGGCTGTTATAGGTGAAGGTGTGCATGTGGAAAAAAAAAAAATGAAGGAAGTTGGCGAAAAGGCATTCTCATTTGGAGACAACAGCTGAGATTGTGAGCAGCGACTTCGTTTCTGTCAGCCTGAGGCTTTCGGTGAGCACTGAACTGTGTTTGCTTCAATTTCGATAAAACTCAAAAAACCCAAAAGGAGGAGCCACAAAAGGAAAGGTGTCCACTGAATCATATAAATAAAAATTCCTGCAAAATTAAATGTGTTATAATGAGGGTACTCTTTAATCAGCAGCTCAGTTAATGATGGCACAGAGCCAGTGACCCTCTAGGCTTTATGACAGACACAAACTCTGCTCCTTGGTGCTTCCTGTGAGCTCTGACCTGTTTCCTGTGGCTCCCACCAGACAAAATGACATGCCAGCAACAGGCACTGCTGAATGCCTCACTCCCCAGGCCAAGTAATGGAAGCTCCTCTGTTTAAGGGACAGTCCAACGTGCATCTAAAACATTGATTTTCTTTCTAACCTCTGGTTTTCCTTCTTTTCCATCCTGCTATTATTCTTATTCAAATTACAGCGAGGTCCAGTGTCTACACTACTTCCACCATGCAGACAAGTCACAGGAAACAGTTGGGTTTCCAGCTGGAATGAATGGGAAGAAGTGTAAGTTTTAAGCATACGCTGAGAACAGAGATGTGGATGTTTTAAGTATCTTGTCCAAGGTCAGAAGTGAAGTCCGACAGCAAAATTAATCTATGCATTTTCCTTAGGATTAATTCAGTTCAGGAAGGGAATTCATAATTTTCCCCAAGGGCTGTGTGTAAGAGAAATGCTTTTCTGGAAGATCAGATTGGAGTAATATACCAGGCTTTTCTTCTACAACGAATAGCACCAACACTCTCCTCCAGAACCCTCAATTTAAGGGCACGGACTTCAGCCAGCTGAAAACCAAACACATAATTAAGACCTTGGCTGGAAAGAGGTTCAGTTAAGCCTGCAAACTGGTGCAAGCCATCCCCTGAATTCAGAGCCCCCTGTACTTTCTGCAACAATCCCCGTTCTTAGATATTAAAGGGAGTTGCATGTAGATGCATCAATAGGAATCACATTCATGTGTCAGGAAGGTATAATTTGCTACTCTCAGGAATCAAAAGAGTTCTTCCAGATTTTCATCTGCATAATAAAATGAAAATTGCTGTTCAGTTTCATTCCTTGATGTCTTGCTGATTTTTCCCTCCCACTGAATAGCTAAATTATTTTCCAGATATATTAAGTTCACTTCCTTGAACTTTAATTTTTTTAATATATTTTTTGCCCCTTTCTTCAGCTTCTAAATGCTTGTATAAAATTAAACTTGTCCACCCTCACCAGCACTCACCACTTTTCTCAATTTAGCTGCCTCTGGAAATTTCCATTTTATTTCTCTTCCAGATCGAACCCAAAGATATTTAGTAAGATCTGAAAGTTGCTCAACTGGATACCTTTCCTTTGGATCTGTTGCTGGATATTCCAGTTTTTAGGCCACATGACAATACCCTCCATAAGTCAATCTGAAATAATTTTTAATTAAGCATTCAGAGCAGCTCCTCTGAGCTTGCTCTCTGAAGCCAAAGGACTTTCCTCACCTGATTCCCACCTGTGCCAGCACGGGTTACACAGCCTGAATGAAAACATCAAGCTGAGCAAAAAGCTTCTACTCAATTGCAACAAAAGAAGTGACAGAGGTTTCTGCGCACTCAAATAGCCCTTCACAACTTTCTAAACCTGTCTTATTCCTCTCAGTGGATTTGCTTGTGATTTCCTCCGTGCAAACTCTTAGCACTTTAAGTGAATTTTTTATTGCATACATTGGTAGAGAACTCACATTTTACACTCAGCACACACTGGAATCCCTGCTATCTCACTTAATAACACATTCCTGCTTCTGTTCTTTAGAGCACTTGAAAAATCAAACATTTCTGTATTTCTTTAAAAAATATAAGAATTTTCCTTAACAGTTCTGTCACTGCAGTTTCTGCTTTCACATCCAATATTTTACTCCTGCTGATGTGCAATTTCAAAATGACTAGCACAATGCTTTTAAATTATAAACATCCTCTAAATAGGTTATTTGCTGCCAACTCACTCAAATTTATCAACTCCTTCCTTCGATGAAGGATTCAATGCTAATTTTGGAGGACAATGTTATGAAGGTACATACAGCTATTGCAGCATTTATTATTTAAAATCATAAACCCATGTAGCACCACAGGCATCTGCGAAGCTTGAAAAAAAAGGTAAAACCCACCAAAACCAAGACATATGACCCTTGAAGGATTTTTTTTGATATTAACTGGAACACAGGTAGAAGACTGCATGATAATTTTATATAAGCATTTATATATATATAAAAATAATATTCCTGATTTGTTTCCACAAAGATCAGCAATATTTACCTTCTCAAATACCCTTGATATATGTGCTGCCTACGAAATTTTATCTAAGGAATCCACAAAAGACAGACAAATCCACAAAAGCAGTCTCCCAAGGATTTGGCACAAAATAGTCTTCATAAATCAGGCTACAACCATTACATGTAAGTATAGAGTTTAAGACAGATTAATAAACTGCTTACTACACCATCAAGCCCATGAATTACATCCATGGGGAGGAAGGCCATGATGAAGCCCATGAGGGGCTTCAGATGATATGAAAATCAATAACAATTTGCACAGAACAGAAAAGAACAAACATACCCAACTCAGCCTTGGGACCCAAGCATCCCATTTAACAACCAGATTGCAACACTTTTACTGTAAAGGCCAACTGTTTCTTTGTCTTCCTTGGGTTTTTTTGATTTAATTTTAAATGTTAAACATGATTAAATATCTTTCTGCCTTATTATGCTAGGGTAAGAACTCCATTTCATGAAATTAGAGTCAATCTCAAGAGCTTTAAAGCCATTCCAGAGGAACCAAAATAACAGGGTTAGATATCAAATATAATTGTGTACGGGACAAGAAATATTTCCTTCTTTCTAGAAATTAGATTTTTAGTGAAACTTGTCTGTTTTGTTATAAAATTATTCCTCCACTTTTCTCCAAAGAGAAACATCAAACTTGTCACCTTGTTTTAGCTCTTCATCTGAGCATTCAAAGCAGCTAACAGGTATGAATATGCAAGTTTTGAATCACGTACACTTTTTAAAAGACCAGTCCATAACATCTCAACCACTTTCCTCACTGCCTTTAATCAAGTGCCTTATTCAGTGCTTTAACACTGTTCACACAACTATCAACAACGTAAAACCAAGAAAGCAGGAGAAAAGGATAAGAGCTACTGCACAGGAAATTAACAGATTTATAACAACAGCAACAATTGTGATTTTATAGGTACCCAGTGAGTGATAAGTCCTTAAAGCAATCTGTCATACGTGTCCCAACAGGTAAATCGAGGTAGGAGAGAGAGATTTACTGAGTGTTTGCTTACACTTGATGGAAAATACTATTTATTGTAATAACAATACATGATGTACTGTGCTTTAATTATTCATTTCCTTGTTTAAGCTTGGGTGTTATGACTGTTGTGACTGCAATTTAACAAGCTGTGCTTATTATTGAAAACAGCATTTCTTCCAGACCCCTCATTTCCAGAAGTATTGACAGAAAGGAAAATCTGAAACAGGAGTGCTAAAGAGACTGACCCTACAAGGAAAGCCCGATCTGCCAAAATAGATATCTTTTCTCTGAGAAGGAATATCAGCATGAAACACCTGGTAGACACAATTAGCTTTTCAAAGGGGTGTCTGACAAGACAGTACAAGGGTCCAATAGCTAGGGCCCCAAACCAGGCCTTGAGGCAGCTGCTTTCAGCTACATCTGCCGTGATGCGTAAATATGAATATGAATATTACAGAAATAACCCATCAAGATAGGGTTGCCTCAGAAGAAGACTTCTAAGAGAAGCTTCAGGAGTCAAACCAACCATCAACAATTTTCAGACTAGTGCCAGTGCCATTACAGCTAATGCAGGGAAAGACTAACCAGGAAAACATTTGGGAAAGCTCAGGCTGTTCCCCAGTGCATCTAGGTGTTTTTTTTACTTTTAAAAACAGAAAAAAAAACCTCAAGAAAACCTTGAAAACACAGAACACAAGTGAAACAGTGACATCTACCTGATTTTGTGAAGGACTTACAACAAGAGCTCTCACCAAGACATCCCATGCATTTCCATGTGTGCAATCTCAGGAGTCACAAGGATACTTTGGTGGCCACAGTGATGTCTGTGTCAGTGCTCATCAACAAAGGTAAGATTGGAAAGGGAAGATCACACTCTGGAGCTCTTTCTAGTCATGCTCTGAACAAATACCATGCAGAAAGAAAAAAAACATACAAAATACAGTCCACTCTCTTTAAACAAACTCTGCCTTCCAGGTCTGGGGAAGAAAGAAGCAGAGCATTGTCTTGCTTATGTAAGGCAAAAGCAAAGTGGAGGCAGAAATCCAGCACTGATTGGCAGAGGTCTCCTGAAAGATAATTCTTTTCAGCATTATTTGCATGGTGATTTGACATGTTGCCATTAGAATTCCTTACCTAATGACTGGATTTCACACCCTGGATTTCCTATCCTGTTCTCCCTGTTTGCTTTTATTTTTCCAGGTAACAGTCTGTGTTTAACATCACTTCAAACCATTTACAGTGCTGTGTATCAACTCTGCAACATGATACAGAAGCAGAAACAGCCTGAAAACAAACCTGGTAGCAGCCACCACATGCACTACTCTAAAAAAAAGCAGGAATGGCATCTCAGAGCAGTGCTGGTCTCTGCAGGATAGGCTGCCTCTTATCCCAGGTGCTGCTGCTTCTGATCCCCTGCCAGACAACAAGTATTTATTTCAAAAGCATCTTTCAACGGAAGCAGGAGCTGTGAAATCCTTAGAACATAGCATAAGGCCTGAGATTCAAGAAGAGAAATCTGGGAATAAGAATATATTAGAATTTTTTTAAATTCTATATATCTTTTAGGAGAACTTACTGTATACATCAGACTGATCTAATGCTGTTAAATAATGGGTGTGCTTAAAGGTTTTCTTTATTAATTTCCTGCAGCAACAAGACTTTTGCCTTGTAATCCTTCTGCTATTCGTGACAACTTGTGGTGTTACAGAGGTATTTTCCAAACTGCAGTCCCAGGAGAAAATGAGTGTTTCGAGGCTCTGACCTAGGCAGGGACCTCATCTGTCAGGGGTCCTGGAAAGTGTGAACCAATTCAAGCAGACAAGAGTTAACAGAAGGATGCTGGGTGATTTAAGGGCAATCTGGATCAACTTGCAATTTGTGAAGTAATAACAGTGCCTTTGAGGCCAGATGAGACAGAAAGTGTAATGCCTTGAATTTAGGTGGTTGGGACCACAGGGACACAACAGTGCTGAGGAGAGGGAGGTCTTCAGTTCCTTGCTTTTTCATTATACATAAATCTTGTAATTCCTTTTTCTCCTCAAACGGTGTATCCATAATTTACATATCTAAAGCCCAAACTTAAAATCTGTAAAATGTACATTTAAATAGTGCAAATAAATTATGTATAGGCTAAGGATGTGAGGGTGCAAACCCACAGGGAACCCTAGAATAGTGTTGTTTTGGCATTAATAAATCTTGGATTAGGAAAAGTGAAATTTCACCAGCTACCTAAAATCCAAACCTGTCATCACTGCTCACTTTATTTTCATTTGATTGAGTGCTGATACAAGGGTATTTAAAACCTGATATTCTTACTAGCCATAAAATGTCCCATTGCTTTTGCATTCTTCTCTCTTCATCTTGATTTTATCTTACCTCATATTAATTTATATTCCCTTTAAATATACAGAACCATGAAATTGTGGAAGTTAGGGCAATCAGTAGTCCATGGAGCACACCTTGGCTGCCATGGAAAAAGGGTAGAAGATGTGTCTAAGGGTTGGAAGAAAGTTAACCCTCTTTAACAAGAGGGCAATATCCAGAGAGCAAGAGGCTGCAGCTACTGAGGAGAAAGAAAAAATATCCTTTGCAAATTTCTTCTTATTTTGTTGAGAAGCAACGATTTATTCAACCTTCCACCTGCAACTGCCCTTCTTGTGCACTTCTGACCAGGCAGAAAGAACAGTTCATAGTCATGTAAGGCAAATAAATGTTACAGCAACCTCAAAATTGGGGTCCATAACAAAACCCCTTTCCTATAATTTTCCTACAGTCTCCTGGTAAAGAAATTGCACAGCTTAGCCTTTCACTGACCCACAGGAAAAAGAGATTGAAGGTCACATAAATAGGTCAAGGCCATCACTCTAGGAGGGAAAATCTGTCCAAGCAGTGAAATAAATCATCCCAGGCACAGGTCTGTTCTACCATGGACAGATTATTACAGGTGTCCATTCGTTTATAAATCTCAGTCCTACCCCTTCCCATCTTTAAAACAGGTGTGTTAAACCAGCCTTCCCAGTGCCTCCTTGTGCAGCAGCAGTTGTATCCCTAACATCAGTTTCGGTGCCTGTCCTCACACCTCCTCAGCTCTGTCCTGCCTGAGGTGTGGACACCAGAATGGCACCAAAGTCTCGTTCCCATCACAGACCTGCAGGGGAGCGCAACCATTTCCTCCATCCTCTCCCACCGCCTTTCCTGATGCCGTTTGGGTTTTGCCTTTTCTTCTTTTCTATGTTCTCTTTATTCTTCGCACATATATTGGTAGCTCTGTAACCTATTGTGTTAGTGGCTAGTTTTTTCAGTACTTTTCCATGGCCTTTCCCTAGGCAGAAAGACAAAACAAATCCCAGAGCTCCAAGTCCGGGGGGCGGTACAACGCTCTTATCCTATCTTGGTTCCTCCTGGGAGCCAAGGTTGAGAACTCTTCGAGATCCATTTCCATGGACAAAGCACAGCGAGTGCCGATGGGGAGACTCCAGAGAAGGGGCTTGACCTGGGGGGCAGAATTGCATCACCACTTGTCCTCCTAACTGGTGCTTTTTATCAATTATGCTAATTTCCTAAGCCCTATAAAAATGTACGCATCCCTAGGGGGGTGGGCTTTTGTGGACATCTTTCCACAACTGGCCCTGAAGGCCTTCTAATAAAGATCTGCTCTTATATTACCTCTTTACTAAAATTATTCTGGGTTTCATTTCCAGATTGGGAAGAAGGGAACACTCCTGCTGAGCAGACACTGCATAAGGTTCTGCAAATCACCTCTTTAAACTGTGCATCCGAACAACTTTATGTGATTATTCCATGTCCTTCCCTCTGCTTCCTAATCTTCTTTTCTGCCCAAAGCACAAGTGAAATGGCAGTTTTTACAGCAGATCATAATACTTGTAAGCCAAGGACAATGTATGTAGAAAACACATGAATCTTTTTTATTGGATTAGGGCCATTTCCATGTTTACCATTGGCTCTTTCCTCACAAATGGTGGTTTAACTACAGGCTCTTTATGATCCAGCTCCAGTGCTCTCACGATAGAGCTGTACAAACAGGCCATCCTGCAATTTCCCATTCAGGGTGTAAAAGTAGAACAGATCATTAATTTTTATAAAAGCAAGCCAAGACTCAAACACCCAGAAGGGAAATGCTGAAGTGCACTCTCAGTATTAGACACATCATTTAAGTACTAGCGAGAATAAAGGCTTAAATGAGCTACACCGGCCACAATGCCATTACCAATACATGTGTCCATTAATTACATCTTCATCTCACCCTAAACCTTTCTATCAAGACTATTTACTGTTTTTCCCAGTTGTAAAGAGATGATGAAATGGCATATATAAGTAATAAAATCCCAAAGTAGAACATAGTATCTTTCAAAAGCCATCATGTCAAATTATTAGCAGTGGTTAATGATTGTTGGATAGCCTGCCCACCTGGCTTTCCAAGTTTTATTTGCAGTGTTTTACATATGTGCATGTGTAAAACAATTATAAGTTTATGCTTTCAAGGAAGGAAAATGGAAAAGTTAACTGCTGTGTGTTAATACATCACAGTCATCTACAATCATCAATGAACTGTGACCCATCAACAATAAATAAAAACCACAAAATTCTAGAAGAAACCACTAAAGTAAATTTGTCTGCTAGAAAACTTGAAGTTAAGAAGATAAGCAGCAACTGCATCTAATAAAACATGAAAAGAATACATTGCCATAGATGTGGGTTGTGAGATAATACCACTACTTTTTGCTTCTCTCTAGGTTCTTAATATTAAAAGCATTGTTTTTACAGCTACTAAATCAAGCACTCTCATGATTCTGCAGGTTGGAAGAATGAATAAATCTTCACATAGGCAGAGACTAACAAGGTCAGGTTTTAATAATCTATCTTGTTGCTGTATAAAAAACCCTTACATAAAGGCTGACAGCATAGTGTGGGAGTAGTTCATCTGACTCTGCACATCCAATCAAGGTTCAGAGTGAATTTTTTTTGTCCAGATAAAACAGGTCCCCAGCAATCCTTCTACTCTCAGATCTCTTCGCCTGAAACTGTTTTCCCCTTTTATTTTCACATTTCCTATTCTATTACTTGCCTCCATTTGTCAGGGGAAAATAATTTTTTGTCTTCCACCGCTGTCCTTAGTGCCACACTCCTAGCAGTGTTCTGTGTATGCTGAGAACATCACTTCTCGTGCCTTTTCAGACTGCAGCTCCAGCAGGATGCTCTCTCTTTCTCTGTGAATAAAACAATATTGGCAGAATTTTTTTCCAGACCTGCTGAAGTCTGGGGAGCCACACGTCAGACGTGAATTCTAAGTTTGACCACAATTGAGTGCTTCTTGCAAGCAGAGATGCACCTTTGCAACTCTGTGGCAAACAGATTGTGGTACTCGGGTACTTGGTTGATTTACATTAACCACAAGTATATTCTAGAAGCAATTAGTCATGGATCCTTCCCCATTTTTCCTGAAACAGCTGTCTTTTCACACAGTTTCACAAAGTTTTAATCAATAAAACATAAGATTTTACATTTCTGTGTGGATACTCAGTAATAATATTTAGCTGACAAGACTTCATTAGTGTTCCAGTATTGCTCTTTGCAACCTGAATATACTTGCAAGGTTTTGTTCTTTAAGTTTTTGTTAATACTTGCCTATCCATCTCAGACAACTTAAATAAAAACCCTAAATAATATTTCAGACCTCTAAGATTTTTTGACAGCTATGTTACCACACACTTATCAACGTGCATTTCTCAGCTAATTAAAGAACTGCATATAACACATCTATTACTGCAATTTTTACACCTTAATGAAGACGGGCAAGAAAAAAAATATATTTTGAACCTACAACCTCAACAAATACGGTGCAAGCTGCCTTAAGGCCAATGTTTCCATAGCAATTAAGATAGCTACTAAAATTTCTTCCTCACTATCAGCCAGTGTTATATGTTTGATTAACTTACACCCAAAATGTTGCCCTTTCTTCTTTGTTACTAAGAAAATACTTGATTATTTCCTTTTGACTAACAGCTTTAGTTGTCAAGGGTGGTAAAAAAGTCTTATTTTTTCAATAAGTTAAATTTAGAGATGCTAATAAGTAAGCTTTTTTCATACTTTCAGTCCCTCTTCCTTACAATAATCGGATTTTTTAGGATTCTTGCTCATAACAGCATGCCTAATTCTCTTACTCATCTGAGACATCTGCCATTTACAAAAGGAAAAAAAAATCTTTCCCTAATCAAACCTAAAAAGAAACATTTCTGCATATGCAAGATGAAATTAATTTAGACATATGAAGAAAGGTATGGTTTCCCTCCTTAAGCAGTAATGATTTGTACAGAAAAAAATTCCCCAGAACTCCTAGCATATCATTTTTTCCCAAAATAATTATGGAACTGATTCACGCTTGTATTACTTCAGTCCCAAAATACATCGAAATCAACTGACTTCAAAACTAGAATTATGCAGCAATGAATCAGATTTTATACATATATATTTAAACCAAACTATTTCCAGATATGTGACCTTTTAATATTAACCACCCTCCACAACGTGTGTATTTCTGTACCTGAGTATAAAAACCACTCATGTGGGCTCTAACTAAACCTTAGAGATTCTTTTTGTTTGTAAGAGAGAGAAATTGTGAAATTCTGAAAAATTACATCAAAGAATGAAGAGCTCCATTTTCTCATCTTCCCTCATAAAGCCCTGCAGGTTCTTCTCTGCTCTTGGCTTCACAAAGAGGAATATCCCCCTTTCCCTAAGGATCTCTTCCTTGGGCAAAGATTGTGGGGATTTCAAATTCCATGTTCTCTTCACTATCTGTTCCATCTCATGAATACAGATTGTTTGACTGAAGGGTGAGAGTGCCTGTTTTGAAAAAGGATGCAATTAAAACATACGTGTGCTAACACAGAAAGGAAGCACACAGGAGATGACCATAGGAATACTTAAAACCTTTTGAGGTTTTATGAAAGATATTAGCAAAAGAGTGAGCTTGAATTTCTGCTGAACTTATTTATTTGAGTAGGCTTGCCAAGAGTAACAGTTGCAGTTAGAGTTAGACATCAAGAATTATATGAGAAAAAGAATTTTTTTTTAAATCCTCACAGTTGAAAATGTAGCTATTTATAGACCACTCACTCAAGGCATGCTTGATTGCACAGATAAATTCACTGTTATATTACAAATTTAACATAAAAATTGAAATTAAAGTTGCACTTTATTCATCCATCCATACATAAGAACACACAAAGAAAGATCCATTTTCTGAGCTGTGTATTTGCCTGTTCAAGCATGACTCCAGATCCAGCCAGAAAATCTTTGTATTTACTCAGTTTTCATATGAAATGTATCAACACTGTCTTTAGAAAAAATAAGCAGATCAAAACTTTATGCAAATCACATAACCACTACTTGATGATGATTTTTGCCAATGGGCATCTTAAATTGATGTGGATATTGGATTAAGAGCTAGACAAGACAGGACAAATCTGTTTTTACAAACGCAAAGAGCAGGATTCAGACTGAGAGGCTTCCACTCCAGTCTCTGCACCATGCTGGAAGCTCTCAGTGCGGCCATCCTGTGTTTTCTAATGTGATTCAGGATAATGTACCACACCAAGAAGATAGAGCATGGATCATCTGATTTGTTCATAGGAACATCCTGGGACATCTATTTTCAATTTCAGACAATCAGAATAAGGTTACTTTTCAAGAAGGATATGTGATGTGTAATAAAAACGTACAAGCCAACACTGTAGGGTATAAAAACCCTCAACAGTCAATTTTTTTTAAGTAGTAGGTGCAGTTTTTGTTTGATATGCACCATGATGGTGTGAAACATCAAATAAAGACAGTACTCCAATGAACATGGAGTTCAAGATCAGTCTCAGATCAAATCTGAGACTTTAAAAGGAAAGATTTCTCTTGCTGAGCAGACCTTCCTGGCTTATAAGGAAACCAAATTTAAAAAATCACCTCAATGATTCAGTGGAATTTGGAAAAAAAGAGCATCTTCAGCTGCTAAGCCAAATCAACAGGAGTTAATGGCATTCAACAAGAGATTTGCTTTCAGTTTTCTGAAGGACTGTGTGCAGTCCCAGCACCTGATAAAGAACCTGAAGGAGTCAAGGTGTATAATGTAAACAACCCAGAGCTCAGGACCTACTGAATTAGATAAAAGCCTGTACCTAACTTAACAAAACCGAAAATGCACTTAAGCTTTTCCACTCTGAGAATAAATCCAGACGTGGCAGAGGTTGTGCAGGGCTGTTGTCCACTCTCTATTCTTGGATGCTTTCAAGACTCATCTGCCTAAAACCCTAAGCAATCTTACAGCTGTTCCAACCTTACAGCCGACCCTTCTTTCAGATGGAGGTTGCATTAGAAACTTCCTGAGGTCCCTGTCCAACCTCTGACTCCTACGTGCATACATATATATTACCAATAAAATGCCATTATTTTAACAGCTGCAGTGTGACAGCAGCCAGAAGGATTAGCAGGAGAAACCCTGCAAATATTTTCATGGAGTTTATTTAAAATATTTTATTGTTTTAAAAGCTGGAGGATAGAGCCCTTACTAAATTTACTGAAGAGTTTATGGGCCTTTGCAGGCCAGATATGCAGCAGTCTCTGGGTTGTTAACCCGGAATACAGTTTTAGGCTTACTGAATCTATACCACAATAAAACTTTAGTCTCTAAAAGAAGTTAAACTCAATGTATTCCAAAATAACTCCAAATTCTGACAATCTTAAATTATTTATAAGGCTACTGTACCCAGTGTATATTAAAATGACTTGCCTAATTAAGAAAAAAAACAAACATGCTGTTTTCTGAACTAAGACCTTTAATCTGATCATACATTTAACAACATGAAAAGTCAGCCTTTTAATCAGTGATCTGCAACAGGTCCATCCTTGACTGTGTTTATGGCTCATATGCAATCTGCCAGAAGGGACACTGAACAGGCACCCAGTTTTAACAGAGCAAAAAACAGCAGAAGCCTCTCCAAAAAAATGTATTACTCCAAACATGTACCATATATAGGATCAGAATATAACACCTTGATTTGTAGTGTTATTTCTATGCCCTTTTGGGCATAGGAGCATGGAGAACAAGTGCTCTGGGTGTTCACCAACAGTGACAACCAAGTTGTTACTAGCCCTGTGTGTGACTACAGAAGGACATGACAAATAATTTTCAAAGGTTAACATTCCTTCGGCTGTTGCATTTGCATTGTTGTTGTTTGATCAGGAGAAAGGGCTTGAAAACGTTGGATGCCCTTTTTTACTGTGTTTTGTCGAAAGCTTTCTGGGGGTTTTGGAGTTTGCTTGGGTGGGTTGTGTTTTTTGCATTATAACTCTCATATTTTACATACTATCAGTTCAGTGGGAATAAAAAAAGTTACCGATGCAGGACAGACTTCTGACAGCTCAGCAGCTTCACAGACCCCCCCCAAAACCAGGACACCAACTCAGTGAGAGGGCTGGTCTGTCTTTCCTCCAATTTCTCACCTCCATACTTTTGTTTTTATCTTTATCTTTTAAATTTTTTTTAAAGAAGACTGCATTTTCCAACTATTTTCAGGAAATCACTCTCTCTTTTCTGCCCTGGTCCATGCTATCTCTCCACCCATGGCAAATACTCACATCTTACTTTTCTCATTAATTTATTTGAGCACCAATTTTCTGTAAGAAATTACTCAAAAGCTATGTTATTGCATAGTATCTTTTTTTTTCCTATTATTTAATTAAAGTCCCAGCCCAAAAACCTTCCTTATGCCTTTTATCTTGAGGGAATACTGGGGATCCTGGGGGCACTTTGCTCATACCCAGCAAGTCTAAATGGTCTACCCAGAGCACCACACTCCCTCCAGAGCTGTCAGAAGCTCAACACTGCCATGGAATTATACTGTAGTACAAAATCCCAGAAAGTGACAGTAAAAAAAATATATATAATAAAAATATATAAAAAAATAAAATAATGAGAGAGAGAGAGAGAGAGAGAATTACCTCTGAACAAGTGTGGAAAAAGCACAAAGCCAACTAAAGTTTTGTGCTGAATTCAGAGGGCTTATGGATCTAGACCTCTGGAGAGAAACAATTTTCAGCTTTGCACTGCACCCCCTCTCTAGGATACAAAAAACCACAGGCACATTTTTAGTGAAAAATGAAAAGAGAGTTATGACCACCAGCAGCTAAAAACCACAAGAAAAAAATCAGCAACCATAACATGAACTTAGTCTCTCCACTATAATATCACTACCAGAAATCCCATGGAGACATAATGATTCTGATCAATTTTTTTAGAAAATTACTTCTAAAGTATGATATCACACTGTTTGAGATGTCTGGAAAGCTCAACACAAAAAACCACTGGCATTGTTTAGCCAGGATTTCCAAGAGAGAGGGAATGAATGCTTCTTTTTTCAAGAGTGGCAAAGCTGGAGCACCAAGAGCCAAGGAAGTGCAAAAGAGCCTTCATCCCCTCAAACTGGAACCCACTGAAAAGACCAAGTGCCCTAATTATTACCTACAAGAAAAAAAAAAGGGTATTTTCTGGTTTTCCTTTCAGCCCTGAACAATAGCCTTAAGGGAGCTGTCATTTAAACTGGGGTTTTGCTGATGGCACAGAACGGTGCTGCCTTTGTTCTGGAAGCCAGAAAAAGATTTTACCCTGAATTCCCCTGACATTTAGGAACCATATTAAATGACACACTGAAACAAGAGTTAGTCTGGTTTTATTACTGCTCTGTGTACAGGCATGAATATACACCAGAGCGCATTAAAGTAAACTTGCCTAAGGCACTTTGAATTTGAAGATCTTAAAATGACCAACTTCTGAGTCTTTATCAGCCTTAATAACACATTAAAACTACCCTGTTCCCAGAATACTCCAGTGTCATCCAACAGCATTGCATTTACAGCTGCCTCTCTCCCCTTTTTCTCTCTTTACGTCTATGGTTGCTTTCTGTTTCCCCATAGGCTGTGATATGCCTCCAAGGAGCAAAACATAACAGTGGTGTACTGCTCAGGAAAATGAATCCAGCTCCTGACTCCCGGCTGTGATACAAGAGCAGCCTCACACCCAGCGAGGTATTTCACCTTGCAAATGCACCCAAGCAAAGAGAGGAAAAATAGGAGCCAGTAAGTCAAAATAGAAATATTCACATTAAAGTGACGATTGGAAGCATCCTATGTAGACAGCTCTCACAACACCAAAAATAGTACAGCTGAAGGAAAATTAGTGTGGAGAACAAAATGGCTGTGGAATATTTGTATTTCCTGACTGGGTTATATTCTCAAATGTAACACCAATATTGCTTTTATTTTCCTCAGAAGGGTGCCTTCACTATCTTGTTTTTACACTACCTGTTTCTGTACTACAGATTTTATACTATTTCTTTTCCACCTTATTCTTTTTCCTCCTGGCACTGTAAGGTCCCTCCAATCCCACACGCCTCAGCCAGGCTGCTTCCCAGGATCCACAAACTTTCTGGGCACTGAGACTTTGTTGCTGAAGTGCTGTTTATTGCATATATATAAGGTCCTGTTCTACTTCCCTACTTTCTCAGCAGCTACTTAAGGTTAAATATTCTCACAAATGCTTTAAGAATATCAAAATTTGCTTCTGACGAGTAGAGAATGCTGAATAAAGGCTTAAACCTAAAACTTTTCATTAGGTATTACTATTTTGTTGCCTTTGGTTCTGTCAAGGAGAAAAAGACAGTCAAGACACCACATGGATTGAAACTATTAGTCTCATGATAGGAAAAAAATCAGTTTTGCCACCTGCTAATGAGCAGATATTTGAAAAACAAAGACAATTATGAAATCCACAGGCTTTTAAACTTTTTATCCATATGAGATTTAATAAAAGATTATGTTTAGGGATTTTATCCTAGACTTTTCTGGTTCTAGCATTGGAAGAGAGCTGAGGTGGGGCAGGGAATGAAAGAAGCAGGTATAAACGTATAAGGCACTAGCTCCAATAAGTTTTTCTTGACATAACCTGGAAGCCGTACAGCAACATTCAGCCTAGAAGGGCTGCTAAATAAAATACATCTCACAAAAAGATTTGCGATATGTAAAATTAAATTAGACAGGCAGTTTGTTTTCAGAAAACATATGAGCTGGTGCACCTGTATTGCCCAAGATTGCCTGACTCATTATGTTGATGAGATATCACACTCATAAAAGAGCAGCAGCTCCAACTCCTCATGAAAAACACGTCAACTACCCAAGCTCTTGCAGAGGTGGGGTCTATTTGTTCTGAAAGTCCATCCTCACATCGCTCAAGTTCAGGAAATATTTGAAAAATCCCAAGTGTAATACACAAGCTTCAAGCTGAGAAAGGCAGAAAGTTCTAGTGGGACAGATTTCCCAGCTTACTGGTACCATTTATTAGTCATTTTGTGACCCCTCCAAAACAAGAAGCTTTTCTACTATCCTTCTGTTTGTATTTTCTTTTTTTTAAGAAAAACCTCTAAAGCATTGTTATCAGAAATTGTCCTGCATTTGTGAGACAATTACTGTTAGACTGACTTGTTTCTAACAGAGTATTACATATGCCACATCCTTAAAGCTTTTAGAATCAACAGAGACAAAAGGGAGAAAAAGGTTCTCAATATATGGATTTTCCAGTTTGTTTGTAGGACCTGTATCTGTAAAAAACCTAAAGATGTTGTCTATTAAAGTGCCTAAAGGCAATACTGATAAACAAAGAAACCCAAAAATATATTTATTAAATACTCAAAATTCCTTATTGGAAGTATAATCCAGTAAATGTCAAGATGAAGAGAATCCTGCACTCAACTCCTTTTTACTTTCTGAAATGAATTGAATCTTGATTCTGTACAGAGCTATACTTCCTACTTAGTAGATATTGCTATAACACTGCATGTGGATCAGTGCTGTAAGTATGTAGGGTTTATTGATCTGGGAGATTATTTTATCAAAATGTTTCCTCCCCTCAATAGGACACGCAAGTCTCTGATTAAAAGTCTCCAGGAGCATGCTGGAAAGAGACAAGCAAGGTCTGGGATCTTCTGAATGCTGAGCATTCATAGAAAGTGCCTGCAATGATGTGATTGGATAAATGATATCTAGGAATTTTATCTATTTAAGATAAATTATGTTTCAAGCCTATGTCAATACAAAGACACTGCGCATCTGCAAAATATTAAGAGTTCTCCATGAACAAGTTAAAGAGCATGTAAGTGTTCAGATAAGAGAATTCCTGGGCATTAATGAGGCTTTTGTCCAAGTGGAAGGAATAACTCTTTGAATAAAAATTTTCATGCCATGTCAGAGGTTTCTACTATCCTATTGTAGAAAGTAAGCTGCGAGAAACCAAATTAGAATTTCTCAGGAGGTTCAGGCCCCTTTTCTGAGAAGTGGCAACTGGCAATGTGTGCAATATTAATTATCTGCAAATATGAAGCTAAAAAGGTTAATTTAAATTCATTATTATTCTAATACTTCAAATACCAGGTTATTTCCCTGTCTGCCAATGGATGTTCTTCTAATATTGCAAATACTATACACTTCTTCCCCATCTGCCAATGGGCCTTGCAGGTGCTCCAACAGAGAGCAAAGACTGCAGGTCAGACTATCAAAAACAAAAATCCTCAGTTGATTTCACTGGCCCCATCAGGATTATCTAATCTCAATACTTAATGTCATTAATTGCAAGAGTGATGCTTGCAATGCACCTTTGTGGAAGATGCTGTTGTTGTATTCACAGGGTTTTTTAGGTTGGCACTTCAAAATAACCATAACCTCGGAGTGGGAAAGAGACACTGCAGCTACAATTTTTTCATTACCTGCCTCTAATGAAAGGGAGTATTTACAACTCCAAGAATGTGAGGTAAACAATTAAGGAGTTGCTGCTGTTTGCCGTTGCTGAGGGTAAGGGAACATGCAGTGCATGACATGCGTGACAACCAGAGCTGGGGGAAAGTTTGTGTGCTGGCGTGCAAAGATTTCTGTCTTGATTTCAAGAAACCATCCGAAAATAAAACCTGAAAGAATTAGTTGTCAAATCTAACAATTCAATTCTTTCCCAATGCTGACCTAAGTCACTAGAGAACAAATATTCAAAATCCCTCGTACTCTAATGAAAGAGTTGTCTTATGCTGTGAGGACACCTTCTGCCTCCTCCCAGGAAGCTTGATGGTCTCTGTTTTGAGAGATCATCAAACCCAAACAGGACAAATGAGTTTCTGCATCTTTACTCCTCTGTCTTCTGCATGATAATTAAAACTTGCAGACAGAAATAATGCTCAGGTTGACTTCCTTTTATTAGGTTCAGTTAACGGAACCGTGATATTTTGCAAGTGCCTGTCACTTTCACATCAGGGGAAGAAATTTTGCAAAGTATCTTCATTACTCAAGGCTTCCAGAAACAATGATTAAAAATCCTGCGTATTTAGGACCCTGAGTCCTGCCAACAAGGAACATGCCTCCATCTAAGTCATCAGGTTAATTTTGAAAAAGCTAGCCTGAGTGTAAAGTCACAATTTGTGGCCATTAAAGGATAGGAAGCTCATGGGAGGTTCTAAGTGCAAGTGCAGGTCTCCCCCATGGTAAGGACACGCACTTCCCATGCCAGCTGGCAGGATAGAGGCTCAGCATCCAACCAAATCCTACTTGGCCGCCATTCAGATCCTCCCTCTTCCATCAGACCTTGAGCAGCTCTCCACGACAACAGGCAGTGCCCCAGCAGGACTGATTAAAGGCCAGGCACAAAGCTCATTTAGAAATTGAGAGTGAATTTACAGCCCAAATACTGCAGAAAGGCATTTTTCCTCTCTTAACAGAACTGTGCTGTGTTTACTGAAAATATTCAGAGCAGCCCTCTTCCCCAGCAGACGCAGAGGCACAGCTCCACTGGAGTTAATGGAGCTGGACTGATTGACACCAGTGGAGAAGCCAGCTCAGGATTTGACTGGTTTATAACTAAATAGGTTTCATTCAGACTCTAATTTCAGCACTCTGCACCCTCCCTCAGGCACTCATTTGATATCCTGCATGGCTAATTTGTACTCAACATAAAATATGCATGTTTGCTGTTGTCTCCAGAACTAAAATATTCAGCCTAGCCGTGCATGCCAAAGTCAGTTTCCCCCGTACGCTTCAGAGTCATAAGAATGTGTTATAACAGGCATACCTGTGCATTTGGGAATGCACCTGAAAAATTACAAAAACATTTTCAACTGCTTACTGAGTCTCTAATTGCAGGCCCTGATGTGTTTACTCCCCATGCAATTGCGCAGCAATTAAAAGAACCATTTGCACACCTACGAATTCTGAATTTTAGCATATTCTTATTTCAAGAACTCAAATCCCGCAGGAGCAGAGCAAGAAAACTTCTCGCCTAAGGTTTTTTTTTTTTCTAAAATCAGGAATAAGGACTCCAGAAGGGCAAATTCAAGAACGGAAGGCCTGTGCCTGAAAGGAAAGTATGCAAAGGTGGAAAAGCATGCGGAAAAAATCTCTGCCAGCTCCCACTCAGGAGCAGCAGTGGAGCCAGAGAAGCATTGCAGTTTCAAACTGCAGTTTCATGTTTAACCTGACAGAGTCAGAGGTCCAGATGCTAATTGGACATGTGGCTCACAGTTAAATGAAGAGCAGCACCAGCAATCTCACCAGTGCTAAGGAGCACCACAAAATACTTTCTACCTTATAAATGGAGCTATCACCTAGTTGGGAGTTGATTCAACTCTTTTGCTCTTTGCAAAACACTTGGTGCAATCTCAGCTCATGATGTAAGGTTTTTTTATTACCAAGAGAAAAAAAAATTGGCATACAGTGAGATACACATTTGTAGATTTTAAGCTGTATAATACAGATATATGTCCTGATATCTTATATGGTAACCGGGCTAAGGATATTATATCAAACCACTCTTACAGACTCAAACTTAGCAAAGACTTTGCACTGTGAGGTACCAGAAGATCTCAGCAAGTCAACAATATTAATATTAATGTATTCTACTCCATGTTCAAGCCATAGCCTACATAATTTTCACTGTTAATCAGGCTGGCAGAAAGAGCCCTCCAGTCTTGTCAGTATGATCTATGTTTTTTTTAAAAACAAATATTCTATGACTAATTTCTCTCTCCTGAAATAGCATGATGATGAAACCTCTGCTTTAATTCCTCTGCAGTTATAACTCTGGCTACAGCCTAGAGTTTAAAATATTCTTCGCCGACTATCACAGGCTCTACTGAGCATAGATCTTACACCAGCAAAGATTTCATGTGAAGTTGAATTTTAAGCACTAGAAGTAGATTTGCTTGGCAAACAGAAGTCTTACTAGGCATTCAACAACTGTTCACACACAGTATGAAACAGAAAAATTTAGCTGATGAAACCAATATCTTCGCAGAGAAAGAAAGAGCATGAGCACATTATAATAACCAAATTTTTTTCCAGAGAGAACTCAGAGAGAGGAAGTAAAGAAAAGGTATCACCTACAAGCTAAAAGCAAAAGAAATAGGTTAGATTTAAATTTGTTTCAAAAACAGTGCAGGCTAACAAGGGCTCACCTCTGTGCAAATAGAGGCTGCTCTGGGTCTGATCCAGGGTGTGGCAGAAGAAAAAACATTTCAATCATTCCCAACCAAAAAAAAAAAAAAGAAAAAAAAATAAAAAAATAACAAAAAAAAAAAACCCACAACCCTAGACTTTTCAGTTTTGTCTTTAGGTAACATTTCCTACAATACTTCTGGGATTTTTCCTAATGCAGCACAATTTTTTCTTCTCAAAAGCAAAATATTTTACAACAAATTTTATAGACTTGGTGAAGTAAAGAACTTCACTAACAAAGAAAATACCAAAATCTTTCTGCTTTTGTGAGCCTATATAATTTCTGATATAGGCCCAAACCTTTTGGTTCAGCTGAAATAATTACAGTGACAAAGTTTTATTTGCACATGAGAAACATGGATGATGAGGCTGATCCACTTTATTCAGCCTCACAGATAAAAACACTATGTTGAACATTAGATCTGGTCTCTACATAACCATGGAACCATGAAGCCAAAAAAGTTAAACCCCACTTAAAATAAAGAAAGTAGGCCCAGATTTACAAACCAGAAGTTGAGGGTTGCCATAGTCAGTTTTAACACCACAGACATGGAGTGAATTTAGAAGGGTAAAATGTCCTCTTTTACAGAGACATGTACTATAGCTCAAAAAAAAAAAAAATCATCCCAAATGTAATGATTTCCAGAGAAATCAGACATGCCAAATCAACACAGATCTTGTGTTGGAGTGAGGAGTGCACTGCAAAACCCTTATAATGACAGTAACACACTTATTTTTTAATCATGCTACAAAGTCTCAGGCATATTGCCACGGAATGAGGTGCTCCAAGGACATAAACAGATTCACCTTTACATTTCTTGAACTCCTCAGTTGTCTAGTCTTACTTACATTTTACTTTCTCTGTAAAAAATGTATGTTCATTTATGTTTCTTAAACTAACTCTCACTTTGTTGCCAAAAGAAAACAGAAAAAAACAAGTCAAAATAACATCTCTGAAAACAGCAGCCACTAAAGTTCTGTGCAGTAAAAATAAGGCAGATATTTTGAGGCATGGTCTCAGTATACAGCCCTTCAGGCAAGATTGATTTTCTCAGCAGCTTTCCTTTAAAATAAATGAATGTCCAGCACCACTGCCAGAAGATGAAAAATTCAGGTTGCTTGAGCTGGTGGGATGGGAATAAAGCACTGCAAGGAAAAGAAGCCTTCTGCAAGAACTTCCCAACAGCAGCAACGGCTGGTTTACGGTAACATAAGGTATCTTGTTTGCCTGTGGACACTACGTGAGCCAGTGATTTTTGCTGCTTTTTAAATAAGTTCTGGAGAAGATCTCATTTCAAAAAGTTATACTCTCTGCCCACAGCTGAAATTTTGTATTTTCATAAAAATAAAAGAAATCCATAATGTACATGAAAGTGTTCAGATGCGGGAACAAACAGCTTTCCCTGGAATACCATAGGAAGAATTGAAGTATTCCTCATTCTGCTCTATAAACATCTGCTTTACAAACACCTTTGAATCAGCAAAACAATCAAACCCATTTTCCACTATCCCAGACATCAAATGAGAGTAGATGGAGAACAATACAAAATCAATGGGAATTCAAAAGTGGCCAAGAGTCCTCAGAGCTGAACCATGGTGCATTGTGGAGTCTGACCTGAAGCAACAAAAACCTGCCACTGTTTTGGATTTTTACATAGGCAGACAGAGAAACCCACCATGCATAATAGATATCTCTGTCTGGCTTCTAAGACAGAGCTCATGCTTTTCATGTATAAAAAATAAGTGTGTTTCAGCACTGGCTGTGTTTGTGACCTCCATGAGACTTTTAATCAAATCTTGCATATAGCTGAGGCTTCAGAGATTATTTGATTTCTTCTCAAGAAAGAGCAAGACAGCTCTTGTTTCAATTAATATTTCAATCTCACAGAACACCGCATAATCAAAAAATGAAAAAGGTCCCCGCAATTTCAAAAATTGAACTCAGTAATTAAAATAAAGATTAAAAAATACCATGGAATCCTTATGTGGCCATAGCAGTGTAAATAGACCTCAAGATACCATAGCAACACTTGCTCCTTTATTATTAAATAAAGTATCTTGCAGGCTCATAAAATGCCAGTCGATGCAGACATATTTTGGGCTTCACTCCATAGAGCACTCATTCCTCCGCTTTTTCTCTTCTCCTGAGCTTGTCTTACTGAAACACTAGAGGTCAGCCTCCCAAAGAAAACTAACCACTGCTCAGCTTTAAATCCATGAGGAACTGGGACACTTGGAATTTAATGCATTCGAAAGCAGCACTGGAGATGCAGCGATCACAGAATCATGGAATATCATGAGTTGGAAGGAACCCACAAAGATCATGGTCCTGCACAGGACCAGCCCCAAGAATCACACCATGTGCCTGAGAGAATTGTCCAAACATTCACTGGACTGTGTCAGGCTTGGTGCTGTGACCACTGCCCTTTCTTCTTTAAAGAACAGAAAGATGCTTCGGTTTCTTCACTTGTTTAATTAGCTCTGCTGCATTTACCAAGAAAACATAATTCATGAACAACCTGACCACCTTCCCACTGAAAATGGATGAATTTGGGCACAAGGGGAGAGCAATGCATGTCATGGACCTCAACTTTATCTCCTTACACTGTCCCCCAAAACAGATCCATATCCAAGCCTGTACTTTACACTGGATGCATAGGCAATTACATGGACTGAAAACTGGTGCAAGGCACCACTGGAACAAGTTCAGCGTGGGGTCACTGCGTGGTTGGTGTCTGCAGCACTCACCCTGTGGGGACAGGTTGAGCATGCTGGGCTTGTTCAGCCTGAAGAGTTGGGTTTGGAGGAAGGACCATTTCTGAGAATGTTACAAAAAGCACAGAGCGAAGCCCTTCACAGCAGTGTGGGGGGATGAGGAACAACAGGCACAAATGGAAATAGCAAGGGATACACCTGACACAAGGAAAAGCTTTATTGCCTTGGGGCGGTCAAGCAGTGACAGAAGTTGCTCAGGGAAATGCAACCTCCACTAGTGGACATTTTTAAGGTCCAAATGGATAATTCTCTGAGTAGCCTGACTTCTCTGACCAGCTGACCTTGCTTTTAACTGGAGTTTGGAGTAAAGAACTCTTGAGGTCCCTTTTAAGATGAATGGCTTTCAGTCCTTTTATTTCAGGATATGCTGTTTAAAAAGTCTCTCGAGGGTGTTCCCTCCTTTAATCTTAAAGCTTAGCCATGAAATTAAACAGAGCATCCCAAATTGGGGAGAACATAAATGAGATCTCAGTTTCAGTCCTTACTTTGTCATGACTCTGCAACATGATCACTCCTATTTCAAGCTGAAGGGTTTCACACAAAGGCAAAACCTTCTGAGACAGCACTGACTTGTCCTTCTCATCCCAGAGAACAGACACAAGCACTTTAAGGTGGAAGAAGTCACTTCAGCTAAACCTGCAACAGTAGCTCAAGAGTTCACAGCAGCACTACACAAAATACCAGGACAGGAGGTGAGGCAAAGCAATAAAACCATTAGAAAATCAAACAGCACAATATTATGGCAACTACCAGAAGAGACTTGCCCAGACTCAAGGTGGGAAATCTCTGCTGTGACAAAGTCAGTCTTTAAGGTGTCAGACAGCTAAAGGCAGGGGAAGGGCAGCCCCGCTAAACCCTGGGATCCTCACAGCCTCCTGCCACCTACTAACCAGGCTCACTTTTATTTTGCTCAGTCTGGTGGAATCACTGCCTGGGGCATTTCCTTTGTTTGCTCATTTGCTTATTTTGCTGAACTGGCCTTTTTGTCTCCAACCATTCCCCTCTCCCTCCTTCTCCAACCATTTGTCTTTTCCATAGCTGTTTTCATGCTCAATTAGCTCTCCTTTTGCCATCCTTTCTCCCTAGGCAGGCACCACTGCACTCGTTTAGCCATAACCACTCCCAAATCTGTCGCCTCCAGCTCTTGCAGAGCTAATGACCAGCAGGGACCACAGGAGGCTGCAGGTGACATCCCACATCACCTGTGAGCTGGAGAGACAAGCAGCAGGTCTGCTGACAGCAATGTGACAGAGCACGCACATCCTCCAGCTGCCACAGAGCCATCGGAGCAGCTCCATGTTAGTGACTGCTTCCTAGTGTAAGGTCTGCATTTTTGGTTTCATGACTCGATGGAAATAAAGGTAGAAGAGGGACAAAAATAGGGATAAGGATAAATGGAACTATTTTCAGGAGCTGCATGCATCTAAATTAGGATGTGAGAGAAAGGATGGAGAATGGGTGAATGATATTTTATCCTCAAATAGCAATAGAGAACATCACTGCAACCTCTAGCCAAAAGTAATGAAATGCATAACGTGTTTCTATCCTCTATACGTCAGTGGGGGGAAAAGAGTCTACACAAATCTGTTGCAGACACAGTAGCATACATCAGCTAAAGAATTACCAGTTGTTTTATAAGGGAACTGTGTTTTTAGAAAGGCAGAAAATCTTTGGGCTTGTTGGAGATTTTTTTTTTCTCCTTTTTTAGTGCCTTCTTCTCTCATTTTACAAAAGCTTATTATTTAAACTAGGCATTTGGGATCTGTGTTGAGGATCAGACATGAAAGCAGAGCTTCAGTGGGGCTGAAGTCCCTGAAATCCTCTGCCAAGCTGGATCTTACTGAACCTGTCTGTCACAAGGGACAAAACCAGCATAACTCTGTGCCAGTAAGAAACTGCCTCCATAATCAGTTCCAGCAAACACAGAAGGATCATCTAAGAAAGAAGTCTCAGAAACAGCTGTGGAAGTAGAGCAAAAGGAAGACAGACAGGAAAGAGCTACAAAGGACACTTCCTCCCTCCCTGCATAATTTAAGCCGTGTATTTATGAAACACAGTGAAGGTCTAATTATGTTAGCTTGCAATGAACACTTAAGTGCAATTAGCCACAGTTTCAAGCTGGAGGGAACAATTATTTTTATTGCTGCTAATTAATGTACAGGATGCGGTGTAAGATTATTTTTTCCCTAATTCTAGCAAAGCAGCCTCAGCCACTTCATTGCTTTCCTCTTTTAATATGGCAGGTTTCAGCCCTGCCTTCTCTGCTGCTCATCACAGTCTCATCCCACTTATTCTTTTACTTTCATTAGCTCTTTGGAATTTTCAAGCTGTGAAATTTCTGTCCATATCACAAATACAGCAAAGCATTAAAGTGTTTAAGCATTTTCTTAGCATAGGTGTGTAGTCCCACTAACACCAGTAGGTTCCTCAGAGCTGGATTACAACGTATTTCATTTCAGCAGATATTTTCCTGAAATTTGTATTTTTAATTTTTTTTTCTTTTCTTTTTTTCATTTCCACCCTCAGGCATGTAAAAGGAAAAAAAAGCTATCCTTTTATTTTTCCTTATCTTCAAATTATTTGTGATCTGCCATCCATCCAGCTCTTCTTTCTCCTGTCTTCTCCTGACAAGCAAGAACTGGGACTAGGGAGTCAGGTCCAGCTTCACAGCTTTGATGCCTTCTTGGTAACACTCCAAAACAATCTGCTATATGATCATCCTGCTGGATGCTATTACTTCCTTATTTCTCTTTGTCTTTGGGGTTGAGTAGGACTGTTTCTAATTCTTAGGAAAATTGATATGAATTTGGCTACCACATAATTCCCTACAGCTGTATTATTTAACAGAAAATTATAGCCTTTTACGAAACCCAGCACATTCTGAGCACTCAGAATGCAGGCAGCTCTACTCAGCACATTTCAAATTGGCAATCCTTTCAAAAAGGCAAAATTTGCATTTAAAATTGGCCTTTCCTGATTCGCGGCATAATGATAGGCCACAAAGGGGGAAAGCTTGCACTCCTCTTGTGTTTCATCTGGATTGGATAAACAGAAAGATGACATTGTCCAGAGAGTATTTGTGAGAAATACTAAAATCCACTGAAGAGGCCACAGCTCAGACATAGGCTTGGTACTCTTGCAAGGCAAAAGGAGCCCAGGATTTTTAAGAAGCCACAGTTATGTTACTCTGCTGATCAATTAATTAATGAAACAACAAAACACCAAAAAACGGGAACGAAGTAAACCTTGATTTCTCAATAATTAGACTCTAATAATTACAGGGGGAAGGGCATTATATTTACTTAAATGTTCATCTGAAGCACCTGATCCAACTCATTACTGTTGGATATGGACACCAGAGCAAATGGACCACAAGATCAATCCAGTGTGATGATTCCCAATGTCTGCTCCTCGTCACTGCCATGTCCTCATCTGCTGCAGCTCCCAGGAGACATCGGGGTCAGAGAAAACATTCCTCAGTTCACTCAGTCCAAGTACAGCCTACAGGCCTACCCAAGGAGCGCATTTATTTTTAGAGAGTAGGACCCACCATGCTGCAGCCATCCATATTTCAGGACACACAAAAAGCCCTCGTGTGAAAACCAGCTCTATGATTCTCCCCACAGATTAAATGTCACTTTATGTGATAAACCCACAATAAGATACCATGACGTATCTTAATGTAAAACTCAAATTTAATATTTTGTGTTTCTTTCCTGCTGCATCTCCTGCCTTGGCTTACACTTGTTTGGAGTATTTTTTCAAAGCAGTTTCCCCACACTACTGATAGTAATGGATAAAAAAGCTGCAACGATCCTCAGAAGAGCTATTTGACATCCTCCAAGGCAATATGCAGGTACACTAAAAAAGTTCACAGCACTCAGGCTATTACCAGGAGGGATGTTTTAACATGACAGACATACAGCAACTTATCTTCTCCTAAAGCAGGGAAGGGAGAGAAGGAACACCAGTTTTTGTGAGCATTTTGCGACATCCCTGATTTATGTAAGACACAGGTTAATGAGAAAAAGAACATGCAGATTCCCCTCATGGAGTCCTCAGCAGCTAATGTGATATGTCCCTCTTCTGATAGTGCTTTGATGAAAGAAAAACAAAACAAAAAAAAATGAAACAAAACAAACCACCCAAAAAAACAAAAAAAAAAAAACACCAACCCACTAGTAACTGAAGATGCCATTGGATTTCCCTGCAGCCTCTGAATAATTTTGTGACTTTGTCCTTGACAGGAGGCAAAGAAATAATGCATACTGTGAGGGCCAAACCTATTTCAAGGAAAGAGGCCTTTTCTGAAAATTCTTTTTTCCATGGATAATTCAGAACCCAGAATCTCTGTATTAAGGTCACCAAATCAATTGACCAATCAAAAGAAATATTATAAGCCATGCTGCTGTAAGTCCTGAAGTGCAATGTAGCACTCCTTGCCCTCAAAGCATTAACACCGATGCGCACAAAAAAGCACAAGTAGAAAGACACTTTATACTCTGGCTGTCTGCCTGAGTGTTACTGTGCTGAAATACAACTTAGAAAACCATGTGTTTACCACTCTTATCCAGAAGGGAAGAAAAGTATTCCCCTATTTTGCCACTTTATGCCACTGGGGGAAGCCACCAGCAATTCCTGGGAGAAAGTGCTTCTGCATAGGTACTGTGGTACTTCTACATAGGTACCCCACACCCTGCAAGGTATAAGGAATTTCCCCAGGGTCTGGAACAAGTTGTTCCTGGCTTCAGCAGTCACAAGATATACTTGTTTCTGTTTATAGGTATGGCTTGACAGTGTAAACCTTCAAAAAGCTTTCAAAAGTTTTTCTGAAGCAATCGGAACTTCCTCCTCGCGCCCAGCAAGTGCGAGGCTGGGATTTTGGCACCGTGAAGTTTGAGCACTGTATTTTTCACAGAGGACATGGTTTGCTGTTGAACAAGTGCCCCATTTTGGCATCCCCATGCTGTGTCTTTATACCCTCATCTCTTTTAATTAGGCTGTAAAATCCAGCTGAAAGCTAAGCTCTAAATGAATCACACTTGCCAGGGTAAATCGGGGTTGAAAGATTCCCAGTTGCCAGTAGGAAGGCTGGAAGCTGAGCACCAGTGATGGGAATGACTGTGACCCAAGTTCTCCCAGATAATTTTGAGCCTCACTCAGATTTTAAACTTTCCTGTTCCCCACCAGCTTTTGCAGATAATTATAAGGCCTTGTTATAGTCACAACATTTTTTTACAGTGCTAATCCATAAAACACTAAAAAGAAGGAATAAAATACTGAATTTTTTTAAAGTGTTTAACACAAAGACCCTAGTATGTAGCTAATTTTAAAATGTCCTTCTAAGTTCCCCTGATAATATATGACTGAAATTTAACAAAAAAAAAAAAAAAAAAAAATTTAGTCTTTATTAAGGAAATGTCCCTTGCCCTCAACCACATGATTAGTAAAACTCATCCATCTCCTCAGGATCTTACAGCTCTCTCAGATATAAAGACCTTTTAATTTGCCAGGGCAGTGAAAGATCTAAACCTTTTTCCTAGCAAATGGCCTAAATAATTCTATTCTGTAAGTTATGAAAGCCTAACAGTCTCTCCTGCTTTCATATGGTCACAACTTTAAAGTGACTGAAACATTAATAAGACTTTTCTGATTCCCACACACAAGAGAGAAGACAATAAGAGCAAGGTTTAAGTGTGTGTCAATAGAAGGCATCTAATTATTTTTGAAACAACTGTTGTTTTTCTTGATGAGAATTTCTGGCTGTGCCCTTTCTCTGAGGAGTTACACAGGACAGCAAAAGGAATTCAAATCTTTTTGCTCTGGGATAATCATGCCATAATAATGGTGGAAAGGGATTGGTTAAAACTAAGGGGAAGTAACTCATTTTAGAGTGTCCACATCTTCAAATTGCCTTAAGCCAATACCCAGAACCATTCCTCAGGCTTACCTCCTTCAGATGCATTATCTACTCCCCAGGAAGACAGAGCACATCTCACACAACCACATTTTACTGGCCTTTCACATCCTCCAAGGTCAGCAAAGCCTTCTCCAAGACCTAGGGCAAAATCATACAGCTCAGTTAAGGGAAAAAAAAAACCACAAACAAATTAATCCAAGATACTGAAAATGTCCGTTTCCATTTATCTACTGGGAAACATAGTAATATTAAAGAGGCATAGCATACAAATATTTTGTTTAAAAACTTATTAGACATGAAATTTACAATGATTATTTTGTTTCCAAGGGCTAGTGATTGGCCTACAGACCAAGTTGTCAGACTGTCAGCTTCATTTACACCTTACTGGAATGGTGCTTTTCAGAGGCTAAAAAGATACATTTACCTCTAAATCAACAGAGCCTTGCTAAATTACAACAGCAAGGAATGCAGCACAAAACCTCAGTGAATTGGATTTGGCTCAAGTCACCTTTCAGCAGATCAGCAAACAGGCAATGACAGAGCCCAGCAGCATCCCAGCTCTCCTGTGCCAGAAGGTAAGGAGCACCAAGAGGGAAATGAGGCTGTGAAAACCTGCCAGGCCAACCTCAGGCACAAGAAATTCAGCTCAGCCTCACGTGCTTGGCATCAGGGATGCCTTGTTAATAAATCAGAAACAGGTGCTCGCTCCTGATCAGGTCCTCTCTGCTTGCATGACCACCAGCTGGTTATCTCCTCCCTATCTCAGAAGCAGGCAAACTCATCCTGCTTTTTACAAAGTGATTTTAAATCCTACTAAATGAAGCTTTAAATCTTATTTATCCTTACTGTGTAACAATCAGGGGGCTGCCCCCAATGTGACAGTCAGCCAGGAGCTGGCAGCAGCCACTTTTGCTGATTGATAAGGAAAGTCCTGAGAAAACTTTTCTCTTCAAACTATGATCCTTGCAGGTGTTATCAGCTAAGAGGAGGATGTTAGTTAATTGTTGCAAATTGCAGCCAAAGTCCGTCTGTACTGATACACTGCACTTGAATCCAGTTGGCCAAGACAGGCTTCCCAGATGTGTCTCCAGGCTCTTTGGGATGGATCTGCCTGTCCTGCAGAGAGCAGCACTGATGTACAGCAGCATTGCCCTCAAGACAGCAGAAGGAGACCCATTGAACCTTCCAGCTAATGAGTCATTTTCACCTAAATACTGCAGAGTTTCCCAAGGCTATACAGTTTTCCCCGCCACCTGCACCAATCCATACGAGTGTTCAGTGCCGCAGACACGTCCTTGCCTCTTTGGGTTTTCAGATTGACCCCAGAACGGAGTCAATCTGTGTTTAATGCCACAGCACTAAACTCAGCTTAGGTTGGGGCCGTTTCTGCTCATCTCTTCCCCTGCCCATTACGTGCAGGTGACAAACACGGTGTGCATCTGCCGCTGGTGACCGCGCGGTCACTATGGAGCACCACACACGCCTCGGAGGCTGTCGCCACTCTCACCACTGCGGAGGTGAATCTTGTGAGTTTGCCCTCCTCTGATTTCCAAAAACGCCAAGGTATCAGTCCTCCAGACTGCTTGGAATAAGCCAGAGGACCCTGCCCGTGGTGGGGTAGGGAACTCTGGCACAAAATGTCCTGCTGGCAGGACTCTGGAGACAGCAAGCTCTGATGGAAGGGGGGTTGTGAAGAGCACAGGCACAACAGTTAAACCACCTTCAGGCAAGCTTCAGAAGAGGCCCTTTGCCTCTCAGCCCTAAAAGTAGAGATTAATTTCACTTCTGATTGAAGACTGATGTTATGCTTTAGCAGCCAGTGATCTCCAAGCAAAATAAAAACTGATTAGAAATCAAGAGCTGGGGACTGGCTTGAAATTAATGAAGTCAATTTATCATAGATCCTGTTACAAGTAAAAATAACAGAGTGTGTCTCATGAAAGTCTGGGATAATGATTGCTCTGGCCCCAGCCAGCGCTTCTAGAGAGAATAGCAAAATTAGTGGTCAAGGAAATGAAATGTACACAGTGATTTATATGCAGCCCTGGGTAATATCAGTGAAATTAGAGAAATTAGCTCCAGATATTATTTCTGCTCCTTACGCAAATTATTTGAAACAAATGCCAGGGAAAACCTAATTTTTATGTTAACTGAAAGAGGCCTCAGTGAGCATGCATTTCCAGGAATGTAAACCTGGGGGCGTGGGAGGGAAGTATTGCAAAGAGAGATTTTGGTATCATGATGGAAATGTAAGGGAAAAGGTCTAAAAAACATAACAGTTTTCATCATTAAGGATTTGTTAGAGAATGAACTATATCATTCACTCAATAGGTTAAAGTGCCTGAACTAAAAAGTGCAATACTGAAGGAAAAAATAAAATACAAACATAAATTATAAATAGAAAATAAATACAAATAAAAATTATAAAAACGTAAGGGCCTCTAAGTCAGTCAAGTGGCTTGCAAGTGCCATAAAAATGTGGCTCTTGTTCTTTTTGCTTTCAGGTGGAAGCAGTTGTGAGCAGAGTGTGATCAGTCAACGCAGGGTAGTGGAAACAAACAGCAGTGGGAAGCATCATCTGAGTTAACTCCTTTCCATATTCCCAACCCAACTTTTTTTTTCTTTATCCTCATCCAGCCACTCTTTCAAATAATCATCTCGCACAAGTTTGCTTTCTAAGGCATGTAAGAATAAACCCATCTACACAAACAGCAGCAACATTAACTTCAGCTCTGTGTGTACAACTGAATGTCCTGCATCCAGTTGCTGCATTAAGGCAGAATTATTATATTTCATAAGAAATGTCCTGAACTTCACATCTCAAAAGTGCTGCTCTATTAAAGACAGGAGTGTCCTCCAACTCCTTGAATGCATCTTTAAAAATTATACTCTCTAGGAACCAGAAAAGCATACTTAAAGGTTTTGACATTCACAGAGATGCTGAACATGGACTTAGGCCTAGTCTTAGCCAGCTCTGAGAAATTCCTTGGTTTCAGGCATCAACCACAGCAAATAGCACAGAATACAAGTCAACTACTGTGCATGCAAAGGAGCTGACACAACAGGTGAGCAGAAAAATGCAGGTTCCCCATGCTGTGGGAGAAGTGAGCAAGAACTGCATTGACATAACACCTCCTGATTTCACTCTGTATTGTGTCCAGCTGGTAACAAGTACTGCCAGTAGTGATGCTGGGAAAGCAACACCTTTGGGAGATGGAAACAAAATTAAGGGGCTGAAGGGGAAGTCAGACCTTGCTGCTTATTTTACCCCCACTCTGGCTGTATCACACGCTTCTTTCTTCCTGACATGACATTACCCACCAGGAAGCAGGTGGCTGAAAGATCCAGTGAGCATTTTAGGAAAAGGAGCCCAGTATAGCCAATGACAGAGGTAAAAGAGGCAGGTGACTAGGAGCTCCCCGTTCCTAAGAGAAGAATCCGTTCACCGGAGAGGGCTCTGACATGAAAAAGACTCAGAAAAAGGGGAGGGGATGGTACTTCCACAGTCTATAATACGGTATAGAAGGCAGGAACTTGTTGGTTTTTAGAGGTTAAAGGTAGGTTGGAAAATAAAAGGTCTTTTTTTTTCCTTTTTTTTTAAACCATCCAGAAAGCAAACTTTACTGAACAAAGATATTAGGACTGCAGTTCAAAGTCATTGCATTGGCTCATCCCCCTGCATCCAGAACTGTGGGTAAAGGTTCCTGCTGAGACACAGCTCCAGCCCAATGCTAATTCTGCTGCAATATTGTCTGGCACCAGCAGTCGATTTTCTACCCTTCATTCTCTCACTACCTATTCCTGGATCTTCCCTTTCCTTCCTTGTGGTCCTGGACTGAGCTTCCTGCACTGGGGCATCTTTTCTGAGGCCTATCACAGATAACCTTTTGCCACAGATAACCCACATTAATATTTCTCTCCCATGACCTCTTTGGAAAGAATTGCTGATTTTGGTGGATCATCATTTTAAGAGCTTTGTGTTATCTAGCTTCTGTATCCAACAACTGCATCGTTGTCTTTGGAAGTATCCCTTTCCATATCCCTCAGCCTTCCCTTTCAGTCACATATCAGCCTTCTTTTAAAGGCCCTAAAACACTTTTAACTCACATCTCATACTAAAATAGCTGCTATAAATCTACGTATCTATAAATACAGACAACATGCAAAAGGAACCATGTTGCCATAAGTTTATTCCTGTTTTGTTGTGGGACAAATAATCACTCTGGTACCATTTGCAGCACTGAGGATCTAATTTCCAAGTCAGAAAGACTCCAATTTAGGAGTGTAAGAATATAGAATATGCAGTCATTCTGCAGAATTGCAGCTTTGAGCTGCTTCCTGCAGATCGGGCGGAATCAGTAATATCCAATGTCGTTTGCTGGAAGCGTGTGGCAACTCAAGCATGGCCCATCTGTAATTATAAATCTCGTCCTGTCAGGGAGAAGAAGAACACTTGATACGCACATCACTGTCCCCTCTTACAAAAATTACCCCCTACTCATCCAAGAATGAAATGGGAATTTTTGCCTCAGCTGACAGTGCCCAGTTCAGAAACCACAAAGTACCTCCTATCTCTCTGTAAGTGAAAGCACATATTTCAGGCCACGCTCTATCTACCTGTAAAAACAGGCTCTTACTTGTGCAGTGCTTCAGTCGAACTTCCAGCATCAGTGTGTGCCTCTACCACAAGGGAATAAATACCTCATAACTGCTTCTACCCTCTCTGTCTAGAGCAAAGATTTCAGCTCAGTCGTATGACGGAAACCCACGGACAGCAAAACACCACAGACCTACTACAAATAGATAAAATTCTCTGGATTGCATTTAGTAAATTCCCTTCTACAGGGTGGAAGGTTATCTCCTAGAAAATTTTTATAACCCTTCAGATTATCAGCATATCCAAGCACACAAGTTTCTTGTGCTGCAGGACCAATTGCCACAACCATCCCGGCAGTGCTCATTTACCAAGGCACTATGCACATATTCTCAGTGGCTCCATATCTGCACCCTTAGGACTCCTAATTTAAAACACTTACCAGTGTGAGATTTTTTGGGACCCTTTTTCAAATGCCAAAAGCTTGTTTGGTGCATCTCTAGGTAACTGATTATTCAGGTTATGAGTCCTTTATGTGGAACTAGGTTATCACTATAAGTCACCAAAATAGCAGCACTCCACAGGAATGAGCTAAAAAAGATCAAAGTTTGGACTTTTCAGAGCAGACAATTCTCAGCTTTTAACTCTAGATATGACTCATTACCAAAAAAGCTGAAATGAGGGAAATCAGGTCCTGTGTGATCATACCTTGTGCCCAGTGTCCAGGGTTTTGAGCCATCTGTAAGGATGCAGCACAGATCACATCGGAGTGGTCATAAAATCCTTCCTCCCCAGGAGCACATTGCCACCATCAGCATGAGAACGAATGCGTTTCTGAAAAAAGACAGAAGAATGCAGCATTAAACCAAGAGGATATGGACAGATCACCAACTCCAAAGAAACAGATGTTAAATGTCTTGCATTTCACATAAACAGGAAAGAAATAGTAACCAGTATAAAGGAACCAGGGAAAGATTTTAAGATATCCCCACAGTAATGCACAGAGATTCTTACTCTGACATTTCAGGTTTTGATAGCATGAAAATTGTTTGCCTCTGCACAACAAAACACACCGTTTTGAGTTTCTGACCTTCTTCAAGCCATTTACAGAGCGTGGTTGAACCAAGAGCTCTAACCAAGCTCTAGATGCACAGCCCCACACTGTTGCCCTTCAGAATTTTCCCAACTGGTCAGGAGATCCTCTGGCCCCACTCAAACTAATATTATATCCAGTGCTTTCAAAGGAAGCTTCCCCTTGTGCTCCCAACCCATCTCAGGCACAGACTAAAACCTGAACATCTGTTCAGCAGCTCTAAACGTAACAAGAGAATGAATTGGTTGAAAACTTCTTGTTATTTTACTCCTAGAAGACAAGCAAGGTTACAGAAGCACAGAGCAGGGCGCCACATCATTCCCTGCACACAGAATCCCAGAGCATCCACAGCAAAGGCCATTCCCATGAGAAACAGCAGTTCAGAGGAGATGAGGGCCAGGAAGAACAGCACAACCAAACTTCATCTTCCCCCGAAGCACATGAATAAATCTTTTGTCACCTCTGCTTGTTACAAAAACACAGTTAATATCTATTTCTTTGTTTCTTTGATATTATCTAGAAAAATGAAAGGCCTGTTTTGCCAAGAGTTCTCGCATTTCTGTGCCTCCTGTATGTCTTTTTGAGATGTGCTGGTTCATTTGCTAATGTTAAAAGCTGACAAGGGTTTCTAAGTGATGGATAAAAATGTTTTTCCCTTTGATAGAAAGATACCTCCATTAGAGCACCATTATTCTCTAAAGGCATTTGTGGTCGTAGGGCCTTTTTTTATCAGTATAAAAATCCAAGTTGCAAAGATTGTATTTGGGATACTAAACCCTCCCTCTTATGTCTTTACTAATTTCAACCAATAATAGTATAGTAAAACAGTATAAAAGGATAATAAAAAGATAAGCACATGTACTGCGAAATGAAGCAGAGAAATAGCTCAGAAAGGACTCCCCAGATTTTCATTTGACCTTCAAGATGGCCATAAAATACAGAATAAAAGGTGTGTATGTTCTGTACATCACATTTTAACAGCTCATTTTAAAGATCTCATATGAAATAGTGTGCCCTGTGACATAGGCTCCAATGTACAAAAGACAGAATTACAAACAGATCAGCAAGGCCAAGTATTACCTAGACATACAAAGCTGCCACTTCTTCATACAAGCAGACAGTCAAAAGCTGACAAAGTCAGCTTAAAAAAAAATCTAACTCCTGACTATAGGCTAGAAGTTCCTGTCATCCTCACTCCCCTGCTAGATAGTGTTATTGTACTTTAACCTAGTCATTCAAAGTTGCCCAGTTCAATTCAGTCCAATTTTGTATCTAGCGATTATTGTTATTTTTTGCCTCTTGCTGTTTTGTTTTTTAGTAAACTGTTAGTTCTTCACTTACATCGACTCTTGTTTGTTTCTCCTTATTGGTGGAAAGGGATTGCTTAAAACTGAGGGGGGGTGACTCATTTCAGTGTTCCTCTTAAATTGTCTTAAACCAAGACATCTGCCTTCTAAATACATGTAATATAACTGCTTTCAAAATATAACCACCAGCAATAAGCTGAGAGAAACTGTTCTAGGACTAAATCATTTGTCTTGACATCAAAAGTCTGCATACACAAGCATGCTATTCCAAACTACTCATTTTTCAGTTAGCTGACCTTATTATTTTACCTTGGGATTCACTCTCCCTCCCCTTCTTCTTTCTTCCTTTTTGTTTTACCCCATTCCTGAGCATCCTGGATCCCGATCCCCACCAGAGGCACCATTCTGCATGTAGATATTCATCTTCCTCCTGTTTGCTATTCGTTAGCAGCACACAGAGCTGTGCCTTTTGACTTCTAAGTTTTGGTGGGTTTATTTTTTAAAGCCCTGTTTTGTGAAACACAGAGTCTAGAGTGAAAAGGATTCATCATAGTCATCATTATTCCACATTTATCTACAGTGAACTATCCTTCTCATCTATTATCTTTTGAATGATCTAAAGCCTCCTATCTGCTGTGTTCCTCTTCATTACCTGCTGTTCCTGTCTCATCCATTTCTTACCAGCACCGTCTTTGTTCTCTATCTTTCATTCTCTGAGCCACATATCAATGCTGCTCACCATGATCAAGAGGTTCACGATGAGGAGCCACACAAATTATTTTCTTAGTGTGATGCAGATCACAAAAACAGATTTTGTGCTGCACATTTGGATACTGTTGTTATTCAAACTGAAGTAATCACCCCAGCTGCCCCCTTACCTTCCAAGTTTTTCTCCAAAAACACTCAGAAAACAACGCTGCTAGACTATAAATAGTGATAAAGACTTGCCTTTCATCAGTCCCCACCATCTTTCCCCTCCATAGTTACTGCTCCACACACTTGACTTTGTGACTCTTTCATTTCACATGTTGAATAGCATACATGCATTAGACTGATACACATTTCTCCATAGCCCTGATGTCATCTATTGGCAGTGGCTGAATTACCCTTGTCACACATTTTTTAGCCTTTTAGAAGGTGCTGCATTCTTAGACAGCATTCAGCAAAGTTATTTCTGGGGGAAGTGACTGAACTAATCAAGTTCTGCTCAATGACTTTCTGCTATTTCACAGCCAGGACTGCATGCAGCTGATAAGTCATCGGGTAGCTACAGGTGGCTTTTAGACACCAAACAGAGCTAACCAGCCTCTCGACAACTCTGGAACAGGAATTTCTACCTCAAGTGGTTGCTAGTAGGATGGAAAGATTTCAATGCTCCCTTTCTACTTCTGTGTACAGCTGTGGATGAAATATATGTGTGAAATACAGCCCAACTCACAGGAGGAAAAGCATCAAGAATATGGCATAGGAAACCCTGTCCTAGACAAAAAAACCAGCATTTCACAGCCTGTAATACTGGCTTCAGAGTCCATTGTTCCCATTCGGTCATACAGCAGAGACATGAGTATTTTTAATACAGCAAACGGAGACCAATGGTGGCTGTTCACATTGCCAGGGAAAGATGCAGCCTAGGCATTATTCCACTTGGATTTGGCAGACTGGAAAGTTTGCCTTCTTTTTTTTTACCTGCCTTTGTGTTTTTCATTCTCTGTAGTTTATGACTTCTGAATGTTTCTGAAAATGTAATGCCAGTGACATCAAGAGAGTCTCAATGTCTTGTAAAAACCAGAATGATTGGGCTGGAAGAAATTTTCCTGCCCACTGGGAATTTGTTCAGTTGACTGAAATGAATTCTGGGCCCAGTCCTACCTTGCGCACAACCTTCTCAATGTTTGCTAGGCAGGCAAAACACTCCCACTGGTGTGACCAGACAGCATTGATCCAAAGGCCTTTTGCTTTTGGAATAGATATGGTGACTTCAGCACCATTTCCTTGGAAAATCCTCTAGAACTTGTATGGAAATCTGCTTGCTGTCTGCTTTGGTGTTACTGGGAAGAGGGCCAGCACAAAGGGCAGAAATGACACAGCCTCATATTCACTGCAGAGCTACTGCAGACAAATAATGGCCATTGCTGGAATCAGCTGGTTAATGGGTTTTACTTAAACCATTCTCACCTTAAAGTTCACAAGGGCAAAAACTGGAGATAAGTTTGAATAACAAGCTGAAATGACCCAGATAAATGGAAGAGAATGACATTTTTTCTCTCTCCTTTGGAAATTCATGGGACTGACAAGAAATGAATGGAAGTGGAGTGTTAGAACAAACAATGAACTGTTCTATAAAATCCAAAACAATACAAAAGATAGAGATTTATTCCTTAGAGGACTTGAGGATTTCCCAGTTGGAGCTGGCTTTTCTCAAAGGGAAAAGGTTGGATGGCTTTAGTTGTTGGGTTCTTTTTAAAGTATTATTAAGCAAGAGGGATTGGCACATATGAGAGTAAATTAGGTTGGAAAAGCTTCTCTGAGCATTTACTGTTGTCCCACTTTTAAGGTTACAACCAAAGGTTGCCATGAGTTTATCTTAAAAGTAATTTTATCAGTTCAGTCTGTTTGTCTAACTGGGCCTGAATTCAGCCTGGTTTCTCTCAGTCTGGCTGTAAAAATCCATTCAGAGAAAAATTTTATTTATATATAGCAGCTCTCACACAGTTTCCCAAGCACTTTTCTTACCCTTCAAAATTTTCTGCTACCTTTTAACTGCACTTCCATAACTGTCAGTGAATCTACTTTAACATTTCCTACTTGAAGAAACCTTACCATCATGTCAGCACAAGGAAGCTGCTATGGAAATGGAAAGGAAAAAACTTTTTTTCCTCCTCTTAGAAAATGTAAGGGGTTGGGGGATTTTGGTTTGTTTTCTTTTTTTCCACTTTAGACATGGTCAAACACAGGAACAGTTTTCCAAGAGATCTTTTAGATTCTCCATATGTGTTGCTGCTTGAAACTCGTCCAGGTACAGCCCTGCTTAAGCTGCTCTACCTGACCTTTCCAATCTGAACAACTCTGTGATTGTCAAATAAACAAACACAGTCTTGAGCTTTTATTTTGATGCATAAGCAGTGAACCAGGCAGATATTTGTCAGATACACTCCAGTTTCTGTCTCCCTCTTACATCTCAAGTGCACTACTATCTCTCTATGATGCACTATTTTAATATATACACCTGGCAACCCCGGATGAATCAAAGTTTCGACTGCAAACAAAACTACAGTTGGTTTTTCAGTAAAGAAAGACTAAGCAAAGCTGGGTTTACTTTGATTTTTGATAAGACAAAGATTCAAAAAAAAAAAAAAAACCTGTATTCACCTTAAGGAGTTAGATCTCTTGAACATGTAACAGCATAGCCCTGTGGGGGTGGAGGCTCTGAATCTGTAGATTTAACAGCATGAACTCTTCCTGTGCATGGCTCACACAATTGCACATCAGAGGTAATAAACAAAGACTTGCTGACTTTAGTGCCTTTTGTTCATCTAAGAATCCATAAAGAATATTTGGAGCAATATTTTACCTCAGTGTCACCTCTGACTAGACTTTTTTGGTTTACTGCAGCAATACCTCTACAGGCATTTTTCCTGTTGGACAGTGCCTTGGCAGGTGAGGGTTGTCTGAGGACAAACCTCAGTGCTCAAAGCTTCTGGGTAACAATGATATTAAAAATTATCACCCCCAAGTTTTCAGCTACTTTCATAGACATTCATTAACCACATCATGTAAGCTTCCTTTAACGTAAGAGGAAAGGAGAAAAGCACAATACACAAGGAGTAATTTCAGCAAACGGCTAGAAATATGAGGAAAGAACTGGAGCATCTCCCACACAAGAAGAGGTTCAGAGAGCTGGGACTGGTCAGCCTCAAGAAGAGGGAAGCAGGCTCTTGTCAGTGGTGTTCAGTGACAGGACAAGACAAAAGGGACACAAACTGAAAATCATTAATCAGCTTTTTACTGTTAGTGGTCAAGCAGTGGAGCCGGTTGCCAAGAGATGCTGTGGAATCTCCATCCTCAGAGATACTGAAGGCAAAATAAAAAGAAAGAAATCTGTACAACAGCATATCAAAGACCAACAAAATCAAACTCAGTTTTAGTTGCCTGTAATGAAAGAGTAACCCCACTTGCAAAAAAGCCTGAAGGGCAGAAAGACAAACAATCCTCAAGTATCAGAAATTGTCCATGATAATTTATCTCCTTACTTTAGTTTTATATTTTACCTCTCCTCCTGTGGGATCAATTCAAGGATGAGGCAACTTGACAGAGTTAAAACAGTGATTTTACTGAGTACTTTTTCACTGTCTGCATCGATGTGTTGTCTGGAGAAGGCTGAGCTAAATGCCAGCAAATTAGATGGAGGGGGACAGGAGAAGCAATGTAGCATTTTATAGCCTGTAATTAATGAGTCACTCGGCTTGTAGACAAACATTTTGAATACTGATTGCAGCAGCCATCATTCCTCCACCTATCATTTACACCAGCAACAGTGTGACAGCAGCAAGAGCTCTACAATCCCCCAAAGCCTGAACTCCCCACCTTGCTGAGTCAACTTAGAGCCGCTGGAGAGAGAAAAAGAGTTAAAGGGCTCTGCAGGAAGGGTATGGAGTTTCACCTTAGGCGTATTAATTGTTTAAACAGGACACCAAGATTATTCCAAATGATTACAGTAACCCACGTTAGAGCTGCTCCTTGTCCTTCGTTGCCAGGCCAGATCTGAGGGGCGTGATTCAACATGAAACAAATATTTTGGCTGCTGGCAAGCAGTGCTCAGATCCATACAGAGACATTTTGGACTTTATCTTTTTCCCTATAATCAATGCTACTTCTGGTCTTAATTTACAGGCAGAACCTGACACAGGAAGGGAGTCTGATGTGGTTTAAAAGCAGCCTTGGTCTGAAGCAGGAGACAGGCACTTGTTTATAATGTTTTAATACCAAGGTGCTGTTTTCCTCCAGGGTAACATTTCACTGCTCACCCTGCTTCCTCCCTGCCACCTTTCAGGAAATCTCTGCTCGTAGTAATGTGACAAACATTTGGTTGTCACCACGGGGGTGTGCTGCACTAATCACCTAATGACAAATTACGCCATTAATATGTAGCAGGCAGCTCTCCCATACAGAAGCTCCATCACCTCCACAAAGCTCTCCAGGGGCATTTTCTTGCAAGGTGAGAGATCTCACGTGCTTTACAGGAAGCTCTGCACAAATGTTCTTTAGCTCCTGTTTGAAAGACATCTTATTTTGTTGGTTTTTAAAAAAATACCAGGTGGTGTGAGAAGGCCATAGGCTTGTTTTACAGAGCACACATTTTCAAAGTCTCCTGTCATATCACAGCCCTCTGATGAATGCAAGAGTGTAAACATTTCTCATGGCAATTAAAAAGTATGTCTTACTTGCCTGGTTGACCACTTACCTCTTACCTGAATTACCCACTTCATTAGGTGGAATTACTGCTGATCTGCTCAAGCATGACACCCACTGAGGGCTCAGCACGAAATGCTGATGTCTGGGTGAAGTGTGACCTAAACTTATTGCATCTTAAAGTGTAGCTGTCCTGTTGTTTTTCCACTTTTAATTAAAAATTGACTTTTCCAGTGATTTTACATTAGTAACGGATGAGGATGGAATTACTTCTCGTACCCAGAAGACCTAACACTGCAGCAGGATAGAGAAATGGGCTTGCATTAATCCTGTGCACGTGCCCGCTAACAGCCCTCCATATCATCATAGTGACCAAGGTGACAGCATCAGCCACGGGGAGGCAAGAAGTGAGGGTTAAATTACATGAACAAAAGCCCAAGCAATTCGATTTCTAGACAGGTGCTGGTATATTTGAAACCCAAAGGAATACACACACAAAACTAACAACAGCATGTTACCCCACTGTTAATCACAAGTCTCATGACAATTTGTGTCTTTCTATTATCAGCAAAACTCACTTTTCTTTTTTTTTTTCCTTTTTTTTTTAATTAGGTTTTTAAACCTCATTGTGGAGGAAAGGGTGAAAATTCAAATTAACTACTTGTTATGAGACAGCTTTTGGGGAAAAAGCAAAAAAGCCACAGCATATGTATTAATTTTTAAGCTAGTCCTGCAATTTGGGAAAGTCTGAGGTTGGCAAGTACCATACTGATATTGAGGCAATCTGATTTCCTTTATTACTCTTTTGGGAGAGGCAAGCAGACCAGGGTTTGATTTGGCATTGATCTATTGAATAGACATTCTCACACTTTGTGCCCAGAAGCAACACTCCTCTTGGACAGGAGGAATTTTTGGTGGCCCAAAATTCCTCCTAAATTGGAAAAAACTGTTCTAGTTTATACTGCTGCTTCCCTCATCTGCCTTTAGTGGAACACAATACAATTGCACAAATTTATTGCAGGAATATCACATTACACATGCACATTACCTACATTGCACAACCTGGCTGTGAAAACCTCATGTCAACATATTATCAGCTCTTTCAAAGGATGATGCAGCAGGGGGAATGAATAAAGAAAGATTCCAATAAGCGAGATCCCAAAGGATCAGCTGTCTCTACTCTACTAGAAATGGGCCAAATGCTGCAGATAAAAAAAAAGAAAAATAGAAGACAGGCAGGTGAGACATCACTGCAGATAAAAAGAAAAATAGAAAACAGGCAGGTGAGACATGATTGCTTTGAGTGGGCAGCTTGTTTGGATATGCTCTTTAAAACCATCCAGCAACAGTTAAAAAAAAAAATCAAAATAAATCTATCCATGGTGTGCCAAATAGGCAAAGAATCTGGTTCAAAAATCCATGAGATCAGTTTGCACATTGTACATATGTATGTTTTACATTTTTGTCTGAATTGATAAGCACTACAAAATTATCATTTTTAAAAATGCCTAGAAGATTTTGCAAGTTTTTTTTCTTATTATCTTGATTTTAAGCAAGTATAGAGGCACAAATACTACGACACGTGGTGCAATTACACTACAGATAACGGCGGTCAGATTCGCTTTGCTATCTGTGCATGTGTCACTATCTCTCTAATTAAATAGATCGGGATTCCAAGAGGCCTGTATTTCTGGAGTCCAGCCATTGGCAGCACTGGCAAACACTGGGCGCTGCTTTTCTCCAGCTGTGCCTGCTCAGTGCTCGTATGGTTCGCAGAGCCCCGGTGCCAGGGCTGTGAGAGCCCTGCACAGAGGCAGCGGCAGTGGCAGTGGCACCTCGGGCAGCAGCACACCAATGCGAGCCCTTCTGGGAGCATTCATAATGCCAGGGAGGCAGAGCACAGGGCTTGGCACAGCCTCGGTGTGCATTACCTGGGCACCCAGGACGAGCAAGTTAAACATGACTGCAGGAGCCGACAGCCTGCGCGGATTCCTGGTGCCCTTCCCCGTCACCCTCAAGGGCTTCATGAATAAAGATAAGCTCCACAAACACTCTCCATCCGTTTTTTTCCCTCCAACATCACTGTACATGCACTCTTAATAAACTTCTTTATCTCTTTTGGTAGCAGTGACCTGAAAGATTAAACAAACCAAAGCCTGAATAATTTAATCATATCCAAACAAATAGCTGAGAAGGATGATAAGGGAATGCTTAGCTGACAGTGGTGGATGAACTAAAACTTATCTTTAGCTGACAATGTGGTCAGTGTGTGATGTCAGCACCACTTAAATTGCATCAGGTAAACAACAAACAAGTTACCTTGACATTTCTCACTGTCATTTGGTGATTTCAAGTTAAATGTCTGCAGCAATGAGACAAATAAATAGAGGAAAACATTTAAACTTGTTATGGTTTTGTACTATGAGGTTCAGGTTTTGAAAAAACAATGGATTTTGGTATTGCATTAAATGCAAAGTCCTAAGCTTTTTCCATTGTGGTTTTGGGGCTTGTGAATAATTTCTATTTGACCCTTATGCTACAGCAAGATAAAATCCCATTGTACTTCAGAAGAGAAAATTAAGAGATGCTATGCTTTTCTGCAGAGTTACCACCCTGAGGCATATCTCCTTGATAGTCTTATTTACTTAGCTGCTCAGATTTCACAAATCTGCTAAAATTAATGCAGCCTAAAAGTGTTTGGTGTCACTGAGCACTGATCACTGAACACCTGAGGCTGGGTTCATACTGCAGAGTTCTGCCTCTGTGCCAAAACCAAGTCATCACCTTGGCTGGCATTGTTGTGCCATCAAAGCCTTCTTACTGCGTAAAGCAGGTACATGAAGAAAAAGGAGATTCCACTTTTTGTTTAAAGATGCTGTATTCTTAACTCTGCCATCTGACATGCCCTGGCTAAGGTTCGAGTTAAATTGGAGATAGAGGTACTTACAAAACCAACATGGCATGCACACTTTTATTGGCATGAAGAAATTCCAGTTAAAATCATGGAGAATCTGCCTGTAAAGAATTTTTTAGACTTGATTCTCTACTTGCTGAGTGACTCAGGATATCCTGATCTTTACTTATTCTCTGAGACACCTTTTATTAAAGACACCAATGACTTTTAACTCTCTGAAAACTAAAGGAAGGTTTTAAAAATGAGTCAGTTACTTAGAAGTGTCACTTTGGCAGCTTTCAAAAAAATGTGTCCTAGAAAGGAAGAAGGGAATTATTAGAAAGTAGATGAGGACTTCTAAGAAAAGCAAGCAATAAATTCTCAACAGCAGCAGAGAATTCAAAGCAAGCAGAAGAGCAAAATAAATCCTCTAGGAAAAGAAACGCAGGTTATAGATTCTAGAAAGAACACTGGACCTTCCAGATAGCACTGGGGAGCTGCTGGAATTAAAAGAGAAAATTGCTTGAAAGAACAGTAGGGAATTCCCTGAAAGCGGAGAGGAATTCCCAGGTATAAGATTGAATTTATCTGAAAGAGGAGGCTTCCTGGAAGGCAAGTGGGAGTCATTAACAAAGCAAGCGACAGAAAGCAACTGGGGGATTTCCTGCGAAGATATGGGGGGAATCTGGAAAAACAAACAGGGAATTGCCAGAAAGAAAATCAAGACTTCCCCAAAAGGGACCATCCCTGGAAAAGCAAGGACAAACCACTAGAAAGCAAATAAGGCATTCCTTCAAAGCAGATTCGGAACTCCTCCTGGAAAGCTCAGAGGACTTCCTTAGATGTAGGCAGTCCTAGAAAGCAATGAGGAATTGCTGGAAAGCAGGGCAGAAATTCACAGGCAGCAGGCTGGGAACAGTCCTAGGAAATGGACAGGGAAAGGAGGCATGGGAGTTTCCTGGAGACCAGGGGGGAAGCATAATCCATCTGGAAAGTTCCTGGGGTGGGATGTCTTAGAGATTAAACTGGTGTAATCTTAGAAAATGTGGACAAGTATTACAGATGCATTCCAGGAGTCCTGGACAACATAAAATATTCCTAGAAAGCATCAAGGAGCAGTGCTAAAAAGCAAAAGATGATTTCTAGAAAGTAAAACGAATGCATTCCTACAAATTGTGAAAAATTCCTAGAAATCAAAAAGCAGGGGGAGAAGCCTAGAAAGAAAAACCAGATAGAGTCATAGAAAGCATTAAAGAGGGAGCCCTAAAGACTCCCATACAGTCCCTAGAGAGCAAATAGGGGAGGATTTGTAGAATGGACAGGATTGCAGTCCTAAAAAGATCAAAATAAGGGAAAGCTTCCTGTAATGCACTATGAAAGGAAACTTTGAAAGAAAGCATTATGAGGAAACCATTCTTGATTTTGAAGAAGCAGCAACATTCCAGACTCAGGACAGGACTTTTTCCACACTATGTATGGCTCTCAGCTGCAGGCGTGCAACAGAGACACTTCTGAAGAGAGCATTTCAAAAAAGAATCAACAGAAAAACGTCTCCAGCTAAACCCCTAAATCTTCGAACTGTAAAAATCACTGAGCCTTGGAGAAGTCAAGAGTTGGACAGAAAGTTCAGAGCTTGAATCCAACTCTAGAGATAAAAAGGAAGTAAAGCACAGCAGACTTTGAGAAGCTCACCACAGCACATTTTACCTGCACCAACAACTTCCTCTCGAACGATTGCACGGGCTTATCTCCAGACAATGGCAGCGCACTGTAAACTCCAGGGAAACTGAAAAAGAACAGACTTTTATAGGAAAGTCAAAATTTATGCACAGAGGGTTACCATGTTGTCTTACAAGCCTTATCTGTGTGCCTGTGGGGGATTACTCAGCAGCCCTCCATGTTAACATGTGGGGTCATTTCTTCTTAGAGCCTTATTCCTGTATTAATCTGTATATTTTATGTAAACTACTACTCCAAGCCGAAAAAGAGAAAAGCAGCTACTGCCACTTTTATCTTTAAGTGGAAAACAGATAAGAGAAAATATGTGATTCCTCACTGTCTGGGGGAAAGTTTTTAATCAGGTTTTTGGTTCCCTGAGCCACAAGCTAAACCTTTGACGGAAATATGGCAATATCCCCTAGTTTTCAAAGTATCACAAGGCTTTGGTGCTGGTCTAGTAGGCTGATCCACCCCCCCATGGACAGCAATAACAGATTTGCCACAAAAGCTCCAGGAGAGCAGGATTAAGTGCCTATTTACTGTTTCATTACCTGCCTTTGCTTCTATTTACATAGTGACTGGCTTCTTTCCAGAGGAAATAACCTCTTATGAGACAGGATTTGACTCTCCCATCTTCCCCCTCCCGCACTTCTCTTTTATTTCAGGAATTACTGGATTGCTTTATATTCAAGGGAGACTCCATATAAATGCAATATGTTTATTCATAACCATACCCTACCAGTCTTTCAGACATGATTACAGACTGACTAGGCAAAACCACGCATTTTTGAGCCCACCTGAATGCTCCTGCCTCAGATGGCACATAGGGAATGGGTCACAGCCTTTGCTAGCAGGAGAACATCAGCAATGGAAACTTCCAAAATGGCCTCATTTTCATTCCCATCTCAGGTCTGAAGCACTGGAAAGCAAAATGGCTTGCAAACAAGGGTAGCTTCAGACGGGATTCAGCAAATAGATGGGGTATCACAGCATAGGATCTTTTTAACCACATCAGTTTGGGAAATGCAGGTAACATATCTTAAAGTGAGGTTGGTGCCCGTGAATATGAAATAACTGAGGCTATCTCAGGCAGAACAGGAATCCCAAACAAGCTGCATTCGATACTGAGTGAAGAGAGGGAATGCTGCTCCACAGAATGCTGATCAGCATTTTGCAGACAGTACTGGCTGCAAAAGGGTAACAGGGCAGTTGCATCCTTTACAGTGCCAAACCTCTAAAATCCCAAATAGAAGTGAAAATGGAAAACCACGCTGTATCTCATGCTAAACACATAACATGAGTAGGCAAAAAGTGGATTAGTCTCCCTTGGCAACACTGGCCATTAAGGTTAGTCTTGAACAGCTGCTCCCAGTCCTGCCATCCCCGGCTACAGCTCAGTAAGTGGTGGCATCTCAGCCCTCTTCCCCCTTGCTGAGGCAAGCTGGCAGTGTGCAGATAGCCCAACCCGTGCCAGAACCCCCCTGCCTGGGAGCTGTTTATCCAGGAACATCCCCGTACGCCATCCCACACAGTCCCTTTGATCCTTGCCCTGGTGGAGGGCTGTGTGCTAGGGCTGTGAAATAAAGCTGCTGTTAAAATAATCCCACAGTACAGAGGGGATGGGGCCCCTGCTGGGGGACCCTCCTATGATGACATTTCCAAGGAATAAGAACACAGCACCCACATAATCCCAGTCCCATGTGAGATTGTCAGAATACACACAGTCCCAAGGCACACAGGGACCGGCCCAACCGTAACTGAGTGGATGCACAGGAGTTCACATAAAGGACATGAGATGCTGCCCTCAATCCCTATTTCAAACTCCAGCTGGGACCCTATTCCAACTCACATCTTCTGCTCCTGCTTCCATCCCCTCACCGCCTCTTGAAAACACATTTTAGAAGTTTAATTCAGATATAATGCAAAAAACATTTGTCCAAAGACAACTATGCAGAAACAGAGGACCAAGCTCCACTTTCAGGCATTAAGACACTTACATGAACTAGTGGCAAACGCACTTTTTTGACTCAAATAATATTTAATTAAAAAGACAGAACTGCAAGGTTTAGTATTTTGGAAGGGTTCTTTATTGGATTTTGGGGTTTCTTGCTGCTGCTTCTTCTGCTCAATTCCCACAGTGGCTGCCTCCCCCTGAGGTAACTTAAATGCCATGAGATAAAGGCTCCTAATTAACGTACACAGCCAAACACCTAAATCAAGAAATTGGATTGACTTCTTTATTCACCGCCTGCAGAATCATAGAATGGTTTGGGTTGGGAGGGACCTTAAAGCTCATCTAGTTCCAACCCCCTTGCCCTGGGTGAACAAGTCACCACACTTCCATCTAAACGTCCAAACTGTGATGGTTCATCAGTTTGCTGTCAGGGGCACGTGGCAGGGATTTGGGTGAGGTGGTCCGGGCTGCATCTCGCCAGGTCATTTACCAGACCAGGAACTACAGCTCCTGCCTTGTAAAACACCGTCACAGCCAGGAGTGTCAAATCCTGTCACCACCCATAGATCTCTCCCACAGCACGTAGTTAGGAAGGGACCTGTTGTCAGCACTAATGAGGCAGAGAAGAAGGGAGTCACCATTTCATTAAATTTGCACACACTGAGTAAAAAAGTCACACTACTCACCTTGTAGGAGAAGAAACTCACTCACCTGCTCTCCTTACAAGTCCAGCTGGATTAATCACTTAAGGGACTGCCTTACACTTCCACTACCTTTTCCCATTTTTCAGCATTCATGCCTCTCCCAGAACTTCCAGGCAAAGGTGCCCTGTTGGGAGCAACCTATGCTTGGGGCATTTCCTGACACTGACAGGATGAGTCAGCACCTTCTGGGGAGCTGCCCAAGACCTGCTGCAAGGTAGCCCTGCAGGAGGAAGGCTGATATATAGCACAGCTACTCCATACCTGTGGAGACAGAGTTTTTGCAAGAAAATGGACACATGGTGCACCAGCCATAAGGACAAGTGAACAGAGCACGTAGAAAACGTACACAGCGAGAGAATGCTGATGCTTCAAGGACAGGGACAGCAGCCGACGAAAAACATAGACAAAGATAGAAAACTGTCTGATGATTTGTGTGAATAGGTGCATGTTAGCTGGGCAAACAGAGCGAGAGATCCAATTAAATCATTACATGTTTTATGTGTGTGTATTGCTTTGCCAATCATGTAATGTGTGGACGCCTGGACAGGGGGAGCACAGTGTATAATAAGAGTGCTTGGGGGGAATAAAGTGGCTTCTGCTGGATTCATATTGGATCGTGCGTAGTCCGTTTACTCCCGCACATACCTGTTCCAAACCATGCTCACGCTTCTTCAGGCTCAGCAGGACAGACTTGTTCAAGGCACAAAACAGCCCTAAACTCCACCATTTAGTCCTGCCTGGTGTGGGTCACACAGAGATAAAGCAAATGCCCATTTTTATTTAATCCCTAAATTTTTTTTTGTGCACACTTCTTTTATATAGCCGTTATAAACAGCATCAGAGAAAAATATCAGTAATTTCCAACAAATGTTTGACTCACTTTAGCTAATGGCAGTTGCATGGGCATGTTGGAACTAGATGATCTTCCAGGTCCCCTTCCAACCCAAACCATTCTATGTTTCTATGAATAATGAAGCCATTCCATGAAACATAAAACCAATCTGTTTTTAAAAATTTAGAAAGGAAAATGACTAGATGATTTTATTTTTTAGAGCCTTGAAGACTTCTTTGGATTATCCCAAAGGCCTCCCAATAACTGAGAAGAAAATCTCTTTGGTCAGCATTTGTCTTTACGACAAGTTCATCCCAAATGTTGACTGTGAAGAAGGCAGGGTACAGAAGCTTTACATGGATACTGCTGTGGAGGCTGTGCTCCATGCAAACAACACTTACAAGGAGTCAGAGGGGGGAAAGTGTTCAGCACGGTGCAATGCTGAGGAAATGATTCTGTCTGCTTTTCTAACATCACAGGTTCTTCGCAAATATCAGATATATGCAGTGCGTGTGTCTGAAAGAGAGAAATAGTAGTTTTAGAGTCAGGAAATTCCTCCCAATCTGATGGCCCAATAAGATAAAAGAATTGCTCAAACAGAATAAAACAAGTAAGTGGAATACCAATGACTGCCTAATAGCTACAGCCTTCTAGGTAAGCCTGTAAGTGGTTTACTCTGGTTTTTATGCTCATATGACAAAAAAAATACAAATCTTTTAATATGCAAGTAGACAAAAGCAGAATTTTGTTCCCTTCTTCCACATACGCTTTTTCAGTAACGTATGACAAATTAGGCTGTTGAGCATAAAAACCCCCTGTTTTCAGGACGAAATCTCTGCCTCTGTCATACAAGCAGCTTTTTCCAAGAGAAGAGCATCCTCCATGCACCTGGAGATACAGCAAGGAGATGGCGTTTCTCTTTTTGTCCTGCTCAGGCAGGATCAAGCCTTAAATCTGCTAAAAGAAAATAATTGCATGCATGCTCCACTGATAAACCTGTTGCACTCAGGCAGCAGCTGGGAGAGTTAACCTCAATCTGAAATCACCTTTAGCTCTCTGATAGAGAGGTGACACAGGCAGGAAAGTCACCACAAACACTGGGCCTGCAGAAGCATTAGATATGAAGGGACAGCATTTTTGAGTTGCAAAGGTTTGCAGTAAACCCAACTGCAAATGCACAGTGCCCCACGGTGTCACTTAAAATTCCTTCCCCTGCAGATATTCCAGGCTCCACTGTTTTCTATTAGCAGCTCTTTTCTCCTGCATTCCTTTGCCAGTACAGATGAAGGTCAGAGGAGAGCAATTCAGCACAAGTTGACCAGAAGTTCAGCGCTCATCTCACTACACAGATGTAATTGAGGCATCAAACCTCAAGGACAGCACCCACTTTCCCCTTGCAATATGTGCCAGACCCCAAAAATCAAACCAGATGGTGAGCTACTCCCTTCGAAACACATTTTATTCATCATGAAGTCTATTTCAAGCAACCCTGTGTGTCACCTGTCAGGGTAAATGCAGATGAGTCTTCCCAGATTTCAAATTCAAGTGGATGCGTATTTCCCAAGAAGGGAGATATAAATGTAGTTTTGTGTTGGGGGCATTTCCCAGCCAAAATGCCATGGGTTTAACGTGATGCACAATCGCATCAGAGGACCAAAGGTACCCAGGCTGTCAAGCAGCTTCCAAGGTGTAGGTGTCCATATAAATCTGTGCACTTGCCATCTAAATTTCACACAGCAGCATGCTGTGACACATTAAGATGGTTTGTTCATTAAAAACCGAAATTAAGATATGCGTTGTCCCTGAAAAGAACAGATTGCATACATAAGGCTTAGCATGATAGTCTGTCTGAAGTTAAGATATGTGTTGTCCTTAAAAGGGACAGATTGCATACACAGGGCTTAACTCAAGAAACCACAGAATATCCTGTAGAATAAACATGACGTACATCAAAGTAGAAGCTGTGTAAGCGCATAACCAAGTATGGAAAGTTCACAGATAAGGCACCGAGGAAGATGAGGAACCTTCATCCCCGCGATCACTAGGAAGCAGAAAAAAAAACCCCTAGCAACAACTCGCCCAGACGCAGAGAACACAGGAAGAACAACGTGGCACCGGAACAAGAAGAGTATAAAACTGGGGACTTTTGGGAGGGAGGGCGCGAGCCGTTGGTGGAGCGGTGACTCCCCGGCTGCCCAGCACTGTTTTATTTGCTGTCGCTTGCTTAATAAACTAATTCGATCTAATTGACTTTGCCTCCACCAATTATTTGAGGCTAACTTATAACAGCCTACCAAGGATGACAAGCAAGTAAATCCTTCATCTCCCTCTCCCTTTCCTCTTCTTCCCTGTTGCTAGCAGCTCTTTGGTCTGCCACTGCCTCTAAAAGGTTTCCACTGCTCATACCTGCTGTGTGAGAGGAAGACTCAGCTCTCTGGGCTCTCAGAAGGGAGCAGAGACACAAGAAGCAGTTTGGGGAGCAGAGGCCCCCCAGCATGGGAGCTCCCAGCAGCAGGCACAGACGTGGCCCATCAGGTCCCTGCCACGGTTTGCCCTCTCTCAGCACCTCACACACACTGAGCTCCACACGGGGCTTCCCATTGAGCTCACCAAGCCTGGGCTTCCCATCTCCCAACCCAGAAACCTTCTCCATAAGAAACAGGTCAAGTGAGTGATAAAATTCAGCACGGGAGAAAAAAAAAAAGAAACACAACCAACAAAAAAACCCCCCAAAAGTATAAAAACCACCACACATAACTTTTCAAGACTGACCTAAATGAGATGAAGCATTAGGTCAGATCACAGATTTCAAGACTGTTTTTTGCCACCACAGAAGGTCTAACATCTTAGCAAATTATCCATGAAAGTAGACACAGCACCAGCAGGCCTTTGTTTTTCTTTCCCTGTGAGGGTTTTTTTTATTTACAGACTGCAGCTAAGGTTCCCAGATGACAGAAACCCCCATCTCCATGTGCTGTGCAACACCCTGAAGGTGTCACACCTTCACTTCAAATGAACATCTTGCAACCAAGGGCTCTTACCTGCCTCAGAGGTCTTCAGGGGAAGCATCACACTCAAGCAGATTCTGTGTTTAGAAAGAAGCAACATCCCTGGCAGCTGGTATTGTGAATATTACTTAGAAATTCACACCATTTGTCTACTTGTTCCTCTCTGACAGGCAGACCTAAAAGCAACACAAATATTGATCCAGCTGGGACAGAGGTGTGTCATCTTTTTTAACACCCTCACAATTCTCTGCTCAAGGGGCTGGAGTTTAAAAACCTTTTGCAGACTTGGACAAACCGATTTTGAAAATTACCTGAATTATGCTTTAATTATTCTGCATTTAATCACATTAAAATATTGAAATGGCTTTATTTCTGAGCACATTTCTCCCACCAGTTTCCTCAAATAAATTAGTTTTGAAAATCTGATTCAGGACAGTTTCACTTGGCTTTCAGAAAGGGCAGTAAAGAAAAGGATGAGATATACCAAGGGCAATATGCATACATTCTTAAAATAAACACCTTCTATGCTAAAGAAACATTTAATCTATTTCTTTGTACACAAAGAAATTGGTTTGTTACCTGACTTCTTTCAAGAAGCAAAGATAATCAATGGTATTATACAAATGACAAGCTGAGTTACTGATCAGAGCTGGTGTAAGAACAGATAAAACTACAGTTAAAAGCCCAGGTTAAGGTCAAAGAAAACTTATAATTAAATAAATTATAAATTTCACACATGACAACATTTAGCTCCATTTGGGGTTTGATAGCTTCTGCTTTAAATGTAGACAAACTATACTAAATTAATATAATTAAAATACAGAGCTGTCAGTGTCTGTGCTATTAACAAGAACAGATTTATAAATTAATTCTGAGATGGAACAAGAAATCCAGGACATTTCCATCTCCATATTTGTTTTTACCTAATCTGATTTACGAGATGCTCTGAGGCCTAATACCCAGTATGGGATGAAACAGTAAGATTAAGTAGCATGAAAAACAGGCTTTAGTTTCCCCCCCAATAGATATCATTAAAGTATTAAATATACACAGATGTTGGTGTTAAGTTATGACAAGGATGCAAAAAGAATCAAGTTCTCTCTTTTAAAAAGTACCAATTAAAAACAGTGTCCTGGAGCTGGGATTTAGGGACACTAGAATAGGAAAACCACTCTCCAACACAAAGCTTGGGAAAATCACAAAGTCAGCATCTTTGTGCTCTCCCATCCATAGAGAACAACTCCTGAGCCTGGTGCGTGCTCAGCTAAGGACAGCGTGGCCCAAGAGGCCCTGGGGAGCACTGCAAGGTTGAGACAGTGACAATACCCCAAAAAACAGTGCACCCCCTTCCCTCAGGCCTCTCCTTGCCCCACGTATTGAATTCCTCCACTCAGGGGAGAAGGGGGGGAAGCTTGGCTTAGCCAAGCACAGCAGTCCAGCCACTTCAGCCTGGGGAATAGAAGGGAGCTAATTTCCTCTGCTAAAAAACCAGGCTTATCAAGCTGGTGTTAAACCCTGGGTAACAAACTCCCATTGCCTGGAAATCCCTCCAGCAGGACCCGTGCACCTGGGAAATGGTTACCGATTGCTTTCATCCCTCTGTACCCACCCAAAGAGATCCTCAATGGCCTCATTAACATTTTTCAAAAGTGTAGGGAAAGTGGCAGTTCTGCAGTATAAAAAACTTGCTGTAAGAGACTGAAGGGTTTGAGGGGAGCTTTGGTGGGCATTATCAGGGAAAGCTTAACTCACAGGAGCTGAAGGGCACCCCTGGGTGTAGTCTGGAATAACTCAAAATAGATAAAAGGAAAGATATTATTAAAGAAAAAATTGATGGTAAGTACCAGGTTGATCCTGCTATCCAAGTGTATATCCAGTCAAGAGGGTTCCTTAGCCTGGTGTTTCTGCTGTAAAGACCATGGATCCAAAGGCTAATGCTGGTACCTCTAGCAGTATTATTTAGGCCACAGAGTTAAAATAGGTAGTGTTAAAAACGGTTGAGCATTTCTTAAAACAAGATGTTACTAAAGAGTTAATTGATTACATTTAATGTTATAAATGGTTCTGTGTTAATTAAGTAGAGTTGTTACTGTTAAAGAGGGAGTAGTCATAATTAGGTAGTGTTACCGTTTCCTCTTTAACTGTTGGTGGTTATAAAGTTAAAAGGTTTCGGGTAACCCTTTAGTGATGTTCCCTAATGTTTAAGTGTGTGGTTGCCCCCAGAAGGATGGGGATCTTTCTAGCATGTTTCAGGCAGGCCACAGTGCTGCCACCCGGATCCCAATTGGACTAGACCAGGACCAATCAGACGCCACCGCCCAGGAATGATTGGACAGGGATGCTCCTAGGAAACGAGCCAATCACCATGGAGGAAAGGAACCAATCGCGCGGAGGATCCAAAAGCGACCAATGAAGAGCTAAGGACAGCTTATAAAACCAGACTGATGCTTTGCACCAGGTCCTTTTCTCTCACCGCGCTGGCAGGGAAAGCACCCGGCGTTGTGCCCACACTGCTTGAGTCTGCTTTGTCCTTTCATTCTCAGCTGTTCTGTTATTAATAAATTGTTAAATCACAATGGCGTGAGACCGTCCTTCTCACAGGTAGGGCCTTTCAGCCTGCCTGAAGTACTAGACACAGAACAGTGCCTTATTTCTCCTTTATTTCCCAGTCTGGAGTTCTGGTTTTACAAAATGCCACTCAGCTCCAGAGGCACAGTATAAACATCCAGTCACACTGCAGGCAGACTACAGGGACAAGCAATGGGATGCTTTAAAGCAAGAATTCAAGGAGCTGTGTGAAGGAAGCTGTTCCAGCACCCCAGTCTGCCTCCGAGCTGCGGTTTGCAGGGAGCTGAACCCACGTCAATACCATGGAATTACACCTTTGGCTCCTGCCTCAGAGCTCACGGCTGGAGCGGCACCGGCTCCGCACTCCGCCCCGCATTAAGCAGACCGAGGCCTCGGGTGTATCCCCCAGCCTCAGCGCAGCAAGTGCCTCTGCTGAGGCTCACGAAGCTATTGTCATAAATAAGATGATGGATTGGCTTTTGCATATGGGACTGAAAGGAATGAGGCACTTGTCTTTACAAATAAACCGTGGGCCTGCTGATAGATAAAAACTAGCACTAAGAGATAAAAGAAACAATGGGAAAGGATTCCACTGACTGATGAATGGAAAGAGAGATTTGTCTTTATAAGTAAACTGTAGGCCTGCTGCTAAATGAAATTGAATATCAAAAGATGAAAGAAACAATGAGGAGAAACATAAATTTCATAGGAATTTACAAAAAAAAAAAAGGCAAAGGGGTGTATACATTAAAAGGAAATCCTAAAAATTAGGTGTTCCGGGAAGTCTGTACCTCTCAAGTACCTCAGCCAATGGGGAAAAAGAGAGGGAAAATAAGGCCGGGAAATTAGTATAAACAGGAGGCTGCGTCCTCTAAAAATTTGAGAGACTGCAGGGGAATGCCCCATGGCCTCTCCCTTTATTCGAATAAAGTAACAGGACTCCTCTGTCTCCTCTTTGGACATAAACCTCTGGTGTTGGTAGATTAATTTTCCTGACAGGATCCTAAAGTGATTAGGTTAATGTTAATTGTTGTTCATTAAGAAGGTTCATTAATGTTCTTTTTAATGCAATCCTAGAACTCCGTTGCTACCCCAAAAATCCCAGTTTAAATGTTTTCAAGAGTTTTCTAAAGTTTTCCAAAGTTGTATACCCAATGTCCCCTTGTCTTTATGATTTCCCCTGATGTGCGTTTTGGATTTTAAGTTGAAGAAATTGTAATTATTTAAAAGGTGGTTTGTCTTCTATCCAAGGCAATGGCTCCCTTAACATCTCTTCCTAAAGGTAACAACCCCTCACCCCTTCTACCAAGTGCTATTTTTAGTAACGGACAGTTAGCCTGCAGCTTAGCACGATCGCAACCCCGGAATTTTAATGAGGGTCTTTCCCATCGCTTCTAGAGACAACACGCCATTGGTGGGAAAGACGGACCTGCCCCGGATCAAGCCCAAATCAGCCACCACCAAGGAGGCGGAACAGGGAGGGGCCAGAGGGGTATAAAAGCGGGTGTCTGCGCTTATTTACAGACTGCAGGCTGCCTTTTTGCCTTCGATTAGCGAGGTAGAAGCCCAGTGAGGTGGAGCGGGTCACAGCTCTTTCTGTAGCCAGCCTTAACTTACCTTTGTCTTGGGTTAGCTGAGACGAAACACCTCTCCGCCAACCCCTGTGTTGGGTCTTCAACCTTTTTGGTTTAAAGTGTCTCTGATCTCCGGTCCCGGGTTTCGTTATTTTTCTTTTAATCAGAACCGAATTTATTACTTTCTTAATTATTTTATGTTAATAAAATCTTCCTTTTTTTAATTAAAAGTGGAGTTATTCGTTTTTATAACACTATGGAACTATTTTAGTTGCTATCTAGGGCATTATTTGACAGGTAACTCGAGATAAGTAAGAGTTTCGTTTTCTCATGAGCCAAAGGGTTGTCAGGGTGAGATTTGTCCTGTTGTTTACCTGACACTGGCTTAAATTCGGCTCTTTTCCTGTGCTGAGTGTCTCTTAACTCATGCTGAAAACACCACACGGAAATTCTCAGCAGTGAGCACCAAGTCAGGCTGATCATCCAAAAGGTGTCCCAAACGCTCAGAGCGGTGTGGGGCAGCTCGGGGCTCCTCTGTTGGAGAGAGCTGCCATGGCCTCGAGTACAAGAACAACCTCTCACAGTGTTGTGCTCTGGGAACCAGAGTGCCGGGCACGGCGCTGACAGCAAGAAGACTCATTAAGAGGCAGCTCTGGCAGTTGTTTTTAAGATAATTACATCCTGAAGGAAATCACACCTTTGTAGTCTCATGGCTGGATATTGACACAGCCCTAAGCAGGAACGGCAAGGTCTACTGTGATTTGTTTGATCATGTCAATGGAGGGAACAAACAAAGATATGACTGCTTAATATGGTAGAAATTAGTACCTACTAATTCTGATAAATAAATGCTTGGTGATTCCTTACCTGCCATCACCTGGTAGTGCTGGATGCTTTAGCTGTAGGCTGACTGTACCTTTTCCTTTTGAACTGAATTCTCCTCTTTGCAAATGGAGCAGTGGAACAGCCCACACAGCATTTCCTTTTCATCCCTCACACGCACACAACCCTTGAAAAGTGATAAATCATAACAAAGCAGAGTCATTCAAGGGAAGTCTTCTATGGCACTGCCTACCAGCCCTCGTTCCAGTCTCATCACAAACACTCCAAAAACCAACAAAGAGAGGAATAGATGCAGGGGAAAAAAAAAAAAANAAAAAAAAAAAAAAAAAAAAAAAAAAAGACTATCTGAGAGGGACAAGGACAAGCAAGCTCTGAAATTAGTAGCTGGATAAAGAAGGAACCTTGAGGAACTTGGGCTAAATGAAAACAATTCAGTTCAATCACAAATTGCTAAGATTTTCCCAGACAACTTTGCACAAAACCAGGAAAAAACTGAAACTTTACAAACTTCTTTGGAAGGAAAAATAATAGATAAGAGGAATGAATAGCCAGGAGTGGGACAAGCTCAAGGACACCACAGACCAGGACTATTGTGGAGCCCCTTACTCTCCCGTTCCCCAGCATAAACGCACAAAAAATCCCCCAAAACCAAACAGAAAGTCTGAATTTCTCCATTATTCCCCACTTCTTCCAGACCAGTAATTAATAATTACTAAGCCATATTCATGGATGGCTTGTCAAGATTGTCTTGCAAGACAAATGGCTCTAGTGAGTTTTATACTGCCAAGAATATTTATTGGATATGAAACAGACTTCTCCTGACTCCCAGGAGGGTCCAAGGGCCATCACAAGGAAATGCACTTCTAGGAAAAATAGAGCAAAAGAGCAGCTCCCCTCAGAAATATTAGCACAGTCTTTTTAACAAGCACCCAGCAAATAACACATTTTAAAAAAGGAAAACCATTACCCTAGGTATATTTACTTCTCTATCAGCAGAGAGGCCTTGACGCAATGGATTAAACATCTGAGGAGCCTCTCCTGACTCCAGGGAGAAATGGGTCAGGCAATCTGTCACTCAAAATTACTCATGTTAGATGATTTCAATCCATTAGCACTGCCTTAAATCTGAGTTAGAATGAAAATATACCGCATCCAGTGGTGTAGATGTCTTGAAACCATCAGAGGTAGAGCCTAAGTAAACAGTGTGCTGACTGATCAAATACATATGGAGCATGCAGCAAAATAAAGCACATATTAACTTGGGTAAATAGTACTTTTGTCAAAATATCTCCTACAAATTTACACAAGTCTAAATGGTGTTTACCCAAGAGTCCAAAGTAACTCCCAAGCTACCACAGTATTCTGCCCTTTCCCAGGTTAAGTGTTCACAACTGTTGATCCATGCTGGTGGTGCACTACCATTTCCAAACAAAGGCCTCCATGGCTACAGAGGATGGATCCATGGCTGGATTCTTGGGGAATATTTACCCTGCCTGTCACACGTGGATGTGACACTGAAACGGAGCACCCCATGTGCATGGTGTCATTCCCTGCATCCTGAAATCCTCAACATAACCCTGCTGCTGAGAGTTTCATGATTGCATCTGCTGAAGTTAGTTTATTTTATGCTAAATGCTCATCTTTGGAACTGTGCTGTTTCTGTTACACCTTTTCTCTGCTCCCTGCTTTTGCAGCACACATCGTCCCTTCAGCAGCAAAGCTTGGGGCTTATTTCCTTCCTCACACATTGCCAGCACCCCTGTAAAATTTTAGAGGCTCAGCAAGGTTCAGTAGATATTTGCTGGGAGCTGAAAACAAGCAGTAACCTGCGTGGCAGTGACTGTGCAAAAGGACAGCAAGAAACAACACTTTACCTGTTGCTGAAAACATCTGACAAACCAAAAAAAAGGAAGCTGGCAATAATCTGCAAGAGCCATTCCTTTGGGAATCGACCAAAACTGCTCATGTCAAGTGTTTTTGGCAACAGAATCCCAAAATTCCTTCCTTTTCACTGCCTTAGGGTTTTCTTGCTACTCCTTCCCTCCAGAACCAGCTGCATAAGCACTAATCTCTTGAACTCTGCCTGCAGCTTGCTAACACAGCATTTAGTTTGAGCCCTAGGAGAAGTAGGTGGAAACCAGTAATTATTTGCAGAAGGGATTGCATTGTACCACTGATAACCAAAATGGCTTTGTTCCTTCTTTGCTTGTACTTATTTATTTCTTTGAAATGCCTTTGGATGACACAAATAATTACTTATTCCATCAGACTCCACAAAGGCCAAAGGAGAGCCCACTGTTGTGGTTCAAATCATGCAAAATAACCCAGAATTGTTAACCAGGGCTTGTAATTGCAAACAAATCAAAGAACCAGTACAAAATACATCCACAGTCATTACTGGCAAAATTAACACTTCTACACTCCTTTTTCCACCTGACTTCAAACATTGTTCCTTCACTTTGTTCAAGTGCTGTTTCTTTCACACAGCTTCACACTGAAACTCTTCTTCTGCCTGGTGCCAGCACTTACCTTGCTGATATTCCTGGTGCCAGCCAGGGAGTTTGGTGGCTGCAGCCAGCAGCTGAGCCACAGGAGCTGGCCACAGTGGTACCTGGGAGTTGGGCAGTATGAGAACCCTGTTCCTTGTGTACCACACAGGAAGAAAAGGCCTCTGTCTCTTTAGGTCTTTTTAAATTAATTGTCTTTCCTTAAATGCAACCAGAAAATCAATCACAGTTTATTGACCTAATGAAAACATTTCCCTACACACATGCACAGACACACAGAGCATAATTAAACAGTGTCAGGGCCCTGAGTGCACTCAAAGGCTCTCAATCAGCCTGACCATCCTCACCTGGGACCCCCAGCCAAACCTTTGGCTACAGTGCAGAAGCTCTGGATAAACTCAGGCTGCACTCCCACCCCTCACCTGAGCTGTGTAATTGTCTGTTTTCAACCCTGTCTCCTGGCATAGACGCTGAACCTACCCTGTAGTCATCCATCTCCCCATCCCCACCCTGCTGCTCCTGTCCTCTCTCCTGCTGCTGATGCCCTGCATGGACCTGTTACAAATGGATGTGAGGGTCTAGCTAAGTCTCTGCCTTTTGCCCTGGTCTCCGGCAGCAGGCAGTAGCTTTATTGGAGTGGCCAGCACCCCAAAACCCACTCTCGTATGCAAGTTCTTTAATAATGGCTGATTCAATCTATTAGAGAACAAATTATTTATTTAATAGACACAAAACTAACAGACATAAGACTGAAAACAAACGATACACTATGCAGGAATAAGAATAAAAAGAAACTGATAGTAGGAGTATATAGCGCAAGGTTAAAGGTACCAATAATTGTATGGCTAGCAAAGAAATAAGATAACTTAGGATCCAATGTATCTTCCCATCAAATTGTTGGTGGGGCACACGTCAAGACCCTTTCCCTGAATTCCCAGGACAGTAACCTCAGAACTTGCTTCCAAATGCCGGGGAGAAGTCCCCCACACTCTCAGGGTGTGTGTGTAGAAGGCTTCTGCCTCTGTGTTAACTCATGTGTCTTGTATAGTTTGTAAAACAGTGTCTCTCAGTCAAGAATATTTCTTTTATCTCTTTCCACATCTGCTCTCCAGAATAAGATGTTGATTCTTAGCTGGGGCTTGAGCTCTTTTGGCGTCAGAGATGACCCCTTGCTGGGCCTTTCAGCCCCTGGGTTCTCTCTTCCATATCTGCACCAACTATCTGTGGTTCAGAGGGGGAGGATATGTCCTGCCACAGGACCACGGTGTGGTGACTCTTTGTCTGTGAGCTGCTGGACCCTGTTACCAGCTCCCTGCTCTGCCCAAACCCTGTGGGGCTGCTCTCTGGCCAGCGAAGGTTCTGGGGTCTCCCTTGGCTCCCAGCTCACCCCATGCCTTATGAAGGAGTTCCCTCACAGGCAAGGCCAGAGGAGTGCCTCCAAGTCAGCAGCAAACTTTCCACAAAGTTGTATTCCCTTTACAGAAGAAAACATCCCCAGATTTTACAGGTCCTGCAGAGATTAGAACCTCCTCCTCTAGAGGTCTTAGTTAACCCTTTTAGATATTCAGGTGTGCTGCACTTAAACCTAAGCCTAATTTCAGGAAGTAAATTAATCTGAGCTTAGAAAAAGATAGAAAACTCCTGTTGTCCCCAACCAGATGTGACTAGATGTTTAAACAGCACAAGCATGACACAGAATCTGCATTTCACAGCAGAGAAGCAGTTTGTATATAGACCAGCAAGCAGCACTACCAGGAGTGTGATAAAAATTATCCTTTCCCGAGTTTAAATTTTTTAAAAAAATACAGTTCAGTTAACCAGTCACCTACACTCAGCTATGATTTTTGCATATATCATTAGGAAAAGTGAGAGGGAGGGTAATTATCCACTGGAAAAAGCTTGTCCCAAGGAAGGGCCCGAATTAGGACCTGCATCAGAGAGTTGCAGCTTTTTGAAAGGCAAATTCAGGTAAATGAAGTTACTGTACTTCAGATGCAACAGAAAGAAACTGATGGAAGTAAGGAGTAAATGAGGTGAATCAGAAGTTCTGTTTAAACAAAACCTGTTCCACCATTGAAAAAATAAAATGTAGCAGCTGTAGCATTCAAAACAAAAGCTATTTCCTAGAGTATTAGAGAGATAATAGTAACCAGTGAGCACTGCAGAACTTCTGTAAAGAAAACTAGATGATCAAATTAGCACAGACAAAAGGCTTACTGCTACATGACATTAATATAGCCCCTGGAAACACAAAATACAAGAGAATGAAAATTCAGAGACCACAATTTGGGAATCGGATATTAGATCTCATTGCTAACTAAAAGCAACTTCTGAGCCCATCCCACTTTTGAGGGGGCTTTTGGGAAACACAAAGCAATGCTTGAGGCAAATCATTCAGGAGATCAGACGGATTTAGAGTAGTTTTTAATCACTGTTTGCCATTCCATTACGCACACAAATCAAAGATTTACTACAGCATCCTCTGATCCCAGTCATTTGTTCCGGCACAGTCAGGCCACAGACTGACCCTGAAACCATCCCATCTCCACTGGCTGCCACCAGACTCCAGCACAACTTCCCATAGGAGACACATATTCGTGCAGACACCTCAGCCCTCCAGCAATTCTTTCTTGCTTCTTCCCCTGTTTCCCTCTTTTAAACTTCAAAGACTAGCTGGGCTGACCAACACTGGATTTCTTGCCCTGGCTGGGAAAGCCTGTGATGATTTCAGGGACAGGCTGGAGCTGTGCCTCTGGCACAGCAGCACTGCTGCCACGCCTTGAGGAGGCTGCCAAGATGTCTGGACAGAAGCTCCTTCCTCTCCCTCTTCTTCCACTGGTTTCTCCTGAGATTTTAGCTACTGGTTCACTTTCTTCTCAGCGTCTCTGCAGACAAAAGTCAGGCATAAGCATCTGTCAAACTAGGACTTCAAAACTGTCAAACACATTTCTCCTCTTTGCCCCACATAAAAATTCTCTTCTGCTCTCAAGCAATTCAATTTTTTTTTCCTTTTTTATAGCTAATAAAAACAATTTTCCTGCAAGCAGAAGCCATGGGGCCAGGCAAGCAAACACATCCTCTCTTTAAATCCCAGGCTGTGCTTTGCTGTCAGCACCACACAGTGACCTGTCTGCACCCGGCCAGAGACAAACCAGACCTCAAACTCTTCACACACACCTCGAGTTACACCCACCCACTTCTTGAAACAGCTCACACATGTAATTGCTCCCTACCTGGACGCTCATTTCCTAGTGGAACTCACTCCCTGTTTGAGTCTTTGGTTAAAAAGAAAAGAGTTTAAGGACACTGAAAGGCTTTCAAAGACATTTGATAGAGCTGAAAAAAAAGTGACAGGAACACCTGTCCTGCCTATAGCAAAGGCTTGGAACTAGATGATATTTAAGGTCCCTTCCAACCCTAACCATTCTATGAATGGATTGCATCAATTATATGTTTATTAGCCCGTTCAGGTTAGGGGGGGTTTATCCTACTCAAAAAGCAGAAGTAGACATTTACAGTAAAAACCTTCAGTTATTTACTGATTTATTGACAACAGTTAATATTCATGCCATGAATTATTCTTCAATCTGAATGTGGAATAAAAAAAATGCTTGGAAGGGGTGAGATGGTACAGCACAATCTGGCTCACCCATTTCCTCTTTGTTACTGTGAAATTTATATCCTTGTCTCAGTTGGTACCTGATGTCATTTAGATATTGAGAAACATTGGACTGTACTAGAGGTCCACTGCTTTAAAACTTATGGGTTTTTCTTGACCTGTCATTGTTTCCCTGCAAAGTAATGTCCAAATGGCATCTCTGACATTTCAAAGTGACAGCAAACAGGCTGAGTAAGTGCACTCTCTGGAGGGGAAAATAAAAAAGAAACCAGCAACAGAAGAAGAAAGCATTTGTTTACTGCAGGGTAATGAATTCTCAGAGCTGGGCTAAGCAGCCAGGCTGTTACAATGAGAATCTGAGAGTTCTCACTTTAAAGTTTGGCTTCTGAACAGTAAATAGAGGGAGGCCCCATTAAATCATTTTGTGTAAGGAAAGAAAAGGTGAAAAAAGAACTACAAATATCCATCTGGGAAGCATATCTACGCCTTATTATGAATACTACTATCAAGTTTTCCAGTTAAACCTGGAATGCATCTGCCATAAAAGTCAGTTCTCTGTTTACAAATGAAAAAAAGCACACGAAGTAAAGCAGTGCCTATACCAAGAAACCTCCCAGATGCTGGGAACCTGCAGGAGCCATCAGGCCAGACACATAGTAACTTCCAGCATTCTGCTATCTCATTTCAATAGGACATAAACTAATGACACTGGGAAAATATGCTAAGTGCAAGAATGATACTTTGCTGCTCAGCAAGAATTTCTGAAGATCTGAAGCGCAGCAGTCTCTGGGCTATTATTCAGATACAGTGGATAAGGCTGTGCAAGGCAGCTTTGCACTCTGCGATAGAAGTGATTTCTGAACTAAAAAAGGAGCTAATTCTGTGGAAGGTTGAATGCCACAGCAATCCATGCACATTAAAATGAAATGAATATAATGGATTTCATAGTGGGAACAGAGTTCAGCACCACAGAATCACAGGTAACTCCACAATAGGCTGCTATGTAAAGTCACTGGTAAATAGAGCACTTCAGTCTTTATTGCAAAGGGAATGGATATACACAATTAAATGTCATTTTAGGAAATGCACCCTCCTCCTCCTCCTCCCTGCCAGTATGAGGCTGGCATTTGACTTGACATGAAAACAAGGAATGTAGGCACTGGCAGCCAGTGTTCACCTTGCACATTCAAGCAAGGACCTGGTCTGCTCCTGCCCTAACACAGATGGGGAGCACATCCACTGAAAACATTCAGAACCTGGAAAACTGGAGGGAAGGCAGTTCTGTTTCCTGTACATTTCAAGAGCACAGAATGCTAAGCCACCTGATAATAAATTACCCCACTCAAGCTTTAGGGGGCAAGCTGACAAATTGCATTTCTTCTGATTTACTCTTTCATAAGAAAATCATCGTGCCTCCTGGAGATGCAGATATTGCTGTATCAGCCTGCTCTTTGCAAGATTACAAAGGGAGCACTGAAAAGCATTTCTAGCAATGGCTTTTCACAGGTAAAGAGATTTGCAGAAATGCTGACTACTCACTCAATTTTATATTTTCCTCCCCAGTACACACAGCAGACACATCAAAACATCCCTTGAGCTAAAACATCGTGGAGTAAACTTGGAATAAACTGAAATAAATAAAAATTAATGCATTTAATTTAAAAATGAAATATTATTCTAACTGAGGGGTTCAATTTCAATTCCCACTCCAATAGTTCCCACAGCCTCACACCTGATGTGCCTGATCTGATCAACAGCCTCACAGAGGGGAGTCTCCACCAAATTACTGATGGCTGATGGAAAACCTGCTCTGAGAGTCAAGCCTGGAGTCTCCTGCTAATTCTCATCTCAAATAGCGTCTGTTTCTGAGGATCACCCTTCACAAAAGATACACACTAATGAGAAAGCATCCAGAGACTCCAACTAAGAGAGATCAGGGTTTTAGGAACCATGACCTCGTAGGATTAATCAAAGGATTAATGGACTTGGGTTTTAATGTCAGGAAGAGAGCTGTGAAGGAGCCTTCCAGTACACGAAAGGATACTGCAAAGAAAAAGGGAATAAACTTCTCCTAGTGTTCCATGATGAGGGCAGGGAGTGGACAGGGATGATAGGAGCAAGCTTTCCACCCAGGAGGAGAAGGCAGAGCTGCACAGCCAGAGGCTGGTAAGGACAACACGATCACAGTAATCACAGACCAACTGGATGTCAAGAATTCATAAAAAGAAACATGCTATCAAAAGAGCCCAAGTCGTTTTTGCTCTTGTTCACCCTCATTTCCTTAGCCTGCATGGAGCCTTCTTAACTGGCCATTTATGCACACTCCAATCTCTTGGGAATTAAGGGAATTCCATAGCTTTACACCAACTCTTTCTATCAACTAAGCCTCCCTACAACCCTCCTGATCGTTGTTGCATGCTCAGAGTCACAAGGCATTAATCCCAGCACTGGCAGTACTGAAGGTAAGAGAGGTTGGAGAGAGGTAGTTCAAAAGACTAAAATACTGGAGAGGTTTTAAAGACCATTTTCTACCAACTGTATCTGAATTTTACACAGTTCCTACAAAGGCATTGTAAAAATCCCTTTCCCCTTGGAAAGGACTGCAACTTGCTTTAACATTATGGCATCGCAGATTTTCCTCACCCTCCCTCAGAGCATTGGAACTTTTCTGTAAATTTCCTGACTTGTTTTGCAAATTAATTTGGGCATGCAAATATGGCTCCAGAGGCTAATTCTCCCTATGCTGGCACTCTAATTATACTCAAGGAAAAGCAGCAGCTGAGGACAGAATGCTGCTGCACTGCCAGGGCAGTGCCCACCATCGTTGGGAGCAGGAGTTAATGCACTGCAGCTGCCAGGATGTATGGGATCCGACAGGTCTAACAGACCCCCAAAACCCCACTGCAGAGGGCCCTGCAAGCGAAATGGCAGGTCCAGATATTTTAATCTTTTGGCCTCTAGACATTTCAAGTCTTGGAATAACTCATGGAGAAGAGGCAAATGCTGTTAAGTACCCCAAACCGTTCGCCTGATATAATTTGAGGGGAAAAAAAACCCGAGACATTTCTGGCTGTGATGGGGGCAACCTACTAGAAAATAAGTGTTAAATCAGCTCAGGTGCTCACTCCAAGTACAACCTAGCATTTGCTAACAGCTACCAAAGAGATTCCTGTGTTCGTCAACCTTGTTCTGATTCAGCATAATCATCCAACAATCAATACCTCCCCTTGTGACAGTCCAGCAACTCAAAAGCTGCATTTCAATGCTGCCCACATCTAGGCATTGTCAAATCTGACTCTGGTTCACAGTATTCACTGCTTTTTAGGCCAGCTGTCCTCTCCTGTGGGCAACGGAGATCAACAGCTCAGTTGTACCCACACCAGACCAAGGGTTATTCAGACCTCCCTTAATTTCGTCCACCATCCTAAAACTTGTAATACAATTACATAAGGTTGCACATATTGCTACTACTACTTCGTAAATGCAAGCTGGTCAGACTCAACTACCCTCTAAGTCCTGAACTAGCAAACCATGAGGAACAAGTGCTCCTTCCTCAGAGGAGAAAAAACAAATGTAAATGGACAGGCACAATTTTGAAGGTCAGTGGAAGTTCTTTCCTCCTTCCAAACTGTGCAACATACCTAAAACTGCAAAATTCACTACTGCTGAGGAGAGGGGGAAAAAGACCCCTATGGTGTAATTAGGGACAAAAATGCTGCTCAGAATAAATGCCCAACAGGCACCAGGGGAACCATGAGTGTAAAATTCACACTTGTTTGGACACCATCTGCCAAGACATCAAAAATGCAATTCCAGGCACAAAAAGAAGCATAACAAATTCAAGAACATGCCAAGCACAAGGGTTCTGAAATCCTAGCTCTGAGAGGCCAGGAAGGAAAGAACTGACAAGATGAGAAACATGTTTCTTGCCACAGATGGTCACTCCATAAATGTCTACAGTTCTAGGAAGATAAGCCAGTACAAACAAGAGAGCATGTTTGTACTTTTGAGAATCAGCACAATAGCTGGGTTTGAAGTACTTGTACTTAGTGGCAGAAATTACTTACTACATACTCTTTTTCAGTATAGAATAGGGTCACTATGCAGTAAATATCTTAGTCCAGAAACACATCCAAGCATTTACTCATGGCTGCTCCTGGTCTCTCTCTCACACGGAGCTGTGTTCCTCAGAGACAACTCCACTCTGCACTTCAGACAAACGGTCAGTGTAGGGCAGCACCAGGATCCCTGATTTATACGTGTTTAAAATTCAGTCCAAGACATCGAGCAATGAGCTTCAGAAAGCAAACATAGCCCTGATATGGCTTTCCCTTCCTATTACTTGGGATTTAGAAATTATTCTGATTAAAATTTTCTTGTGAGTGCTAAAGTCAGAGGATAAAATGCCAACAGGCAGTTTACAGCAACCGTTACCTCTGTAAGCCAGATAAACAGCAGGATGTCTGTCCTGTGCTAAGGCTGCTCTGGGCTGAGGGTTAACTGCACAGCAGTTTCCAAAGCAAGGATGGCTAAGCAAAACAAAATAATAAAGCCTTAAAGAAGAAGCTACAGGCCCCAAAATACATCTTCCCCGTACAAGGTATAGAACACAGGTGCATTTGCTAACAAGTCAGAGTAATTTTGTCCCATGCCTCTCCTATAAAGATGTCTGCAGAGATTATTCTTCATTCTGTTTCCATCCTAAACCACTGGGGAGGCTTCTTCCCCCTGCCCTGCACCCCTCCTCCCCCAGCCTTCTGTAGCAGAAAGTGCTAAGAAAATAAACTTTATTCCTCACATTGGTATTTGAGCAACTATTTCAGATGAGACAGGACTGTGGCTTTTGGTGAACTCCTGGACTGTCAATTAGGCTTTTAATTAATCAATCAATCTCTAATCCATGTAACCTGAACAACATATTCAGCCCGTGGCAGCAGCACCCTCAGAGAGAAGAGAGAAAACAGTGAGAGGAGCTCATTTGCTGACACTCCCCCTGCCTGGTGAAGCTGTTCTCCATCCCCTCCCCGGGTGGCATCCTGAGTAATAACCCTGTGCTCCTTGAAAAAGGAGTGGGTACAGGCTTCATACTGAGATAAGGCTCCACATTAAATTAGAGCACAGGGATTTGGTGCTAAACTGTGTCATCACTTGGTGGCTTAGCTGACCTCAGAACCTCAGCTTTCTGGGCTCAGAGATAAATGGCTTTAAATGTTTCACCCAAATTCCCTTCCAGGCGTGCCGGGGCACATTTCACTGGGGTCACCTGTCTTTTCAGCTACCTCAGCAAGAAATTGGATAGACCAGTTATCCAGGTACAGTCTGCAGCAAATGACCACCATTTTAATGTCAGAGCACCTTCTCTTTACTACTTTCATCAGCAAATGAGTGACTTTTGCTCTGAAATTGCAGAGGAGCAGCCAAGGCACAGCACAGTGCAGTAAGTTGCATCTCTTTGGAGTAGACACAGCCTTTTTTTATTATTACTTCCAAACATTCTGTCACTGCAGCAGGATCTTGCCGTGTTCAGGAGTGAAGTTCCAGACCATTGGTGCAGGACTCTTACATGTTGCTGAGGCTTTTCAAGCAGAGTATCAGAACTACCTCACTCCTGCTTGAAAAACATCAGCTTCGCCCCAATCTGCAGAGGCAGCAGAGCTCAGCCAACATAACCCAGGAGCCTGGAATTCACAGGGGCCCTGGTGCTGACACAGGTTCAAACGAAGCCCCTTTCAATAAGTGGGAAATGGGAGAAATCGGAGGAAGCCCCTGGGTGACAGCGCTCCTCACTGGGGAGCTCAGCTGACTTGGGCAAATATGTCCAGTGCAAATGCAGCTCTGAGCACTGTGAACAGCCAGTGCTGAGTGCTGCCAGCTTCAGTCAGCAAGAGCCTGCAGGCTGGAATAATGGCTGGCCTAAGAATATGGGGGGGAAAAAAAAAAAAGATGGTGGTGGACACACCCAACATATCAACAAAGTCAGCAAAAATGAATTGTTCATATAAAACCACGTTGGCGACTGGATGGTTAAAATCATTCTCCGCTGGGCATCTGGGCTGTTGGATGACAGAGGAAGACAGGATGTTGTGTTGGCATTCCTAACATCTGCATGCAGAACAGGGAACCCTCTGAAGCTGGTTGGTGGGAAAGCCTGAGCACCACCCTCTCCAAGGATTAATGTCCACATGTTCCTGCAACAATGCAGACTAACAAGGCCAGATAAATTCCAGGCTAAGGCCTCCAAGCACAACTGGAGATCCCAGACAGGGCTGCACTGGTGTTTCTTATGGCACAGGTTCTGCAAATTTGCATGGCGTGCTAGAGAAAAAGTGGGATTTCTGTAAAACACAGGGCAAGAGCTGAGATTTACTATTGCAAAGCCCATTTTCCCCTCTTTAAGATACTAAGCATGCTGCTATTTCAGGCAAGTATCTCAAAGATAATACTTTTTGTTCCAGTGTGTATTATTCTCTGACTATTGTCTATTTTGCATTTCTAATGAAAGACCTATTTGTTGCTTAGCTGAGCAAACCCTGATATCTTTTTCCACTGGGGACTTGCTTGGATACACTCAATGCAGTCCACGGTGGAAAGGTGTTTCCGAAGGGAGTGATTTCGAAGAGTAGCAAGGAGGAGAGCAAAAGGAAACGGAGATGCTGGGTGAAGCGGCACGGCAGAGAAGCCCAGTGCCGATGCCGGGTGAAGCAGCACGGCAGAGAAGCTGGGTGCCGATGCCGGGTGAAGCGGCACGGCAGAGAAGCTGGGTGACAATGCTGGGTGAAGCGGCACGGCAGAGAAGCCCGGTGCCGATGCTGGGTGAAGCGGCACGGCAGAGAAGCCGGTGCCGATGCCCTGGGGGACAGAAGGAGAGGCCGGTGGTTTTGCCTGCGGCCATGGCAGCACACGGGCACTGAGGCAGCAGCTGGTAATGCCCGGGAACACCCGATCCCTCTCTCCTGAGAGGTAACCCATCCCCATCCCGGGCTGTGTTTTTCCGACGTGGGAAGAGCTCCCCCAGGCTGCCGCGGGCGCTGGCTGAGCGGCCCCGGGATGCGGGGGCTGCCGGTGCCCCCGGGCCGCGCCGGGATGCGGCGGGGGAGCCCAGCCTTCGGGAGCATCGGGCAGCACACACGGGAAAAGGGACAGCTCTGTCAGCCCCTGGAACCCTCGCTGTCTGCTGAGGGCATGCGACCGGCTGATCAGTTTAATTTCTCTTTATCTGCATCAGGTTTCTTTAAGCCTGCCAGGCATCTGCTCCTCCTCCCAGCCTCATGATCCTCTCTCTCCTTCTGCCTGCTTGGATGTTTGCCATTTCTGGTTTTCGGTTCCAGCTCCCCAACACTCTCCCTTCCCTCTTCAGCTCCCCTAGCCCTGTCCCTTTCTCCTGGTATGTTGTGTTTTTCAATAGAAAATAATGGGCTATTCAAACACAAAAATCTATACATCTACTGGGATTAAATAAGTACCAGGTCGTGTTTGACTCTGTGTAGAGAGGATGTATATACATCCTGAACTTTCTGTCTCTTTAATATGGTATCCTAGGCAACCTGGATTTTCGAGTTCGAGATACAACTATCCCAGCTTTTCTTCTTTTAATATAAAGATTAACCTTTGCACATCATCTGAGATTTTAAGAAAGTTCATAACCTGATTATGCCTAAACTCCATGAATTATTCATTTGTCTGCTAGTAAGTGAGATCAGATTTAATTACATTTGAGGGATATCTTGTACAGAATTAAATGTTTAAATCCTCATTTGCCTTCATTGCAGATTTAAACACAATCGACACTGGGCTTTAAATGTATATAGACATGGTATTAGTTAAAAAATTAAATTAACAATATACCAATACCTCCATACAACTAATCAATAGGCATGTTTACTTAAGTTGTTTGCATGTTAAACCCAACACAACTTTATCTCCATTATTACAAAATTAAACCAACAATAAATTAAAACTACATTATCCGGAATGTGCCTGTGAGTCATGTAAAATATTTATGTACTGTGGGAGATCAATTTCTTAAACAGCCATAGGCTGATGTCAGCCATCAAAAAACGTGTACCAATCACAAAGTCACAGCCTCTTGTCATGTTTGGCATGCCTTAAATTCAAGAGACTTTGATTGTAATCAATATTAGTTGTCTGTGTAAGCACTTTACAGAACACTTTTACTCTGAAACACTGATGAAAAGCATATTACAAGAGCTATAATAATAATAATATAAATGCTTCCACCCTTTCAAAGAAATTCATTGCTGAAACCTAAGATATAATTAAGGTTTTCACTCCACCAAAATCTACTTTAAGGACTGAAACACCCCTGCATTGATCTAAATGCATACACATGTGTAACCCAGAAGATTTTGGTGTAGCCATTCCTCAGTAAAACCAGAACCATGTCCCAGTTAAGGCACCCCATCATTTCTCTGTATGGAGAGCTTTAACTTTTGGGTTTGTTTGGGACTGCTAACGCAAACCAAAATTTCCTAACAGCAAGCACTCTCGTTTGTAGGGCCTGATGCACGGGCTGGTTCCCTTGACAGCCAAACGAGACACAGCTACAGTCACCTCAACCCTCACCCCCACAGCCTGAGATGAGACTCAACAGGGGAAGAATTTGCACTGCCTCAGTTTTTCTGCCTAAAAGTTGATGATACAGATATTTTTTTTCCTTCATATGGTATTCCTGGACCTACTGAGAAAAGCCCTATTAAAAAAGATGCCATTCTTCTTAACTGCTTAGTGTAATTCCAAAGCCAAAAAGGAGGTTGTTTTTTACTTGTATTTCCTGGTTCTTTGATTTTGTTGGCATTTTCCTGGGGTTTTTTGCTTTGTTTTGGTTTGGTTTCTGTAAATGGTTTCCATTTTGTAAATATGGAAATAAACATATCTTGGGTATATGTGAACTGGGTTTGTGTGGCCAGGTTTTGGTAGCGGGGGGGTTATGGGGGTGGCGTGTCTGGCATCCAGCCCGGGTCAACCCACTACAATCTGAAACTCTCCCTGTATGTTTGCCTTTTCCAAAGCACACAGAAAGGATTTGGAGAGCAAGCTAAGCAACCAATTCCTTCAAGCACCACCCCTTCACAGCCTGCAGCTGCCTTAGTCCAAATTTACAGCTGCACTTTCAAAAACTCATTTGACTGGGAAACAAACATAATATTTGGTGACATATAAAGGATAAGACTTCCCAAACCTCTTCATAAAGCCAGCAGCAGGCCCCTGAACTTGGCTGCCATAACCAGTGTGAACACACACAAATCACCTGTGGTGGGTTTTTCCCAGGTTACAATGTATGGTTTAAATGTGTGTGGCTGTACAACCAGAACAGACCCTGAAAATTGCTCCCCTTCTCCTACCCAGCATCTTTTTATACCCACAAAGATTTAGCTGTAAAATAATTTTCAAGTCTACCCTGGTGGGTTTTTTTCCTATGAGAAGCCTTCCCGTGGTTTGTTTCCCATTGCAAGGCAACTAAATGGATAGCATTATATTTTAATACTTTAATATACAACATTTTATTGTTTAGTGAAATATTAATGAGTCCTCAATGCATCCTTATGTAACAGCTGTAGGTGTCTAGACTGCCTGCTTACTTCAAAACTGCTACGCTGCATAAATATAGGTTTTCTGTTACTTTTCTAAGTGCATCATTTTCTGATGGGAACACCTTGCCTCTGGTAAATAAAAAGACTTTATGGATGATTGTCTTCACATAGCAGCACTCTGAGCATGGGGGTCTTTGAGCCCAAAGTCTTGCAGGGATTCATAGGGGGATTTAAGGATGCACAGAGATTAACCTGACTCCTGCATTATCCCAGTAAGTGTTATGTTCCCTCCTTTCACAAATCAGGATATTGCATTATACAAACGTGCTCGTTCAGAGGCCACAACTCAAACACACATTTAGCCAAGCATTCCAGCACCAAACTTAGCACAAGCTAAAATGCCACCTATATTCAAGCCAATATGAAACCCCAGTGGGACATTAAACATGTGCTTGAAGCTAAATCCACAGTGGGCCTGGCTAAACTGAGGTTCAGATACGGGCATGGATGGGCTTTCCCAAGCTGTGGGGAGCTGCAGCTTTTCCCTGCTGACATCAGGGGCAAGGAAGGAAGGCACCTGCAAAGGAATTGTATGATTAGAGCCAGAATGCGCAGCAGAGCGAGAGTTTCACTGTTTTGGGGTTTGCTTTTTCCTTACTAGAAGCAGATAATTTTTTTTCCACGTGGGAAGATTTGAATTTCCAAATTTATCTGCTGAAAAAGACTCTCTGTTTGCTTGGTGTCTCATTTCCACTCCTTCCTTATTCACAACCCCAAGGTGTATTATTTTTCAGTGCAAGTAACACACATGACACTAATTTCATACAAGTTTTGTGAGATTTTGATGGTAAAGAGCATAAAGTCTGTTAACCACCCTATGACAAGAAAGGCTAAAAAACAGTTACAAGACTTAGAAGCCAGGGACCCTTCTAGGTGCTGCCTACATGTTCTGGAGGAGCAGTACCTATGAGATCTCTCAGCTGGCTTCTTCCACTAAGATAAGCTAAAATAGAGACATTTCTTGCCACCTTGCAGGGGCAGTTTTCTTCTGCGAGCAGCTGCCACACTGCTTCAAGCTGCCTGTGCAGAGGATGCTCTGGTTTTGCACACCCTTACCGCTATAACCTTAAGATGTGTACAACAAGGAGCACAGGGTACACAGTTCCTTCAGACTCAGTGTCTGCTAAGCAAAGAAATCCTCTCCTGGTTTTAAAGCATGGGATTGTTACCCTGGGGGCATTAGACACCTTGAAAAGTCAAACAGTTTATGGATGTCACCAGAAACTGGACCAAAAAATATAAAATAGGAGGCTTCTGCCTCCATGACTTGTTGAAGATCATGCAGCCAGAACTAGTAAAGACTATCTCCTCTTCAAAAACACTCTTCCTTTGATGAAATTCAAGTATTTGAAAGCACTGACCAGAGCTGAGAGTAGCAAATTACATCTAAAAATGTGCCTTTATGAGCCCACTCTGCTCACACAAAAATCAATACGATCCTGCCCATGTTTAGCTCAGAGCCTGGAAGGCAGATTACCTTCCTGGGAGTGATCCTTTACAACAGAGCTGCCTGAGAAAAGAAAAGGGAGAAATTATTTCCCCATCAGCTGTGTTCCCTGGGCCAAATGCTCTGAGGTGCTCTCTGCCACACAGGCACAGCACAACTGCCCTGTTTTCCAAGAGCTGAGTGCAGGTGTGTGTGCTTCAGGTCAGCACAGTTTTCACCCTGAGCCTGAAAAGTCGATCTTCCTTCTCTAAAAATATGAAAAGTCAAGAAAGACATGCAAAACAGTATTAACCTCACATTTAGGAAGAAAAAATTTAGCAGGAACTTAAAGCCATTTCAGATTTCGTGGATAGGAAGAGTGAAGGACATGCACAGCCTCCTCCCCTCTGAGCAGCTGCTCACTTTTTCTGCCAACACTGTTATTCTGTCTACCCCACCAAGGAGCAATGCTGAGCTCCTCACTGCTTCTAGAATTAGCAGAGCTCATTGAAGTCACCTGGAGTTAATGCTGCTGGTTTTTAATCCCCTCTGCTCTATTTCAGAACCACTGGTTGTGCTGGTGTGAAAGTCACTCGAGCTCTGAGTTCATTTTTGTTGTATTTCCCCTGTGGACAGGCAGGGCCCTGCTGTGGAGAGACCTGGAATAAACGCTGAGATCCCACTACGAGTGGCAATCCCTGGATTTTCACAGGGCTGAGCTTTCACTCAGGCTCTTCAGAAGGCACCTTTGCGTATGGCAAACCCTCTGCAGAATTCAGAGGCTTGAGCTGAGCCCCTCCACAGAGCTGGACATGCTCCTTGCTTCGGTGTCTCCCTATCCACATGTATTTCTTCCACGAAATCTCTTTCACATGATGCAGGTTGAACAGCACAGGTGAGGGCCCTGCCAGCCTTTGTCTTTGGCGATTGTCGCGTTGTCACTCGTCAGGACTCGGCTTCGGCGCGATCACCGTGAAGACGTTGGCGATAGCAAACAAGAAAAAAGTGAAGATTGTGCTTCAATTCAAAAACCTGGTCCAGCCCCAAATTAGCTGACACAAACCACCTTTTGCAGGAAGAGGGCTGAAGACTGAGAAAAACCCCTCAGGGTGCTCACAAGGATTAACAGACTCAAGGTGGAGAGGTGGAGTTGCTCAAAGGGGTTTCGGCAGAAACAGATTTTGCTTTTTGTGGGTTCCATAAGCCTGATATCGTTCTTTGTGACACTGGGCTAGGAATTTTATTCACACCTGCTGTCAATGCCTCTTATGCATGTTAGTTTTGGTTGCCTGTAGTAGGGCATCTTGCTGATATCACTTAGTTTCTGCAGTGCCACTGCCTGGAAGCATTTTGTTGGAAACTCAGCTTCTAAAAGCTAAACAACCTGGAAAGGTCAATCCAACACTGGGGATGGAGACACAGATCCAAAAAGTGCAGTGGAACAATGCAGAGTTTCCCCCTATCTTAAGGTGTATTTAAATACCTTGAGGGAGATGTTGCTTAAAGTGAGCCAGCAAAACCCCGTGGCTGGAATATGAACAAAACTGCACCAATTCAACCTTGAAATGAAACTGCTCCTGTCATCAGTGGTGTAACAGCAATTAGGGACTGGGAAAGAGTATAAGGGGAAGCTTTAGAGTCATTCACTGGAGACATTAGGACAAGAATATCCTAATCTTCAATTACAATATCTTCATTAATGACAGAGGCAGTGAGATCAAATGCTTTAGCACATTCTTACCAATAAAAATGGGATTTCTTATGGTAGTCTCTAAAAAGCACTAAAACCTATTGCACTTTTGTAGTTTTGTTGTTGTTTTCAAACAAAAAGGCAGCAGCTTCCCAAATGTAAATCTTGGCTCCAGCCTGCTCCCCTAATGACCTGCATTCAGCTTTATTCATTGCTTCTACAAAACAACTTCATTCAGTCATTTTTGCAGTCAACAAACAGAATAAAGGTTTTTTAAAGTGGTGTTTGCTTCATTCAGTTCAATCCTAACACTCAGATGTTTTACAGTATCTTTCCTGTTCTAAAATGAAAGTCCTACTTTGGATTGCAGTAGAATTCAACTACTTGGGAAACTCTTCCATTGCACACTTGCTATTTCCTATCATAATATGAAATAAGTCTTTGAAGACAACTGCGTATACATCAAGTCCCTGAAGAGTTCTTTTAAGGCACAAAAGAAGCTGGGGGTTGCACTGAAACTTTTAGATTTATCAAACTTCAAGTGTTGTTCAGCTCAAAATTTACAGTAAATACAAAGGTAAGAGAGACTCTTTTTTTTTCCTTTCCTGTAAAAACACAGCCTCCTCTTCCTAAAAAAGCACAAAGTTAAGAAGAAAATTAACTCATTCTTAGAAGGATGACAGTGAGCAAAGTGACAGCTGCCAGAAGACAGCATTTTCTTGAAGCAAAATTTTTAAATTTTACAATATCGCAGGGGTTCAAAGAAAAAGCTGTTCTAAAAAAAAATAAATTATTTCATTATGTCACCTTTTACTCCCATATCTGTGAAATAAAATGGTGGTTTCTGTTATAAGGGAGACACAATGGGCAGTAAATTCAGTGTGCCTGGGGCACATGTCAGCTGGAGATGTGAACACCAGTTCTTGAACTTGCCAGCATGAACACTCCACTTTTAATTTCCCATGCTCAGCCACGTGATGATCTTAGCTCAGCTCAAGTTCTTCCTCCTGTTGGAGTAGGAAAGGCTGTGTCTCAGCAGAGCAGCTGCCCTCCCCACCTGCTGCTGGTTGAGAGAGTGAAAAAGGGAAAAGTTGTGACTTTTTCTTCCCCTCCCTCTCTCCTTCCTCTCTTTGTGTTTGGTCACTGGAAACTGAGCCAGCTAGGCAAGGATGGAGCTGCTCACCTGCTGTAATTTCAGTGAGACTACCAAGGATGCTTCCCAAAAGCCTGGGCAATTCAGCTGCCCAGCACATCCTTGCTTCTCCTCAAACACATTCCTTCAAAAATGTTAATGACAGGCTCATCGTCACAGCTCTTGTCCAGAGGCAGACAACTTGCATACACGTATAAACAATGAAAGAAGGTAATCATACCTTAATATGGAATGTTTCAAATGGAAATGGAAACAAAGAAAGAAGTTTAATTAAATTTCCCCAGCCGTTTTGCCCTTTGTCATTCCAAAAAACTTATGCCAATTAATATTAAATATAATATTCCAAAGAAATTCTAATAACATTAACACAGTTTTATCACCCTTCAAAGAAGAATTTTGTGAGAAATGAGCCAGTACTGAAGGCATTTGAGCACGAGTTTTCAAGAACAATACATATATTGTATCATAAATTCTATATGCTAAATCTGCTTTTCTGGAGGGTGGCATTTGAAGACAAAGAACCATTGAATTTTTTTTTGGCTGACCTCATTTTGATTATAGAATCGACAATAAGATGTAAACATTTATTATGATAATTCCTGCTGTTTGCATTTTAGTTCCCATCAAGCGCTAAGATAGCAAGATAAACACTTTGTTATAAATACAAATCAAATTCCAAAACTAATAGACAAAGTCAGTGGGATATTGTCTAGAAAATGTAATCAAATAATACTCATTACCATCTCCTAAGTTTTCTAAGAGGCTGAACAAATCGTGTCAGAAAGGCGCAGTGCTCGCTTACATTCACTGCCCATACCTGGGTTTTCCCACGTGAACTCCTCCACCCGTTCCCAGAGTGAGTCCCAGCTCCCTTTGGGTATCAAAGGCAGTCTCTAAAAAGCAAGGCCATGTCACCATCTCCCAGTGTTTTTCCCCTCATTTAAGCTTGGAGTTGTACTGGGAGCAAAGGCTGATGTGTGTGCTCGCAGCATCACCTTGCCACAGCTGCTGGGGCTCTTGTGACAGCATCTCAGGGACTTTCTAGAGCTTTCAGCATGAGGCACACACATTACTTGGAAGTGGGCACAGATCAAAAATACCTCCTTTAAACATGACATGTAGGAAATAAACACCACAATCAGCAAAATGCGTTCAAATATAATTTTTTTTCTGCAGAGGTAACTGTTTCTGCCCCACCCCTGGTTTCTGGATAATTACAGTTGACTATTTGTTGTTATGTTGCTATTGTGTAGGAGCACAAAGAGCTGTTTCCCACTTAAATTCTGGAAATTGGGGCATACAGAGGGTTTTTGTCAATTGTACCACTCACCCAAAGGGACTACTGGCAGCCCAGGCAGCATTCTCTTCCTGGCCTGAAAGGTTTTCCTCCACAGCTGGAGGAAGTACCTCCCAGCTCATTAACTCCAAAATGAAATTAAGGGCATCCTTATCCACAGGGTAAATCCTACATGGCCAAACACTCCTCTAAAATTTTGACGTTGCACACAATAGCCCAAAAGTAAAAAAAGGAAACAATACACAGACAGCTTTGCTATTTTTTAACAAATCCTTGCCCGATTTATATCCTAAGGTCAGTAAATCATCAAAGACAATTCTAAAGTCAGTTTGACAGTATCACCCTTGCTAGTGCAATCAGATATCCCTCTGTTTCTTTTTGAAAGGAAGTCAGGCTGGAAGAAAGTGTACTCGCTTTCAAAGGCGAGTGCCTCAGCCGCAGGCAGCACCTCCTCTGCAGGATTTTGTTACCCCACCTCTACTTCCAAGCTCTCCTGCTACCAGGGAGGCACTTCTGGAGAAGGAAAAGAACGGGGGGAAAAAAAAGTCAGATGAAGTATATTTAGCTTTTGGTTTTTCGGTTTTTTTAATGCAGAATTAACAAGCGTTGCAAACTCTCCTGCCACCAGAGATATTCGTACATATTCACGAATTGGTCTAACTTACATTTCAAACCTTTAGAGTGTGTGAAGAACTTTTAATGATGGCTTAATTGGGTAAGTGGGGAATGCTGTGGGTATGAGCAACTGTTATGGTGCTATGTGAGATAAAAAGCCATGTAATTCCTGCCTAGATCTACATACATTCCTGAATTTCCTTCTGAACGGCAAATTAAATGTGCTAAGTGCAAAAAGAAATTTAAAAAAAAAAGAAAACAAACCAAAAATCTTCAATAATTTGCTATTTTCCAAGAGATTTGTGCCAAAGGTTATCTTATGCACACTCTAGTGTGGTTTTTAAAAATGGTTTCCTTTTTCAACATTATGGGACTTCATGTTTGACTTCAACCAAAAGAAAATAATTTTTTAAGCAATGACCAAAAAATATACAGAGGAGAGACCCAAAAGCCTGGCTCTCTTTAGGTAAATGGTGATTTTGCTTTGTCACTGGTGACTGGTAAACTAAAAAAACACAACATCAAACTCTTATCAACACTTTTAAAAGTTACTTTCAGCTAAAAAAGTTTTACTGAAATACATTTGACATCTCAGTGGTATCTCAAATATAAATTAACTTTTAAAACTAAGTAAATCCTAAAATCCTGCATTTTTCATGTAACTGAGTAATAATTTTAATGACATTATAAAGTTTAAATTCTTTTGGTAAAAGCTTATAAATATGGAAGTTTAAGCATCTTTTAATGGATAATAAAAACCAGAAGAAAATACAAATACTCCATAATTTTAAATACAGGTTTTATTCTGTAGGGCCTAGTTAAGAGCTACGCATAACCGCACGATTATTTCTAAGTGAGAAAATACCAAAATCAGACTGGTATTTTTGCTCTGTTGTTTTGTTTCACACAATCTCTAATTGAACCCCTTTCTTTCCCTCCTAACCTTTGTTTACTTTCATCTCCTGTATCTTCAGACCTCTTCCTATGCATTTGAAGTTATTCTTGTTCAGCAAAATCTGGGGTCTAATACAAGATGTTTGATATAAGAATAAAGAAAAGATGCTTTTCTTCAGGGTGGTAATAAAGAATTTTTCATTATGGCTTTCTTCCTGTAGAGAGGGAAGCAACTGGTTTTACTGAATTTAGCCTTCACCGGCTCAACTTCTTTATTTCAGATTTTCTATAACCCTCACTCATCTTGATCACGGTAGTTAATTACCAGGTACCGTCCTTTGAAAGCACATGTTGAAGTAGCCAAGCAAGAGGTTTGGAGATTAGCAGACCTTATTTAAATAAGCAACACAGCATTATCTGCTTACCAGGTGCCCTGCACAGTAAATTCACTGGATTAAAGCCACCTGACAGCAGATAAGGCAGCTGATCCTCCTGCTGCTCATGTGCTTCAACTGTGTTACTTAAGAATCATCCAAACAAACTTCTCGTGTTACAAGGAGTAGCCTAAATTAATCCAGAGTAGGGGGATTGCATGTTTCAGGAGCATATTTGTTAAATCAAAATCCTAGAAACCTAGGGACAGACAATGCCGTGCCCACCTGCTTCCATTTCACCTTCAAACTGTGCCACGTGAAATAACCAAGCGCTGCATCTCAAATACAGGGACCATCCTAATACTGGGAATCCAGGTTTAGGATTTACATCCAGCTATGCAGCTTTGGCTTCGCGCACAGCACGGCACACAGAGAAAATCAGACAGTATTTTTCAATAACCTATCCTTTCTGAATAGAATCTAACTAATTAAGAGTCAATTTGATTCAATTACAGCATCAAGCCAAGTTCCCAGAAGACAGAGATGAGGCTGATAAGGCCTTTTGAAAGCACAAAATCTAGGCTGCAATTATGTCCTACAAGGCTCCTCTTCAAAGAGCCGAGCTTCCCAGAGGAGGTCTCAGCAAGAGGGTTTAGCTCTTGCAGGTGGCCCCAGCCCCACACAACATCCAGGCATTTAAGGTGTAGCTCTGTCACCAGTATTAGCAGCTCCAGATTACTGCAAACATCTGGAGTCACCAGTTATCTGTGAGACATTATGGGACAGCTACATTTTAATTCTTTTTTCTCATGGCTGAGATTGCTTTGAAGAACAGCATTTCTTATTCAGTAATATTCTCCTAACGACACGTGCTTCAGCACTGATTTACATCTCCGACTGGCTGTGTAAATTACATTGCACACAGAGGCTCAGGTGCCGCTAACACCCTGTATTCCATTATTCTGAGTAGCCAAGCAATGAGTGTGTTTTAATTGGAACCAGAAACAGACACTTGATGTGACCCAGCAGTCCCTTTTGCAGTGATACTGGGCACCCGTGGCATGCATTTAGATCCAGGCTTCCCTGCAGTTTAGAGGTGAGCATGTGAGCTGCGGCTAAAATTAATATTTCCTTCTTCTGAACACTGAGATACTGAAGCAGAAAAATAATCTTATTCCATAACTCAGACCTCTGACCTGCATCCTCCCTGGCTAACGAGGACTGGGGGAGAGACACTCCAGTACTCATTTATTGATGCTGCTGAGAGATTGCAAACTTGGTATTGTTGGAAAAGTTGCAAAGGCTGTTTTTGATTTAAAGACATTTCTGGTACTGACAACTTTGCCAGCCCATCTTTCATTCCTGAAGAGTTTAAGGAAAAACCTCATCAGCCTGGTAAGGGTCCTCAGTCTGACACACAGCTTCAATGACAGCTTGGCCAAAGATTCCCTTTTTTCTAAGGGTTAAAATCAAGCATCTCCTCGTTATTTTGCAGTTCTCATTTTTCATCTGTATTAAATATCTTTGTTCCTAAATGCTACCAGTCAGGGCCAAACCATGGGATTCCCAGGTGACCTCTGCTGTGACATCCCAACTGACCTTCCCGAAATCTACACGTGTGACATGGGGCAACTCTTTTCTATATGGTGAAGAATTACCCTATCTTCAAGGAATAGCATTTTAAAGATTTGGGGCTGTTTAGTTCTCCAGACCAGCACAACAGTCTGCTGAAGACCCATCATATGGATCACTCTGTTTTTAAGTTAATCATAAAATATTAGAAATGTAATCCTTTGGTATTAGTTATTTCTGCTGCACTATTAAAACTGCACTAAAACAACAAACCACAGAGGAGAATCACTTCCTCCATGTACAGGACACCAGTTAATTAACATGCCAATAATCTTCCTCAGCTGACAGGCTGTTGGGTTCATATAGACACGTATTATTAGTGGCATATTGCCTGCTAATAATAAAAAAAAAATGTAAGAAGTGGAACTATAAATCATATTCATTGCTCATTACTATCTACAATCCTGCCTAAGCGTTACATGTGGTTTTCTACTCCTACTCCAAAGGGCTTTGCACACCTGCTTGCAACTAAAATTAGATTGAAAACACTGAAATTTGACATTACAATGTCCAAAAGTCCAACTAAACCTGTAAAACTCTATCTGATGATAAATCAGTGAAAGTCTAAAAACCCGTGCTGAAGGAATGATGACCATTACCAAGGGGTAGAAACTTTCTGAAGCTCTCCAGCTTTGCATGCTGAGCAGTAACAAACAAATGTGTAATTCAAAATTATCCTCACATTCCTAAGCTGCTCTTTTCTCCAGGATTGTTTTTATTTTTTTGGTGTTTCCCTAAAATAAGTATTTTTCCCGTAAAAAACACTGGAGGACTGACATAGCCCATTTTTTCCCCACACATTACAAACAGAAATCCAAAAAAATGCAGTATATTCAGTACTCTAAATATAACCTGAAAAATTGGTGGTGGAACAAATTAGACAAATTTAATTTCAATTTTCACATTTGCTCATTTACCCAATAAACAGAAATGGAACTCAAATTAGCTTATTAGAACCACTAAGCCAATACATTTCTGTTCTGGAAATAGGTCATATGTCTCAGTTATGAAGAGTTATTAAGCAGAAACCTTTCTCAAAAAAAATCTCTTTACAGACTCCCTTCCCAAACATAACAAATGAACTCATAAATAGACACAATATTCATAATACCTTAAAAAAATATTGCTGGTGAGTCTCAATGCCTTCTTTTAGTGCATTAGCACTCCATTAGCATTCAGACTGCCTTACAGCTGGCAGGATAGGGCAGGAAAAAAATCACCTAACAATGGAAAAATCTATACAAAATGTCATTCAGAACGTGGCATTACATGAAAATGAGGTGGTACACTCCAAGGTTACCTGACACAAAGCTTGGGGCACGGAATTTCATCCAACATCCATGTTGGAAGAGGCCAAAATGCCTATGTGCATTGCCCGTGTGCCCATTTTCAGCACCTTCCAGCCCAACAGGAAAAAAGAAGTCAATCTCATTAAGGAAATATAATTAAAGGATTCAGTGCACAAGTCAATTATTTTTTCCACTAAATTTTTACTGTAATAATCATAATTCTTTTGCTTCCTCCCTCCCTCCCTCTCAAAGGCAAAACTAATTTGTCCTAAATGATCACACAGTGCTGGTTACCGTGATGTTTGTGGTCTAATCTAAAATTCAAACACACACCACCCCCTCCCTGACTTCTACTGTGTTTCACATCAAACAAATTCTCTGCAACATTGCTTAGGGACAGGACAAAATATTTCAGGCTCTGAGAGGAAAATAAAGGTGTAGCCAGTGATTAGACAAAAGACAAGCACATTCCCCTCCCTTCAGGAGGCACAGCAGTAGAAATCACAGATAAATTTATCAGTACCTGATTTCTTACCCCCACAATTAAGGCACTTTCTCTTAAAAACACTCACTATACCCACACACATCGAAATGTGGAAATTACTGCAAAGAAGAGGCAATCACGTGTGCAAAGCAGCCGGGATTAGTGTTAAACTTACCATCTGATGATGTTTAAGGAGCACTTAGAACATCATTATCTCTGTGTGTTCATGAGAAAATGCTGCTTTTCTTATTAATTAGAATTTTATCAGATGGGTATTAAAGGTAATTTGAAGCTGGAGGAACTTTTTAGGCCTAGGTGTGGGATGTAATGGTCTGAGTATGTGGTGAGTAACAATTTTGGTCACACAGATCTTGCCAATGCAAACTCCGGGTTAACAAGGGCTTTTAGTTCTGATTTACACCATAGGTGGTGAGCACAGAATCATAGAAAAGATTCCTTGTTTACCTTCATCCTTAAGACAATGCGTAAAATGTTCTTGCTGATACAAATCGAGATATAAATCAATATATAAAAAACACCTGCAAATTGTCAGGGCCCCAAAAGCAATCACTGAAAAGAAGGAGAAACCCTTAGAATCACAAAATCATTAAGGTTGGAAAAGACCTCTGAAATCCAAACCCGAACACTGCCGTGCCAGTGCTATGGTTTAACTGAGTGCCACGTCCAGGCATTTATTGAACACTTCCAGGAATTGTGACTCCACCACCTCCCAGGGCAGCCCATTACAATGCTTGACAACCCCTTCTATGAAGAAATTCTTCCTGATGTTTAACCTGAACCTCCCCTGGCACATCTTGAGGCTGTGTCCTCTTGTCCTGGTTGTCCAGAAGAAGAGGTCAGCCCACACCCGGCTACAGCCTCCTTCCAGGGATTTGTAGAGAGTGATCAGGTCTCCCCTGAGCCTCCTTTTCTCCAGGCTGAATACCCCCACCTCCCTCAGCCTCTCCTCATAGGACTTACTCTCTAGATCCTTCACCAGCTTTGTTGCCCTTCTCTGGACATGCTCCAGTATCTCAACATCCTGTTAAAACAGCAGAAAACTAACTACAGTTTTGGTGGGCTACATTTCTGGAGTTTACATAAGCACATGTCTGGGAGAAAAACAAGCAAACAAACAAACAAACAACAAAAAAACAACCCTAACACTAGAAGTATTTATATTAGAAAAAAGTAAAATTCAAAGTACTGGCAGCCAAAGCAAGAAGCAAGGAATTCACCAGAAACAGTCTGTGAGTAAAGTTAAGACCCCTCTGCTTGGAAGAAGTCTTGTAAATCCAATAAAGTCTCTAAGGTACCAAAGAAGGCTTAGGTTTAACTACAAGATCAACAAAGAATTAAAATACAAGTGTATACATAACTGTCCAGAAGTCACCTGAAGTTAAATACTCCTGATGCAGCATTTCTCCTCCTTCAGTTTTGCTTCCAGGATCATCTCCTGCTGACAGCTGGAGTTGCTGCAGGTGTTCCACCAAAGCTGCTCACTCACAGGCTCCTCTCAAACACTTCTAAACTCAAGGACCAATTAAAAAGTGGGGGAGGGGAAATGAAAAAAAGAAGAAACCATGTCATTTTACCCAGTGGTTTGTCCAAACCTGTGCCTTGTGTAACACAAGGACCACTAACAGCTGTGGATGGTTGACAGCCTCCCCACTTCCCACACCCATTTAAGCTCTCATGGACCTCCCAGGAGAGATTACAAAGGCAAAGTCTTGCAGCTGAGGCAAGGGATCTTTCTCATCTGATAAGACCTCTCCCAAACACGGCAGCCTTTCCCACAGAGACCAATAAGGATTTAAGGCATCACATGACAACATCATGAAACGAGATGCTGCAAACTTCAATGTGCCCTGCACTCGTCAAGGAGACAAATTTGGGGTGAAGGAAGAAGTAAAACTGCTCCTACAGGCTCTCTCTCTTCGCTTATTGTGAAGCTAGTACAGCAATACCTAAAGGGCCTGAATATATTCCATATATTCCACTTTGTTACAGAAAAGGCTGCTCAATATTTCTGTAAACAGGGTTTTTATGGGTGACAACTCAGGTCTAGGACAAAATCTCATGAAGTATTATTACACTGTGTTATATTATACAGTAAATATTTTTATTCTTTTTGAGAATTGGATAAGATGAGGTGAACTGAAGCCAGTGGTCCGAAGAAATGAGCAGTACTGCTTCAGGAAAATGCCCATGCTAAGCAGCACATCTCGGGAGACTCCAGCAAGGGTAGAAGTAAATTGTCTCTGAGTGAGGATTTTGACAATCAAGTCAGTCTGGAAAAACAGAAACAAACAGAATTTAGCGCACCCTGTGAAGCAAAAACCTGCTGGACCTGCCCATTGCTATTATATGAGCACATCTCTGCCAAACAAATTTTAAGTTGATCTTAATAAGAAAGTACCAAAGCATCCCTGGTTGGAGGTGACAGATTGTTGTGGGTAACCCCAAAATGTTACTGTATTCCATATATGTCTGTACCCAAAATTGTTATTGTCTCCCTGCAGGACACAGAGGCATATGTGTCCTGCATATATATATATATGTATATGTGTGTGTGTATATATATACACATGTATATATATGCATATATCTTTATATAGGTGACATATGCATATATATAAATTTTAAAGTGGCACTTTTATTGTGCCACTTTAAAATTTCCCTGGATTATATATATACACATATATATATATATATATTTATATATACCTTCCAAAAAGATCTGCCTTGAAGGAGACACCCTTAAACCAACCATAAAAAGAAATGCTGTATGAAACCCTGTTGCTGTGAGGACTCAAGAGTCCTTCAACTCAGTAATCCAAGCTGATTTGACAAAGGCACAGCACATTTTCTGAATACAAAGAGCTGCTGCAGTTTCTCCAGTGTCTCTGGATTTCCCCATCAACAACATTATTTTCAGTTTATTTAAGTTAATCCTCTGTCAACCCACACTCATGAACTAAACCTGCATTTTACCCAGATGCTGGTGATGTAAGAAAACTGAATTAAGTGAATTGAATGACCAGACTGACGAGCTGGAGGTGAAAACCGTCATCATGCAAATAATGCCATGGCCCAGAAGGTCTTCCTCAGCATCTCCTGTACATTCTGAATGGGGGACCAGTAGCAGAACCTGTCCGGGACTGTGTGGAACGAAGGTCAGGATGTCTGAGTTTTCCTTATTCCTCCTGTTTCGAGGAGTCACCAGTCCCCCGGATTTTTGGCCTCCATAGGAAGCATCCTACAGCAGATCCAAAGTAAGGCTGTGGTTTGGTATAAAGTAGACTTAACAGGAGCAGCAGAGAGGGGACAGTGGATGAACCTCAGAGCTCAAACATCACATTTCAGAGACACACAGTTAGTGGAGATGGCTGAAAATGATTGTGTTACACCAATGTAGCAGGCCAGAAAGATGCAAACAAATGATGCCCCAAATTCCTGCCTCATGTACATTTAGAGATGAACAGATGATCAGCCCACAGGCTTCACTTCAAAGGTCTTCAGATTACAGGTCAATGTATTTTTTACTTTATTTACAACAGCATGGCAACACCATTATGGTGCATTTAATTAATCTCCTATGGCATTTACACTTGGTAATGCTGGGCACACTGCCATCAGTGTAGGAACATCCAGTTCACACATGAGGCATCTTTTACTCCACTTGGTTTGCTCCAAGGAAAAAAACCTCACAGATACAACTCGAGCTTCCAGCTGTTTCCCTTCTCCCTTAATCCCCATTTCCCCACTGGGACCTCAAAAGGATCCATGCCTGCCCAGGCAAACAGGGGGTTTTTTTCATTCTCGGCATCTTTTATTTTATTTTTACATCCTTCTAAACATTTCCAAAACCAACACAAAGCCCCCTCTGCAAGCTGTGCTGGAAATTTGGCTTATGCAGGAGCCCCAGGGGGATGGGTCCACTTTTCAACACAGGGTTACAATGGACAGAGGAGCAGGAGCTGATTCGCTTGATGATGGGGAAAGAAGAGATGCTGGAAGGCCAGATAAAATGTGCTCAAAAGCAGTGCATCTGGCACCTTCCTTAGGAGGCACGAGGCAGAAACAGGAATTAAATGTATTCTGTGTTTATCTTTACAAACACATGTATTTCAGGTAGGAAATAATTGGGGGAAAAAAAATGGTGACTGACCTTGCATTGATATGCAAAATCTTTCTGCCTTTTCTGGTGCAGATTGGAGGATCACCAACACTGGTACCCACATCAGGAGCAGCGCAGCTTCTCCCAGCCTGAAATCCTATTCACCCTGAGAGATTCCTGGAGCTGGCACAGGTAAAACAAGTGAAAACACATCAATGCAGAGCACAGTTCGAACACCAAAGCAGACAACAGCAAACAAGATTTGAAGTTAAGGGGTTGTAGCCAAAACTTCTGGGCTAATTTGAAATCCTTTTTCCTAAACCATGTCAAATATAATCAGTTCCAGTTTTAACGTCAGCACTTTTATCCTTGCAAGAATGCACTACGCTGCTCTTCAAGATGGTTTTCTTATCAGAATGTGGCTGCATATGCCTCCATGGACTTCTCAACAATACTTTGTATAAGAGACATTACTCTGAATCTGAATACTCTGATCAATTTTCTTTATGGATTTTAATCCATAATACATTATATTTCACTGTAATTACTTCCAGGAACATTCTGGCTAGCTCAGTATACTTTCACCACTTGGAGCGTAATGGAAAAAATGCAATTTTTCCTACCATCAGAAATATTTCTAATCAGTTTTATAGAAGAACAACATGGATTTCCCCAAAATACAGGTAGGGAAATGGAAATTTATTCATAAAATGTTTTGTTAGATGTGTTAAAAATATACGTATGTTAAACTAACTAGAATAAGAGTTTCTCACCTCCTTCTTCTCCCCTGAAACACAGAGGCAGTTTTGCAGCAGGCACACAACAACTTGATTGCAATGGACACCTCAACTTATGAAGTTCACTGGCTATATGCCAATAAATTTCCTAAAACTTAAAGTTTTCATTGTTATTCCTTTAAATCCGTAATAAACATCCCCATTGCTCCACCTTCCTTCCCATTTCATTAAGTCCTCACTATGCATTAGCATATCACAAACTATTCTAGCATGGTCAGGGGAGTTGTTCAGGTTTCTTTTCTAAGGACATTTATCAACCCCTTGGAAATTTTCCACGCTGGCCAGGAGTTCCTTGGCTGGGCATCACAAGGCTGTTGCCCACGCTGCTCCACTTCCTAAAGCACACCAGGGAATGTTACCTGGCTGATTGCTGTTTGTGCCTGCTTCAGGGACAGCAAACCTCAGCATTGTGAGACCATGACACAATAATCAACTCTCCATTGGGAGAAATATTCCATCTGACTGCCCTTTTGAAGCATTATCCTGAAACGATAGCTTTTAGAATGTGAATGAATTTTAAGATTGACAACAACTGCGTTTGCTCTTTATATTCCTATCTTGTGTCCCCCTAACCCCAAACAAACAAAGAAAAGCAATTAGAAAAACTTATTTGGAGCTATCATGAGACACAAATAAAAATCCATTATACAACAAAGAGTGTCTGGCTTCTGAGGAGCGAGAGCACCTCAAAGAAACAAACTCATGACAGCATGAAAGACGTACTCATAGCCTAATTCAAACTGCACAAGCAAAGGCAACCTCTTCCCCTGAAAGAGAACTTGTACACACATATGTGAGTAGGACCATGCTCCGGTTTCATTCAAAAGGCACCCGCCTATTTTCACAGGCAGATATTTGTCAGTCCTAAGGAGTGATTACGGTACTTGTAAGTGTTGGACTCATCTCGGGAAATCCACCTCCTGCCTTGACACCCAGAACACATCTATTGGTGCTGCCAAAATTGCAGACATGTAACTCGACAGAAATGCTCTGAACCAAAGACAGCTCAGAGCCTGAGGCTTCCAAAAGGCAGGACAGACAGTGCTGATGCCACCACAGGGCTGTGTGAGCCGTGGTAACAAAGGGCTGCTGCTTCCCCTCGCAGCTCCTCTGCAGGGCTGAGGGATTTGCACAAATGTGATGCAGATCACTGGGTTATTATGCAGAAAAAATTATTATACTGCACAGTTTTTGAACTCTGAAGAGTGCCAATACTTATACCAAGTACACTCTGAAGAAACAGAGATGTCAATTATCACTAGAATGATAATTTTTCTTTAAGGAAGGAGACTTTAATGAAAACCACCTTAAGCCACTTTATAGTATTCCATTTCTTAGGGTTTGCTGACACCAGGTGGCACAAAGGAAAATAGTCTCAAAGCAATGAACATTTCTGGTCCTGCTTCAGCAGCCACATCACACCCTCTCTGAGTCAAGATTTGCTATTTTTATTACTACAAAATCAATACAGTCAAAGTTTTAGAAGAGATGCCATGGAAGGCTTTTACAGGTTGATAACATCTACCACACAAACTGTTCACCCACAAGTGCTCCAACCTTTTGCGTACAGTTGTTTAAGTGCAGAAGGATTGGTAAAAAGACATATTTGCTCCATGCAGCCAGAGGCTTTACAACCACCCGCATAAAATAAGTCCCAGTTCTTAACAGGAAAAAACTGACGATCATATCTCATCTGGCATTGGTCAATATCCCCCAGAAAACCTAAACACAAGAGGAAAAAACACTTTTGCATGAATAGCGAAGTACTCTCTTACAAAAAGTGTAAATCGCCTCTCCTTAAGTCACAACTGAGCCACATTCCCCATGCACCAATATATTTACAATATATTTATTAAACCAATAATAATAGTTTGTCGTGAAAATACAAGGAGTAACTCTAAAATATTGTGGGTATTAGGTTAAACTCACTAAGAACAAATACGTATTCAGATACTGCTGGCTGCAAGTACTAAACTGTTTATTAAACCAGAGGAGCTCGCTGAAAGAAATCAGCAAGGAGAAATAAAATATTTGGACCATTCCCTGCTGCAGCCTGGCCTTTTGAAATACTTGGTGTTAATTGCCATTCCCAAGCAGCCCTTTCCCAAAGATTGGTAGGTTATTGATAACAGCTGTGGTGCAAGCAGAGCCATTGAGGCCCTGCCATGCTGTGAGCTGTCTCCAGCCCCTGGCACCACCTCTCCACCAAGGCTCTGCTGCTCTGACCTCAGTCCCATTGCATCTGTGCCTTCCTAAAATATCCCACACCAGGGCATCACGTGATGGAGTTACAAGGGAAACAGGGGTGGTTTAGATGGGTTTATACCTGCTCCATCAGCCCTTCCACGCTGAGTGTGGGGATCCAAGATCAGCCACAGCTCAGCATTTCCATGGTTTATTTTCAGAGACCATTGTCAAAAACCCCCCAAGCTTTAACCTGGCTCCTCACCCCTTGGAAAGAGCTCAGCTTTGAGCCAAGGTGAACAGGAGGCCAGTTTCCATAGAAAGGACTGGGGTTTGGCCTAGCAAACCATGGACTGAGAAGAAGACAGAGTGCTCTCCTCCTAAGGCATTGGGAATAGAATGACTTGAAGTAAAATTGAGGCTGGGATGAGAATGAATGTGTACTCCAGAACACGGGAAGGTGACCTGCTTCCACTGTATTTTCACAGCATCTGCTCTGATTCCTGCAAGGGCCCTGCCATTTCACTTCCACTGAGAACCAGATACATGCAAAGAGTTTAGGAGTCTCTTTTAAATTTTCACCAAACCTTTGCTATCTGCACAGTCCATAGTTACATGCAGCTGAGCTGATAGAGAAGCATTTCTAACCACTCAGGAGCAAAATCGACCGAAAACAGGCATTTCTGAGAACACTATGGGACTGCTCAGGATGCGCTGGCAGCCAGGGAAGAGCAGACACCTCATACTAGCTGAAAACCTACTTGGGGAGGTCTGTCTGCCCTTTGCCAGGCAGGTACTGAAAGGAAGAAATCCCATTAGTCAAAGGGGGCTGCTCCATGAATGAGCATCTCTGTAAATCAGAACATTTTTAATTAATTGTCCACACTAGCTTCTGAACTATGAGCTTACCCACTGGGTACTTACATGTTATTTTGGCCTGGATTCATTGTATTTAGACCCCAAAATAAAACAGTCCAATAATTTTTCCAAACAGCTTTGTAGAAACATCACTTATTCTGACTGTTCCATTCTTAAAATCCTATTTTTCAAACTGTCATAGCCCATAGAGCCAGTATTTAAATGGACATGTTGGAAAAACACCGGAAAAAGTTTTTTAGTGTTATAATAATTGTGTTTGCTGGGTTTTAGCAGTCCACAACAATTAGCAGCACATTTTCATTGGGGGTGACTTCTGTTAAGAAAACAATTTTCCTAAGAAATGTCAAACAGAGGAACAAGAGACAGGAATTCATGTCTCCTGGTTTTTGCTTGCAGCTCTCTACAAGCAGAAAAACTCATGGGATAAATACCCAATTTCAAAGCCATGTAACTGCACTTGGAAAAGTGGCCTTGCCCAAGTTTGGCTGCCAGTATAGTAAAGCAGTAACTTTTGCTAAAGTAAACAGTACTTTTAAATGAAGTGGGCTTGGGTGGTTGGTGTTTTTTTTGAAACTAATCATGATGCTTAAAAATACTCTGGGCACAGGACAAGAGGAAGCATCTGTCCCAAACATACAGCTTTTCTTTATATTGCATATAATGGTCAGATGGAAAATTATGTCATTCTTAAAGGCAAGACTACGTGTAACACTTCCACCTATCCTGCCCACTCACCATTCCTGTTCAAATGCCAGGTGTGTAGCTTGCCAAATCTTTACTTAAGCTTCACAGCTTTTAAAAACCCATGTCAGCTCTAAATCTCCTATCTTGGTTTGACTGATATTTTACAATACTAGCAGCCTACAAGTTTAAAAAAAAAATCCCACAGTGGTTACACAATGTGGAGCATTGTATCTGTGATGTGCATTTGGATTAACAACCCTCACCAGTGAGTTATCCCCACAATCAGGGAGAGAGCTGTGCATCCTGGCTCTGATGGCAGTCACAGCAGGTGCTCAGGGAACACTGGAAGGGCAAGGCAGACCTGGGGAACAGTGAATATAAAAGGTGCCATCATCTCTGAAAGAAGTCAAAGTGTAACAACCTGCAGTCTTTCATTTCCCCTGAAGCTTCCTTGGCAGTTTTGCAGCTGCTTCTCAGCTCTTGTTGTTTGCTGGCGGTTTCCAAATGCTCTTCTGCCTCCCATGGATCTGACAGAGGTGTCAGCAGCCCTGGATGCAGTGGGTGGAGCAGCTGTGAGGCATTTTGATGGCCACCACAAAATAAATGACTTAGATGTGTCAGAAACAGCAAAGATTTCAGGTCAGCAGCCTGACTTCCAACCTTCCACGGGAAAGGTAGATAACTTGAAGCAGTAGGTCTTTCTTGGCCTACAACTTTAGCTCTGTGTCCCCCCACCTTTGTTACACCCAGGAGTGACTCAGGGAATGCAATACACGAACACCAACAGGCACTCGGCTGGCATCATTTGTTTAATAAAGTCTTTTCTGGTTTTAAAAAAGTTTACAAGACACATGTGTTCCACACAATAAACAACTAGAGGCTGATCTTTCCTTGTAATAACTTAATCCATGCAGAAAGACTGGACTGCCTAACCTGATGTTAGGCAGCAGCTAACAATTTACCAAAATATGCACAGTTCTGCACACTGCAATGGAAACAGGTAGCACATGACACCACAGAGTGAAATCAATACACAAGCCTGCTTGGAGAATTTTCAGAATTCAAGTGTAAGTTTAAGGAAAAACCCTGATTTATTCTTTAAATGGAGCTTATGCACTGAGAGTGAAATGTTCTGCTACAATCTGCCTACAGTCACCCTTTACTCAGCAGTCGTGTGAGAATGCATACACAGAAATGTCACAAGTCCTTTTCACTACTGACACTACACATTAACAACTGAATCTGATAGCATTGCTTTGGTTGGTTCAATACAGAATGATAGGTTTCTAATGTCTTAGCTCTGCTTTTCCATTTTCCATCCTTTTCCAAAGTCGTTGAAGAGTGTTGCTGAGGCGAATGTTGGGTCTTTCTTCAAGAGTCCCGTGTAGCTTTTGTGTAAGAAACTGTGGAAGGCAAACAAACAGGAGCATTACTGTAAGTAGAGCAGAAATACAGCAGGATTCCTTCAAACCCCATAGAGAAAAGTATCTTTACTTATTGTCACAGCATGAAAATTAATGCTAGGTTATCTGTATAACACCTTTTAGAGAAGTTCAGCTCCCTAGAAATCCCAATGTTACTGGAAAGATTGGGCTGACCAAAGCACTCCAGAAGGCCTGCAAACCCTCTAAAATATTATTTCAACACACAACCCAGAAACAGTGGGGGGGAACCCTGTACAGAACAGAAATCACCACCCAATGTCTGACCACCTGGGAAATTCATGGATTTAAAAAAGAAAAAAAAAAGTAAGGAACTTTGTGAGCAATGCATGGTGCTGAATTGTACAAATCACAGCCAGACTAAACTCTAGGGACAGGAAAATGAGAGAAAGGCTAAACCTTAACTTTGCAAAGCTGTTAATAATTAAACTGCACAGCCAGCTCAGGGCTTCAGTGTGCAGACGAGGATAATAACACTTTCTTGAGAGCTTGGACACATTTGGAAAGTCAAAATCAGCAATGTAGCTTTTCGGGGGCAAGTAGGAGGAAGGAAGGTAATGAAAGCTGTGTCCTGAAGGCTTAAAACTGACTGGAAGAGTATGATAAACACATATCTACATAGGCAGATAATCCATGACAAAGGATTCAGGTCTATATTCAGTTTAATTCCATTCACTGATGTCTAGGCATGTCCTGCAGGTCGAGTGCCTGAAGGGAAAGAAGATCTGCTGCTGAGGCAAGCCTGGCTCTCAATACCTGCCCTAACGTCCTTATTAGATGGTGAAGGTCTATGAAACAGCCTGTTACTAATTCATCCTGGGAAAGAACAAACTGAGGAGGGGCAGGTAAGAACCATGAAAGGAAGCTGCAGTTCTGCCCTGTCTCCAACTTCTGAGCTGTTTTCCACCTCCATTGCTGGGGACTGTGCTGTATTTGGGCTGTTCCAGAGTGAGCTCCCTGCTAGGTGAGGACAGAGAGAAACACACCCCTGTGTCTCTGTGAATCTGAAGACCACAAGGCAGGATTCTGAGTTAAGTCACTGCTGTATTATCAGATCAAACTTTCAGATATCTTGAGTCAACATGGAAACAGTCATGACTGGGCCAGACCCACAACTCCAGCCAAGCACACAGCTGGGAAAAGGTTTTCACCCCCCTCAACATTCTGGTGTGCGACTGAGGATGGGAGCAGAGGTTACCTGCCAGCAAGATTATAAAACTTCACCTTTCAGCACTTCTAATGCCACTGTCTATGTGCTGCTTCAGTAAAACAGGCAGAGGGCCAAGCATTATAGAGGAGAGAAGCCAAACCTCAGGCCTGCCTTGGATGAGCTAAGGCTCTCTTTCCGAGGACACATCTCCTTCTGCTCCACTGCTGGCACTGGGGTCATCCTTGTTTCGGGGGGCATTTCTTTCTCTACTTGACTCAGAGGGCACCTTGGTTCTGGTCTTCTCTTTTCTTTGTTGCTGTTTTTCAAGTTTTGTCAGCTATTCACAAAGTAAGGAAAAAATACATCATGTAATAAAACCATTTCAGAAGTCTATTTCTAAAAAATTGTAAATGTGAGCATTTGTATAAAACTTGCAACTTAGATTCAAATCACCAATACATGTATCAACAAAACAAAAAACAAACAAACAAAATCACAAACAAAAAAAAAAGCTGAAGGCTCAGATTTTCAAAAATTTAGAAAAGACAGGGAATTATCACCATAAGATAACATGATCACCCCACGTATAAAAGAGATGTGATTTATTTATATCCCTCTAGGACAAGGAATACAAAAAATAAATTTGGATTGACTAATCCTAATGTATTTTTACTAATTACATTGCAAATGACTTATAAAGTTCAGATTAGCAATTACAAACACAGACAATTGCTCAGACAAAAAAAGATCTTTCACTGTCACATCCAATGACATAAAAGAGCTATTCATCAGCAATTATTTATCTAATCTCTTCCTGCTAACATCACATGAAACACTGCACGATGGTTCAGTTATCTCTTCTTGCTAAAGCTGAAAGCAAGAATATAAAAACCACACCATCCCTAAGCCTTAGTTCCCATGTTACAAACAAATCAACAGATTTTTGACAGCAAAAAAAAGAATGCAAGAGGCAGGGAAAAGGAAAGAGAACAACAATTTAAATTGGCTCCTCCTCATCATATCTTGTATGATGGATGTCTTGACCCTATCTCCTCTTGGAATTTCTATCAGCTTGAACATTGCTGGGACCAGGAGTGGGAGCTATATTCGCTTTTTTCTGTCCCTTTCTTCTTCTAATTCCCTCTTTGCCGAGTTTTGAGCAACTTAAAATCGGATAGGCTTGGCGTTTGCGAAGTTGAATGGGTTGAGTCAATGCTTTGTGAAATGTTCTGTGTTAACTGGATGTTGCTCTCAACTTTTGCCAAAGCTCTCTGGTTTTCTGAAGGTTGCCAGTAAAGTTTTTGTTGTTCTGACCTCTTGAGAATATCCTGTCGTAATTTCTCCCTTGTGTCTAACTCAGAGAACATGAAAAAACCCTAAGCCCTTTTAAGAGGCTCATCAAGGGAGTTTTAGGGCCTTACACTGCCAGAGGAAGTTTAAAAACCAGCATCCTTCCCTGTCTTCAGCCCACGCTGTGGCCACCAGGAAGGTGTTGTCAGACGGGTAAAGCAGGCAGCCTTGAACTGTGAAGGTAAAACCCTTAAACAAGCCAGTATTCCCCAAGAAAGAAATGAAACCTGCACACCTTGGTAATTCCTTGGTTATTTTACACCTACACACAGAGCAGCAGGTCTCACTCCAAAAACAGCTGCTGCTAATTATGCATGGTTTGGCCTGAGAACTCTTTGGCCTAAAACTGTGAAGGTACAGAAAGAAAGACCAGGAACAGAAGTAGTTCTTTTAGGGGCTAAAACACCGCACAAGAATACAGAACAGAATTTGAAAGTAAAAACTAAACCAACTTCAAGATACCCAAGCTATTTAAGGCAACACAGGGCACTTGTATCTGCTCATTTCATAGCTGGAGGACTTGTTGAGAAGGATGATGTGAGGGAAAGTATCAAAAGCTTTACTAAAATCTAGAAAAACTAAATCCACCACCTTCCCTTCCTTCACTTGGCAGGTGACCTTATTGTAAAAAAGTATTAAATCAGTTAGACAGGACTTTCCCTTTTGAATCCGTGTTGACTGTGCATTGTCCTTTAAATGCCTTTCAGCAGCACCCAGCATGTTCTTCTCCATAATTTTTCCAGGCACTGAGGTTAGATTAACAGGCTTGTAGTTTCCTGGTTCTTCCCTCATGCCCTTTTTATAAACTGCAGTAACAATTTCAACAAGGTTCAGTGAAGCATTATGAAATCAGGTTGGTGTGGCCTTGCTGAAGCACAGCTGGTAACAACAATCCCTCCCCCTTTTCTTTCAGCCTGGAAAAGTTGGCCACAGTTGTGTTTAGAGCATGAGGAAGCCTCATCACTGCATTTGGTCTTCAGCACAGCTTGTGCTGTTCCTCAGCAGAGCTAACTCACTCTCCTGTCCACTCCAGACTTAATTTCGGGACTGGCATTTGCTATTCCCTTGTTTCTGACAGAGAGACACCTGTCCACTTCCATCCAGTCGCCCACATGCAAAAGCTCCCACATGGCAAGAAACTTCACTAAAGGCAGGGGGGGTGGTCCAGACATTAAAAACATTGTTAATGAGTCATGATTAAACAACAGCTTTAATGACGAGGAGGAATAAACTGGGAAAAGCTGTTTTGCATTACATACACACAACCTTTCCCAGGACAGCAGGCAGCCATCAACAGGCCAAGGAATTGAAGAAAACAATGCAATTATTTGACTGTTCAGAGGCTGCATAGGAGGGACAAGGCCCTTGTACCTAAGGGAAGCTTAGGAATGCTACAAACAGGAATGCTACAAATTTGCAGAGGATGCACATCATCCTTTCCAGGCACACCTTACGGGTCACTTACTTGTTTAGGATCAACAGTGGCTGCTGGGGACTCCAGTTCTATTGTTACAGGACCATCGTTCTGGATGTGGACCTGCATGTAGGCACCAAACTTGCCATCTGAAAAGGGAAGAGACAACAAGTGCTCAGGGCCCTTGGAAGGATAACACACACCAAAGTTTTTACCAAGTGTGACACCAAAATCGAATAAAAAATACATAAAAGGGCAGCCAGCTACTGAACTGCAGAAAGCTACTATGAAAAAAACAGTGTGTGTGCACCCAGGTACGTAGCTTGACATTCAGAGAGGGTAAATGCACAGCTAAGTAGAGAAATATGCACAAAACAAACCAAGTCTACAGGTAATCAAGGTGTCCACAGCTCAGGATGGGCACGATAGTTCTCACAGGCAGGAAATGACATTTTAAAGGATGTAATAGCTAAGCCTAGGGATCCAGTCCAGCTGACCACTTGATATTTTAAAGAAACTTTATATATAGGCAAAAGATAAGACCCGGAACCCACTCTGAAGCATTTGACGTTGAATATTCTAGAGCAGGGGACACTGGGGTGCAGCTCAGTCCCCATCTGCTACAGCCATTTCTGTTTGTAACATAGGTCATTTTATGATAGTTACATAGATGTAATCTATATCCTGTGACCACAAAACCCAGTCAAAACTAATGCATCTTCCTTTAACAAAATAATAAACAAAAAATATTATCTTAAACTTTATTAGTGGGAGTACAACTTTTCAAATTGCTCTCTACGTATCGCTTCATCCCTCTGCTGTACTTTGCTCACAAAAAGCGCTGGTCTTTTCCATTTCCCATTCATCTGTATGGACCTAAAAAAAGTAAACTCCACCAGCCCCTGCTTTCAGAGGCTGATAAAGTGGTCAAATAAGCCCCCATCTTTACCAGAACACTCAAAGCACTCCTATGCACAGAAGCCCTTTCTATCTTGTTTTGGCACTAGAACTACTGCCAAGGAACATCTTTCTGTAATAGCTCCCTCTCATTCTCCTCACACTTAAATTTCCAGTTACTGCTCTTCAACCTAGTAAATATTTCCCCACTCTAAGGCTTCTGGACTAATCAATTCATCTTGCAACATCTTCTGCAATAAAATAAGATACTAGAAGTATAATTAAAGTGACGAGTTTATTCTGCTGGACACCCATCTCTCCAAATTCCTTGCCTCTAAAAACCCAGCACATGTGCCTTGCTCAGATGGAAGGAAGATCTTCATCTGAGGTGAGTCAGAGAAGCCACATCTGAGCCATAAAGACTTGAAAAAGAGGTATCATTTACTTCCAGAATATTTTTGTACATATCTCAGGCCTTATGACCTAGAAACTTCACACTGGTTTTATTCAGGAGTTACTTCTAAGCTTGTCTACTTGGAAAGTTATTCTTAATTAACCCCGTGTGAACACTCTTGCTCCAGATAAGAGCACTTATTCTGAAGTGACAACACTCACAAAGGGAATTAATCAGGGAGAATAATTGTGCTTTCAACTTATACCAGACCCTAATGTGAATTAAACTCTTCCTTGTGGAACAATCCTCTCATATTTACTTAAATATTAGTACTAAGGGAGTAAGAGATTTCACACTCCTTGCCATGTTAATCTTTACTGCCTCAGAAGACTAAATCCACATTCAAGACAGAGAGCAAAGGCCCTGAAACATAAGGAGGAGCCTTGGTAGGTCTGATATTTGGATATTAGCTTGCACAACAAGAGTGCTCGGGCCTGCAGTCACCAGCTCTGCTCCTCAGAGGGGAGTGAGATGTTTAAGAAAACAAGAAAGCACTGCAGCACAACGAGCAAGGACTTCTGATGCAGCCTTTTATCTCCTAAATGTGGGTGCCCATCCGCAGTCTCATGTTAAACTATGTTAAACTAGGAACCACGGCTCTGAACCTGCTCCAAGATTTTGTTTGTCAAGTGTCTCACTTGCTCTTGGTGTGAAAGAATGATTTGTGCTTCACTTTGGGGACGCTTCCCATTCTGAGCTCCTGGCTGGCAAGCTCCAGGTAGATCAGGGAGTCGAGAGGAGCTGCCTGCCCAGCACTTAAAACTTCCAACAGCCAAATTCTCTACTGAACACAAACAGGAACCAGAAAATACAAGGTTCTCCGGAGATAGGACAAGACCTTTATTGATCTGTCTTTGCCTCAGCTACACAAATTCCACTTTCAGTGATTAAATTACCCCTCTAAAACGCATTAAGCAATTTGTAAGATCAAAGGGAAGGGCACCTACAGCAATCCAGGGAACCAAACTCTACTCTCCCAATAACTACAACTGTTGTGTGCATGCCTGTGTGTAGGTAGGGGCAATGTGAGTACAGATTTTCCAGACAGCAAAGAAGCAAAAATACTGGCAAAGGAATTGGCACAGCAGAAACTTCGACTTAAGAGAATCTTAACAGACTTGGGTGCAACACGCCATAACTGGCACAGCTTAATAAGAAAGCAAAATCATAAACTGACAGGTCGTTCCAGTGCTGCCAGCAGTTTTAAATGCATGTGTTATCTGACACAATAGCACTCTTGGGTTTCCAAATCTGTGCTTTTAGCACAGGAAAAAAAAGCAGAAGTGAAAGAGGTTTTTTGCAGAAAGCGCTGGCAAAAAAAGTGCCAAAATAAGGGCACTTAATATTCATTTCAGGTACACAATTGCTATTCACTGAGAGGAGGAATTCAAAGAGCTGCTGTCAAAAAATATAAACTGATTGAAGGGGTATCAGAAATGCATTCCTTATTAGGAAGAAATGTTGATTGGAAGAACATATCAAGCTAGAAAAGCTTGAAGAAATGGACATTTTTTGTGTGCATTTCACTGTGCCTCCTTGGAAAGCACTGGAATAATTAGAATAAAACTAACCTAGAGTCAATATGAAAATTAGCCTCTAAATCTTTCCCCAGCTATCAGTTTTCTGTCTTTTTTTACTTTTTTCCTCATAAGGAAAGTAAGGCCAACCATTATCTATTAACAGTCGCCTGTTAATAAATACAGTCTTTTCTAGAAACTTGTCTTCTGTCAAATGTAGCAAAAAGTCAAATCTGAATATGAAAATGGACAGAAAGCACTCAGAAAATCAAAAAGAAAAGATTGAGTCTGGACAGAGCACAAATGCACAGGGAAGCCAGGCATCCTCTGGTAAAGAGAAAACTGTTCCACACATGACATAGAGCTGAGGAAATAGAGTCTAAATCAAAAGCTGTTCTCAAGTAGCACATTACACCTCCCACTGCCACAATTCCATTTAACAGGATGTGGAAGTGACAGATGGGACTGCTGTCCATCACACACTGGTGACACCTTCGAGCCCAACTAAACACACTCCTCAGAAAAAATGCTTCTCTTGGGTTAATCTAACTACACAGCACAAAACATCCAGCCTTTGAGGGAGCCTGTTCTTGTGGCTGCAGCCAAAAGGAACACAAGAACCTCCACATGTCATCCAGAGGAAGGCCAGGAAATGGCCTGGCTAGAGGAAGACTGGAGCGACCACCCTGACAGGCTCTAGTGACAATATCGTAACATCCCTTCAGCTACAAAAAATCTCAGGATAAAGAAAGCAACAGTCAGGAAAGAACACACACAGGAAGTGCCCACTGGTCACAGCAAGGACCTTACCAACCTTCTGTCCTTACCTTTAATAAGCTCTGGTTTGTAGGCTTTTCTTAGCTGCTCTAGGAAGTTGTTATAAAAAGACTCCGCCTGCTCCGTGGGCATTGCCATGTGATAGTCAGGCTTGTTTCCCTTCAGGATGCACTGGAGAGTAAATTGGCTCACACACAACACTTCATACTGTTTATCCATCACACTTTTGGACCAGTGCTTCCCACTTTCATCTTCAAAGACTCGCAAGTTCAAGATCTTTCGAACCCTAGGAGGAGGAGAAGATAATTCCTAAATCGTCCCCTGTAGGATCAACAGGTACCATACAGAATGAGATAACAGATGCATATTCAGTCTGCCTCCACATAAAGAGATATCCCTCTGCACCTTCATTCCTAGCCATGGGAACCTCATCACATTAGGCAGAGCCGTAACCAAGAGAGCCCTTACACAGCTGTACAACGGTGTCAGATCATTAATCCCCACCATCCTTTTACAGAGTCTGGTATCAGGACAGAATAACTGCACGTTACACAGTGACATAAAGATGGCACAGGAAGTAAGAAGGCTCACTCTTTACTATCTGATTTTATGTGTCACAACATTATTTAACGTGCGAACAGCTTTGGGAATTTTAATCCTCCCACCGCACCGGGAAATCACACTCAGTAGGAAATGAGGTCATCCTAAACTGTGTTTAAAACTGTGGGTTTTTGTTTCCAATCATGATTCACATACACTCCTCCTGCTTTGTCACTTCCTAGCACTATTCCCAAACCAGGCCCCACGAGCCAGATGATGACAACACTTTTTCATCAGGATGAGAGAAGGAATCCAAGGAACAGGGCAGAACTGCAGCTGGCAGCAAAGTGGTTTGGATTTTGGGCCGATTTTCTAGAGACAGGGGACAGAACTGACCGGCTCAAGACAACAAGGGGACCTTCACAAGTGGATCCTGAAAAGCAGCGGGCAGCTGCAACCCAGCCCATGTCAGGACTTTGACTGATGACAGGACTGCATGCAAGCCACTCTCCTGCCTTTGGTTGCTTCTTCTGGCTTCTGACACCCGCAGCACCAAAGGAGCCCATCGAGCGCAAAGCACTTCAACTGCAGCCGTCAGCCAGGCATTTTACACTGCACCAGAGGTGAGGCAGTCAGTGTAAGACAAAGCTGAGACTTTGTTTTGGTCTAGCTTCAGGGCTTTGCCATCACTGAGGCACAGTCACAAGAACATCCTGGCCACTTTGTGTGTGCCAACAGCAAACAGAATTAACTCCAGAATGAAGTGGATTGTTGAAAGCATCCACTGGAAGGCCCCAGCAGCAGGCTTAAATCATCACCAGTGCTCTGTTTTCTTCATAGAGATGTTCATTGTTTCATTTACAGGATTACTAAAGTTTCCTTTAATAGGACCTGAAAAGCCTGGTTAAGCTGATTTCTCTCACTTCTTTTGCCCAGATGCTGGCTTCCTGCCCTTTCTGTGTCAGCCATCCCAACAACCTGGTGCTGAGAGCACGGTAGCTACAGATCTCCTGCCTGCAAAATTCAGAAGCAGCTTCCACATCCTCCAAGGTGGGGATGGGAAGCAATGGCAGAGCAAATGTCACACACTGAGGGAGGCAAACAGTAAGGCAAACCAATGGAGCACATGAGAATAAAAACACCTTCTTCTTGACATCAGTCAGCTCCATTCCCTGTTTCTTCTTTGCCTTTGCAAGGACTGAGGTCACCCCTAGAGCAGTAAGCAGTCCAAAAGAGACAGACGAAGCCCCTGGAGAGCTCTCTCTTGCATGTGTTTGCTGGCTGAATCCTACTGTTCTGTAGCCATGGAACAGATGGCCAGAGCCAGTCCTTCAGGCTGCCAAAACTGATTCCTGTTTACAGACAAGCAACTGACAAGACTATCCCGCCTTTAGGAAGAACAAAACTCATCTGCAAGCTAAAAGGAGAGTTTGAGGTTTTTAAATCCCATCCTTGAAGGCCGGATTTCTTCTGGGCAAATTCATGCAGTAAAAAGGACAGACACCTAAAAAAGGGAGACCTGAAAAACCCAACATGTTGATTGTTTCTTTTTGAGTCCACTCTTGATAAAAAACACATAGCAGAAAATGGGAACAGACTTTTCTCAATGGAAGATGAAGAGAAAACTCTAAGAAACCTGTATTCAAGGTAAAATCTGAAGAGGAACTAACAGGCAAACCTGTTTCCCAATAGGAATAGCTGATTTGTTTGGCTGCTGCACAGGTATCAGCAATGCACAAATGGAAGAGTACCAGGCAAAAGGAAGGGAGTGACTTACATGTGCTCCAGCTCTCTTTGTGTATCTTCCAAAGAAATGCCCAGCAGCACACAGAGGCCTCGTCCTATTGAACTGATTTGTTCACCACCCACTGGAGAAAGGAGAGAGGGAAAAGAAAAATAAGGCTAAATGCACAGTCTTGTTTTATGGCACAAGTAAGGACTGGTTTCAGCTGTCCAACCACTGAAGAAAACAGCATTCTAAACCCTGTTTCCTCTGTCTTAAGTTTGTAGATTTGAAAGATAACATGGAAGCATTCTTTCAAAAGCTTTTCAATGTGACTTCTTTAATGAGCTTGGGTTGCTTACTCCGGCATTTAAAAACACTGTATAAATACTTTTATACTACAATTGGATCAGTTGTCCTAAACAGAAAGGCGGTAAAACTCTCTCCAATCCTTGAAAAATTATCCACCTGATTGATGCCACTAAGTGCACTCAATTTCTCTACTCCACCATTCCCTTCATACTTCGCATTTTTTGTGAAAATGTGATTTCTACCTGATAAGAGTCCTCATGGATTTTCTGAAACGTGACTTTCGACAACCTGCAAATTCCACCCTCCTAACTGAGAAAACAACCCCTTTAATGACATTTACAATAAAACACAAACTATCATAGATCCGCTGTGTTTTCTAAGAAATGTTTTAAATTATCCTAATTTAATTGAATTACCTTAATGTGGTTGACCTCGAGACGACTGCAGTAAGAATTAATGCGGTCTTAAAACTGAGATAGGCACCAGTTACCCAGCTGTTAAAACTGCATCCAGGCTCACGACTGGGACAAAAAGCTCCAAATATCCCACAAAAAGAAAGGAGATCAGGCCTCCAGTAAAAGCTGAAAGTGTCTGTGCACCAGTGGCCGGATCAGGGTACGAGTCCTCCAGCCCAGCAATTTATTCTGCTAAGTACAGCACTGTCTCCCAAACTCTTCAACAGCCAGAAACAACAGTTTAAATTCTCCCCAGAAAAGTGGTACTAAGTCAGCAGGAACGCCAGTGCTGACAGGCTCTGACCAGCTGTGCCCACAGCCCCAGCTGTGCCCAAAAGCTGTGCCCAAAAGCTGTGCCCCCCCAGACATGCTCTGCCAGTGCTGACACACAGGCAGAAGCTGTTCAGTAGCTTGAAGGCCACCCTGCTGCACACCAAAAACTCCCACAGCAGGCACTCACTGCCCCACGGGCAAACTCCCTGAGGATTTTAAGCACCTTGAGCACAGAAGGTCCAAATCAGTAGCAGGGACATTCCACCAGGACACACCATTCCCAGCGGCACCAGGGCTAGATCCAGGCGAGCAGTGCCTGGTGGCAGCTGGAACACCACCACCGACACACACGAGCAGCGCAAAAAGGCGATCCAGGCTGCACTGTCGACGTGCCTGCGATGCACTGAGGCGACGGTGACTGTACTGTCACAGCATGCAAGCCACGGGAGAGGGACACTGCCATGGCACTGCCACCACACGCACAGCAACGCACAGAGTGACCAGGGCAGCCCCACTGACATAGCACCAAGGCGGTGTCACAGCACCAAGGCGGTGTCACAGCACCGAACCTGCCAGAGCCCAAGAAGCGTTTGGACAGCGCTCTCCGGCACAAGGTGCGTCTTGGGGATGTCCTGTGCAGGGCCAAGAGCTGGGCTGCACGATCCTTGTGGGTGCAACTCGGAATACTCTGCGATTCCGTGAACACAAGCGATGCAAGATGACTGCGACTGTGCTGCCAACACAAAGGCGCTCGAGGAGGCGACGGCAGCGTGACTGCCAGCCCACGCCTGCCAGGCAAGGCTGCACACGGAGCTCCATACACACCCCACACACGCACCCCACGGGGGCCGGCGGCCGGGCCCCCGGGGGAGCCGCAAGCGAGCCGACCCACGCCAACCGCACGCGTGCGGACAAGGGGAGGGGAGCGCCCGCACAGACACACACACAGACACACAGAGACACACAGAGCCGCCCGCAGCCCCGCGGTCGGGGCACACTGACCTGTGACGCTGGCCTGAGCCACCCGCTGCACGATCGCCTTCATGGCGCAGCGCAGCGCGGCCGGCGC